>CAUJRU010000211.1:0-600000 GCA_963277665.1 Viscum album
GGACTTTTAAGTGAGGGGAGGGACCTATATAGTATTTCTTAAATGATTTCAAGAAAAATTGGTCACATTCATCGATTGGTGGATATAAATAGAAATTTATTCAACGTTTTTATAATATATATGTTTTATTTATTCAACTAATAAGACAATTATATGTTTGGTTAGAAATCCTACAATTTTCTCAGGGTATAATCACCGATAGTTATCATGGTTTAATAGTATTTGTGGTAATGAAATTGAATAAATTTTACTATTCACTATGAAAATAATATGTTTCCCTTATTTAATTATATTAATAATTAATATTCCAAAAATTAAATCCAATTTATAAGAGTTAATAAATATTTTTTAGTGATTTAATTTTTATTTTTTAAGAGAACCGCAATAAGAACCTATTTTAGAGAAATGATTTTTAATAAAAAAATAATTTATAACCATTACATTCATTGTAAAAACCATAAAAGGTATGTCATATAAACATATTTAATATTTAATATATTAATTTAATTAAATAAAATAATATATAATGATAAAATAAATTTAGTTTGATAAAAATATATTAATATCATAAAATAGTATTTTTAATCTGTTTTTAATAATAAAATTTACCTGATACAAAAATCAAGTTTAATCATGAAATCCATGTAATTAATTTTATTATTAATATATAATTGATAATTATTTTACATTATATAAAAATAATATAACAGTATATTTAATTGAATAAAATTGATAATTTTTTAATGTTTGTATTTTTAAATGTTCTCTTGAAAGAATATTTATTTTTAATCCTCAATGTTTTCCATAAAATAATATATATTTATTAATTTTAAAAATTATATAAAAATTACTAAAACAAAATTTATATTAATGGTATAAATTAATATAAATTTTCATATGAAAAATGTGATAAAATCCATTAATTGAATAAAATATATTTTTATGAGTAAATTGACATTACCTAAAATAGAGTAATGAATTATTTTCCATTAATAGATTAAATTTCATTAACTAGAAAACTTATATATATTTTTTAATAACGTGGTTATTTTTATTCATATCTGAAAATTTTAATTATTATTTTATATTCATTTACTATACCATGATTCAAAACAACTCGGGGTTGTGTGTATAAAAAGCGATCAAATACTTCATTTTTATGGGAATAAATATAAAATATTCAGGTGCCACAATTTACTCCCTTAAAATGAATTATTTTCTAAAAATTCTATATAAATGAAAAAACTAATTTGGATGTCTCTAAATTATCACATTACATAGTTTCCATGTGGCATCCCCATAGATCAAAATTCTAATATCGACCGTTAACCATGAGAGGAGTCAACTTCCATATAACATTATCTCATAATAAATTATTTATACTGATACTTCTTTGTAATAATGATCATGATCCAATGGTGTGACTTATAAATTCATTATGTAATAAGGATTAGGTATGTTATCCTTTTGAGATACACATGGATCACATTGCAATCTTAAGAAAGGTTCGGTGGGAGTATCATAAATATGATATAGTCCTGAGATGATGTAGAATATTAATTGGAACAATAGACATAGATTTCAGATTTACCATCAATTTGAATCTCATTAGCTTATTCCATAATAAATTTCACATAAAAAATTTCTCATAAATATTTAATTATAGATATCTCGAACGAATGTCAACAAAAATACATAGCCCACCAATATATGTGTTTATGTGCTTCTGAATGTATTTGACCTTATCTACATTTCGACCTACTAACATAGATTTCAATAGAATTCCCCACATTATAATCTTATTTTGATAGATTTTAACACATCTTTATATAGACGTAATCATAAGATACATCTAAATGGTTGAGTGAATTATATTATTGATGGAAAAACTGAAAATATAAATGTTTTAATCCTACCAAAAATGAAAATATTGAGAATAGGATCTCCACATGTCATTCAGAGTTAGAATGGTCCCATCAAACTAACCATCAATATTTTGATTATAGAAATAACTATAACACAAATCTTTAATTCAAGATTGTTGAAGAATATTCCCAAACATCAATGTAATCCCCAGATCCCAATCAGAAACAACAAAATGGGGTAACACCTTTTACAATAGAACATCATTAATTAATTTATTATGAATATGATTAATTGATAAATTTTCATTGAGATTGATGGAATGTTCTAACATCATAAGGAGAATTTCTATAAATAATATTTTTAATATCATTTATATTTTTACAGATTTCAAATGATGGAATAGAGGGTGATAGTTTACATCTTACATTCTTATATGGATAATTGTTTCAATATACCTTTATAATTCTATATATCAATCCCAACAATTTAACATTCCATGTAACAAGATATGTAATCCACAATACTCCTCTTCATATTGTCATTCCTAATATAATCTATTATATTTATAATCATTATTGTACATAGAAGATGAATATAGAATGATGAGTTGTGATATTCTTCCAAATAATCATTATTCAGTTATAATAATGAAGGGATACATTCTTGGATCAGGAAATAATTAATTATATCTTGATCAATGTTAAACAAATGAACATTTCTCACAATCATATTTAGGTCCATATCTAACTTTTCCATATCATAAAAATCATCCCAGGGAATGATGGATGATAACTCGTTTGAGGAATATTAGTTTTATCCCTTTCTTTTATGATTTCATACTCAATCATTTTCCAATCCATAAATATTTCATTTTTGTATTCCTTATCGAAGATAAGATATAATAATCCATTAGACTTAAATAATTATTAAATTTACCTCTTTGAAAAGGTGGTACTGTATTAATATGTACTAATCGTTAATGAAATAAAACCATATTATTTGGAAGATATTAAACAATTTCTGGGTGAATATATAACTTAAACGTTTATGATATGTAAATTTTCCAGAAATCACAGTAAAGATAATTCCTCCATATATTTAGTGGACTGATTAAGGAAACTATCCCTATATCATGAGACAAATAAATTTTCTCATGAAAATGTTATTAGTATGAGTTATAATATATCACAATATAATTATTCATTATAACACACTGAAACTCTTTCTTTGATGCATCCCATAATAATAGAAAACCATATAAAATATTTGGTAGTCTTATCCTAGATACAATTACCAACAGTCTCTTTTGTTCCATGAAACGTTATTCACAGACATTAGTCTAAATAAACATACCTCCCTTATGAGTTAACATAGTTAATAGATTGGATAGATATGAAAAATACTTCCCAAAGTAATGTTACAATCCATCCAATATAGAAAAAGTACATATTTCTATTACAATGGTTATTCTAAGAAAATTTCGAATAACATCAATCATTGATGGATCAATTGATTTACAATTAAAAGATATTATATAATCTCATCATGAAACATTATATTGTTAAAATTTATACTTGGTATGTAATGATTAAAAAGTATACATCCTTAGGGTATTTATTACAATTCTCATGTTACTTTCACACTCTACATTTCTCGTGGAATATAAACGAATATCTTATATAATGGAAACTGAAAAAAATGATCAATGTAATTACTAAAATCTCTATTCATTAAATCCATGAATATTTTGAGGGAATTAGTTAAATAAAATATAATTATTATAATTTTGGTGTTTATATAAATCGAATGGAAATCTATCATGGGTATTCCATAACTTATGAACCTAAACTAATAGTTTACAAATTGAAGATGAATCTTGAAAAAATATATATCTCCTCATAATTGATTAAAAATGTCATTAATATGGGGAATATGAATCTTATTATTGATAATTAACTATTCAATTTCTTGATATTCAAAAAAATCCCAGTAATCCACATTTATTCTAAACAAAAACCTACAAGTGTTCTCCTTGTTGACACACATGGATTAATGAACCCATTTTCAGGATTCTCTTTGAATTTCAGAACTAATTAATATAACTCAATCAAGTCCATTGAATATATATTCATAATAATAGGTTTTGAATTTAGTATGTGTTCTATTAGAATCTCCACTTCCTGCTTATGAGAAAGGCTCAGAAACTATTCCAAAAACTCATTATCCAAATCTCATATAAAATACATATCTTCGATGATGAGTTTATCCATAAATATTTGATATAAATAACCACATTGAATTAGAATTAAGATACATAAAACAGATTTAATTTTCATTATAATTTCATATTTATCCTCACATCGATAAACAATCATATGTTGGCTCAGAATATCAAATGTGGCTTCCCTCCCCTAAAAATTGATTTAAGAATTATAAGATGAAATAAAATACATTCACAAAAAATACATATACCTGAAATTGTATAATCATAAAGACTTTCTAGAAGAAAATTCCCTCAAACATAAATTAGGGATATTTCGTATCCCTGACAAGGGATCATCATACCATTATAATTTTTTACCACTATTTTAGTAACAATTCATTTTGGTGGTAATGTGATACCCTTCACAACATTTTTAGATAAAAATAGTGGGTTTATCAAAAATAAATTCGGACATCATCATTTCAAGAGTGGATATTATGTTTACCATTCATTCTTATGATTAGCAATCCTTAATTAAAAATAGATATCCCCTGAAATTTCCCATTATCTACATGAATAAGAGTTTATTTACAATGATACTATCATTAATACTATGTTTACACACCATATTTTTTTCTTGTAAGGCATTAAAATGTTGTGATATAATATTTCATAGGTACGCACTAAGACGAAATACGATTCAGAGGCCTGGTTTCCCACAATTGATTTTATAAAATTAGTAAGTATATTTTATAATGCACATGCACAGTTAATTAATGAAATTGAGATAATCATAAAATGTTGATGGGATCAAAAATCATATACAACGGCTGAGTCGATAACATGTTTTTTAGCATAGGTACAGCCTAAGGTGAGATAACATGGGACATTCAGATCCATCAATCTTTGGTGGTGAATTTAATGGATAAATTAATTTAACCAGTTTGTTAATTAGGTAATTTTACATTATAATGGATATTTCTATAAATATATCATTATGGATTTTTTAGCCAGTGTTGGATTCATATTCCTACATCCACCAGCAAGATAACTTCATCCCTATTTGTTAGGACATCATGATGAATAGTAATAGAACATCAGATAAAATCATATTAACACACGACGATCAGAATAGATCCTACAACTTTTATGTTGAATATCTTCTTCATCGTCAATTGATCCAAAATAAATATAAGACTCTGCAATTGGATGTTGTATTTCCTTTTGATTAATTTATTGATCATATATAATGATTTTATTCAATTTTCACCATTTTGTATTCTTTTAATTTCCCAATGCAAAAAAATTAATTCTTATTCAATTTTTTTTTCTAACCCTATGATCCCCTTTCATTATTGAATAGCCAATAACACAGGGCCCCGATCCGTAAATATTTTTACTTGTGCCTTTCTCTTTGTTCTTCTTTTAGTTCATCACCATTTGGATCCCTACAGTCCAGATTTGACTTATCTGGGAGATTTTGAGCCCGATCTGACCCTTGGATTCACGTCAGATAGACGAAACAAGATATGATATATGATATATATAAGTGCTAATATACAAGAAATGAGAAATGAGATATCAATATAAGGTAAAATATATGATATATAATATATAATATATAATATATAATATATAAGATAAAAATAATGGTCAAATACACTTACTTCGGTTATGTCATTTAACCAATGTGTCTGTTTGAAAAAATTTCAGAGATACTCTGAAACTAGAATTTAGATGGTCATTTGATGACTGATGTTGGATTACATTTTTAGAATCATACCTCATGACAACAAAACACAAAATAATTGTAAAATTTTTATTATTGCAGAATATTATATCTAATATATAACACCCATTTGTTGTCATAATGATAAACCTTTTATGAAACATCAACCCAGATATTAATGAATAAATTTTGAGAACAGTAATAGGTATTTAGTTTTGAATCGTTTCTTGGGAACACGAGACACCATTCAAACATGATGTGGTGAAATGTGACATTTTCACTCAGTGTCGCACTGATGAATTTGAATATCATATATCAAGTGTTTTTCAGTGTATGACACTATTTTGGCCTCTTTGGTGTATTTTTAGATAAAGAGAGAGATATTCTAACAATGACACTTCATGAGGTGACACCTTTTTATGGATGTGATTTTATAGGATCACCAAAGACTTTCAGGCATTACCCTCTAGCAATTATCGGTAGTGGAGTTCAATACTGACCACTTTCTGAGATTACCATCTAATAGAATTGGGCATTGTGTTCCCCGATGAACTTTTCATACATACCCTCCAATAGTACTAGGTAATGGCATTCCACGATGATCTTTTTGGTTTACCTTCCAGCAGGAATGGCTAATGGAGTTACTCCTCGTTCCATGCAATATCATATAGAATGAATGGGTATTTGTGTTTTTTGATGACCATATATGTCTTAAACTCTATAATGGATAGACATTGGAGTTCCCCGATGACATTTTTTTGAGTTGTACCCTCGAAGTAGAGTGGGTAGTGGATTTCCTCAGTTACTTTTATAGTGTAATCCCCCTTCGGACATACTAGGGTTTGTGTCCTCAACATTGAGTTTTTGGAGCATCGCCTTTGAGGTATAGTGAATATATGTAGTGGATAAATCTTTTTGACTCATGATAATGAGTTACCCTTTCCCTACAAATATGAGTTTTTGCGATTCCACCAAAACCATGGAGGGGGGGTTAGTGCCACTAAATGTTGATATAATTGATGTGTGGTGATAGAGTTCCCTAGAATTGGGTTTTCATGGATGATGCATTGGATGATGTGAATCATTTATGGACAATTTATACAATTGGATATGCTTATCATTAGGCTAGTCTATGATATGATGATGCCCTTACACTCATGTTTGGGTTTCATTAACTACACATATTTATATATTCTTTCTTCTCGACTCACACTTTCAATTTTTATAATCTCCATCCAAGAGAGGTGAACATTCCTTGGGTATTCCACATTATTTACGGGTTTAGATTATCATGGATTGATGATTACACAATCCTACTATAGGTAGAAAATACCTGATGAGAAGTTAATACTCTGACCGTTTCAAGCTCTTTATGTTTGGATGAGTATAACTACTCTTTCTTGTTGGTATAAGACGCATTCATTCATTATAACTTGTGAATATGTTTTCTTCCTATTCTATTGTATCTCTTACTTCTCATAGTCATCATTAGGGAGTCCTACTGTGTATGCTTATACCAACCCATACAAGGGATTTTACCTCAAGTGTAATGTCGTATACTGATAATGAATATGATGATCATGAATTTAAAGGTTCCTAGGGATACAGGGTGCTTGGACCACATAAGGTGATTGTAGTGTGGGTTTTAGTAGCATGACTATAGTTCAATTCTTTAGTTTTATAGTTTTCTATTAGGTTGGGATCCATTTCTAGTTGGGTATGTATTTCCCAATTTATTTTTCGTTTACATTACTATACTTTTTTATCATTTAGTGTATAAGGCATTTTTTGTTTACATTATAGTAGTGTTTAATTTTTTAATTTTCTCCACGTACTTTTTAATTGATCTTGATGTGGGTATGTGTACAAGTTCTGTAACACCCCAGGTAAATAAAGAATATGATGTTTTCAAATTTACCCAGATTTTTTGAATAAAATATTAATATTACTTTAAAGGGAAAAGTATGCTCCAGGGTGTACCCTATACGCAACAACGAGTTTCCTGGGAAGCTTACGTTGCACTCTAATAATAAAATAATATTATTTTAAATTGTAGTTAACGATGAGCCGTTGTAATGGCAGGAATGAACAGAACTAACTAAAAAATGATTATATATGTTGGTCAAATATTTTTAATTTTTACAATAAATGTTAGAGGATTAAAAATGTGAATGAATCCAATTTTAGGTGTAAACATTCTAATATTCTTTAAAATGATTATTAACCACCTTTTGATGACGAACCTCTTTTAAATCCTCTTTTTGACAAGTTTATGTGATATATTTGACAAAATAAAATTCTTCTTTAGAATCGGGACATCAAAATTTACTTTCTGTAAATTTTTGGTATTTTTCCGATAAAGTTCATTTTTAATGAATAGTACAAAATGTTGTATTTTAATTCAAAACCTACTTTTAATATGATTTATTTATATGGATAAATTATATTTTTAATTTATATTAAAGTGTATTTTGAATATAGTTTTACCATTTAATCTAATGGTGGTCTTTGGAATTAATTTCACTTTGATATTGGACATAAACTAGTGTTAATCTTTTAATAGATATGGTTTCTTAAAAACACGCTATTTGTTTTGATAGCAGGAATTAATTATTAAATTAATTAATGAAACATATATGTTTTGAATTTCCTAAAATTGACATCCTTTTTAAATTCAAAACATAAAATATATCTTAGGGTGAATTTTTTGTATTTTCTGAAAAACATCAATTTTTGATGAATAGTGAAACCACTAAGTGGTAGTTTAAAAACTGATTTTTTTGTTTAAATAAAACTTTAACACTTCTCTGATTTGAATTTAAAAAATCCTATATACATGGTTGTCATTAGGATGTAAAATTTGGTTCAATGGGATTAAAATAATTTTTTGGAGAATAGTAACTTTTATGTTTTTATTCGCGATTAGAGGTAATTAGTGTAATTTAAGGTAAAATAATGTTATAATAATATGAAATGAACTATACACATGTCCTACCCTCATTGGATGTGTCATGTCCAACTAAGAAAATCCATGGGTCAACTTGGGGACCCCATGGAGCCACATTGGTAGGACAATGACATAAATAACTTTTTATTTAAAGTTAAAATAAAAATGTCACAAGCATGAGATGTTTCACTAAAACAATTTTAAATGGGGTTATACAAGTCATATTTTTTACTATAATTATTCATTAGAAAGATAACAATATTTTCTACATCATTATAATTTTTTTATAATTTATAGACATTAAATAAAATAAATTATTTATGACATCATGATGATGCAGCGATTAACTCATTAATACAGGATTTAAATAAAATGAAATTATATTGTTAAAATTATAACATACACTTGTCAAAGTCCTATTGGATGAGTATCTTTCGAACCCTTACCACCTTATCCTCGAAATTATTAAATGTGGGACCTTTAAAATCTGAAACTCATTTGAAAATAAAGTAACATTTTTTAACATTCCAAGAGTGCCCCTCCTCTCCTCTTATAAAAGTCCCCCACCTCTTCCACCATACCCACACCTCTCATGCCTTTTTCTCGGCCAATCCCTGATAATGTTTCCTCTCCACATCCCTCTCTTACTCCTATAATCCTCACTTTGGGCAGAAGTCTTCCCATGGAAGCCTTTGATCTCAAATCAAAGAGTGATACTCATTTTAAGGTAATGTCTTCACTTGTGTTATTTTGTTTTATTTTTCTTCTCCAACACCCTAAACTCTTTTTATTCATTTATTTTGTAACAAATACAGTATCTTTAATATTATAGTATGTTTTTATAATAAGGATTCGCGATACACTTACACACACCAACATCTAATGGTTAAAGAACATACTGTTTCTGTGGATAGTGAATTTCTGCCTCACGAAACGATGATTGTTCAATATTCTTTTAACACATTCAAAGGTGGCCATTAATATGTCACCATATTTATATATGATATATAAAATGTTTATGTTTTCCTTAAGCTTATTTATTTTTCATTTATGGCATACCTTTATGGTTTCCATTATGGGTAAACGCGATATCTTCATTTTAGTAAGTACGGACTACCGCCCCCTCAAAATGATTTGAATAGTTAATGCCATATGTGGGAAGTATAAAGGAAGGAATTAATGGTATTACATATGATATAATACTTGAATTATAATATTCCTTTATATCATTATGATTTCATTCCATTTAACACAAAAAAAAAGAAATGAAAGTAGCGTTCATTCGTACGTAAGGCTTACCGTCTCCATGAACGGTACATTTCATTTCTTCTCTCCAAATGTTATGTAAAATTGTAAGTACATAAATATAATGGATATATATGAAATATATTACATCTAAATGATGAATATAATTCTGTAATTATAATATATATATATATCTCTCATTTTGTATTAATTCCATTAATATGACAAAAAATGAAAGTAGCGTTCATGCGTACGTACGACCTACCGTCTCCATGAACGGTGATTTTAATTCCAAATGATATATAATAGTATAAAATGAATATATACTAGATACATATGATATTTAAAACATCATTATTATTCTGGATATTATGTACCTATAACTACATGGAAAATTATTTTCCAACAAGTTCAATTTTTACTCATGTACCGAACATCGAAAAAAACGTCTGATATGAACTCACATTAATAACCAATCATTATAAAATAATAATATGTGATATGAACTGAATAATAATATTTAAAGGAGGTATTTAAGAAATTATAAATTGACCAAATTTTATTATTCAAGAGATTAAATAACGACCGAGTCGTGTCTGACACGAGGTAATGGATCCTACCTCTCTCTTCCTTTTTAAGTACTCTCTTTTATGTCATTTCATTTAAGATAATCTTTATTATGTTTGGGGATGGTATTTTATATTTGTCATTCTGTACTTTTTATGTTCATATTATGAGAGACCCTATTTGATCTCATCAATCCATTTTTGGATGTTTTAAGTGGCGCCGTTAGGCTGCCGAGTTTTCTTATGGGATTTTTCCTCTCACTTTCCCGGGAGATTTATGCTACATTTTCCACCATTTATGTTGAGTGGTATATATACATCCCATTATTCTACTCTTTCTTTAATATAATTTTGATTATGAGTACTTAAATCAATGATGTATTGTCCTTCTTTCATGGGGTGTATGTTTCTATAGATACCCAAGTCGGTAATGGAACCTTTCACCCTCCTCTTTTTAAAAGACTTCTTTTGTTGGGTATTTTAATTTACATATTGATATGTTGGGATAAGTTCTTATATATCCTTATTGATTTAAATTTTATGTACAAGTTATGAGATACCCTTTTTATCTCTCATCAAATCATTTTGATGTGATGCCGTAAGGATGTCAAGGGAACTTCTTAACCCAATTTTGATTTCTTTGGATTCAACATGTAGTTATTGAATACGTCATCCTATGAATTTTTTTGAATGAACTTTCATTATTTTACACATAATATCCACTTATATTGGGTTTATTTATATTTTTCTCACATAATTATGAGATTGATTTATCCTTAATTTAAGGATACCATCTTTATAATGGATTTCATCTCAATATACATTTCCATTGAGAATTCATTGTTGTTATTAACCAATTCACTCTTATATGGTGTATATACTATCATTTGGAATATTATATCATGAACCCCTTTATTCTCATGATATTATAATGTTTTTATTAAATTTTATTCCGCAATAATTGTATTCATGTGTCTCTCATTTTTTTAAAAACCCTCTAACTAAAATATCGTTTTAAATGTTTTAATGATTTAATCTTATTAATAATTCTCATTAATATCCATGTTTTAAAAATGGTTTTAACGATTTATTTATATGGATATTAATGGTTTTAAAGGTAAAAACATCAAACGGGTATGGGACTCTTTGATTAAAAAATCTCTTTATTAAATGTTTTAAATGGTTTTGAAAATGGTTTTTAGAATGGATTCATTATTTAAATATCATAAAATGTTATATTGTTATTGCAATGTGGGAATGTTATCTTTCCTTTATGCTTAAGTTATGTGATATGATTAGGTTTTGGTTCTTCAGCATTGTTTTGAATATGGGTGGTTCCGTGATAAACTAAGGGCGGGTGAGCCCTATATAGCTCTCCAATGCATTGGGTAACGCGAAGGGGTTAAACATCAAGGTTTCTCAGAAGCGATTTAGGGAATATACTATGATGGGTATTCCAAACGTAACCAAGTGGGTTACTCCCTACATAAGAATGTTATGAATTCCTTAATTTACCTTTATGTCTTATGATTTCTATGATTTATTCCTGATTTTATGAGGTATGTTAAAGTGAATATGTTTTATGGGTAAAGTATGATTTTATTCATATGTATATATGTACTCATGTTTCCTTTCCATACATTTTATAACCTTTACTGAGATTTTTATGCTCATCCCATGTTTTTGAAATGTTTTCACAGTTCAAGGGATTGGTACATGATATGATGATAGTGTCAAGGAAGTGTCAAGAAAGAATCCATGTTTTATTTTAAATATGTTTCCGTTGATGGGAAAATGAATACTATATTTTATGTAACCACTTTGTTTAAATGTGGAATGTAATGTAAGTTTTATGATATAATTCTCTAAAACTCTAAACCTGAACAGATCCTCAATGTGTCATCTTGTAATAACTCAAGATTAAGTAAGTTTTAAGGCTCGGGCCTTATAGTTGGTATCATAGGTAAGTTTAGATAACTTTAGAGGTTAGGGTATTCTCTAAGCATAAGTGACATTACAATAATGGTTAGTATTTCAGAAAGAGTCCTAGTTTTTGATAAAGTGAATGAGTAATTATGTCTTAGTTTTTACCTTCCTCATTAGTGGATGATTGTTTTGTTGATATACTCACACTGACATTTCTGTTTTTAGTGAATGGATGGTCCTCGCAGGCACCGAAGTGACAAAAGGTTTGAAGGAAACTGTGGTGGTTCTCTGATTAAGAGACTGGATGAAATGTGGGATTCAATGAGGAAACCCATGGTTGTTCTAAACTAACTATCAAGTAGTCGTGATCAAATACTTCAACCATTGTATGTTCTGTAATGCATCATGTACGAGATGACCAATCGATGTTGATGTTTAGGTAATAATTATAAAGGTAACCATAGAGTTTATATGATCCTTACTTTTGAGGTAATTATGGGTTATTATATGTTATGATGGAAAATGAAAGGCATGAGATAAAATTGATGTTAAAATATGTTATGATTATTTTTGAAGATTTTATCTCGTTTTGGGGAATGTTTTAAGAATTATATAGTTTTGGAAAAAGGAGAAAACACAGACCGTGTGACAACCCGTCTCGTAGGACAAAGCTACGGGAATCGAACCCACAACCAATGTGCGACTGGTATTTATCTCCTACCACTAGACTACTTGAAGTCCCTGTTTAGTTTGACTGATTCTTTTTAGTTATATGATTTTAGGAATCAAG
The DNA here is from genome assembly GCA_963277665.1 of Viscum album. Classification (NCBI taxonomy): domain Eukaryota; kingdom Viridiplantae; phylum Streptophyta; class Magnoliopsida; order Santalales; family Viscaceae; genus Viscum; species Viscum album. The sequence goes on from CAUJRU010000211.1 coordinate 13,273, forward strand.
AGTATGTTTATTTTGGGTTATCTATGGAAATGCTTAACATATCATCGAGTATATGTGATTAGGTTAATTACTTTTCAATATGAGAAGAGCAACATATGTTATTTGGAGGTAAAAGTTAATTTGTACCTTGGAAGACTATGAGATTAAATCCTTCAAATATTTGGGTTTCAATCTTATTTTGGTTTACTTTGAATAATTTTATGGGCAATTGTTTATCGAATATACTTCGTTGAACTCTGGGTTTTTTTGGGAAAATTTCGGAAGATTACGAATAGTTTTTCTTTTTATAAAGGATTATACATTTGTCTATTATTTGATCTCATACTAACAATTTTTTGTTTTGGATTTTGTCTCAAGAAAAGGGAAATATATAGTTATCTTTTTTGGATTAGGTGATTCTCAAGAAGTTGATTATAATACTCATAATGCGAACAAATCTTCCTAAAAACTCGTCTTTTAGAGAAAATATGAGTTGGATTAAGGAATCTAGTATAATTTGAAAGTCTAAGTGTCAAGTAAGTATGTTTCATTATGATTTATTTAAGCTCAAAAATAAATTCCTCAATGAAGAGTAACTTAAAACAAAAATGATGTCTGTTAACTTTTCCAACTGGGGAATCGAATACCGTTTAACCCATCACAAGATTGTGATTATCTTGTGGTAAACTTTCTCCTAGAAATTTTTACTATCACTCTCCATCGGAACATGACTCTTTTTTTTCTCCTCCATATCCATATATTCATACTTGGAATACTAGTACGGGTTAACTCGAGTGACATTTGTACTTCTCTCTCATTCCTTTAAAGTGATAGTTTTACTGACTCTTGTTCCGATGAGGGATTTTCAATGAAGCATCCAAGCCCAATTTTAAAATTGCGAGGACGCAATTCATAAAAGTGGGGAAGGATGTAACACCCCAGGTAAATAATGAATATGAAGTTTTCATATTTATCCATATTTTTTGAATAAAATATTAATATTAGTTTAAAGGGAATTCTATGCTCAAGGGAGTTCCCAATACGCAACAACGAGTTTCTTGAGAATCTTACGTTGCACACTAATTATAAAATAATATTATTTTAAATTGTAGTTAATGCCTTGCCATTGTAATGGAGGGAATTAACAGAATTAACTACAAAATTATTATATATGTTTTTCAAATATTGTTACATTTTACAATAAATGTTAGAGGACTAAAAATGCGAATGAATCCAAATTTAAGCGTAAACATTCTAATATTCTTTAAAAGTTTGATTAACCGCCTTTTGATGATGAACCTATTTTAAGTACTCTTTGTGACAATTTTATGTGTTATATTTGACAAAATAATATTCTTTTTTAGAATCAGGACATCAAAATTACATTGTGTAAATTTTTGGTTTTTTTCCGATAAAGTTCATTTATTAATGAATAGTGAAAAATGTTGTATTTTAATTCAAAACCTCCTTTTAATCTGATTAATTTATATGGATATATTATATTTTTAATTTAGAGTAAAAATTATTTTGAATATATTTTTCCCATTTAATGTAATGGTGGTCTTTGGAATTAATTTCTCTTTGAAATTGGACTTAAACTAGTGTCAATCTTTTAATAGATATTATTTCTTAAAAACACGCTATTTGTTTTGACAGCAGGAATTAATTATTAAATTAATTAATGCAACATATATGTTCTTTATTTTGTAAAATAGACATCATTTTTGAATTCAAAATATCAAATATAGATTAGGGTGAATTTTTGGTATTTTTCTGAAAAAATTCAATTTTTGATGAATAGTGAAAACACTAAGTGGTAGTTTAAAAAATGATTTATCGTTTAAATGAAACATTACCACTTCTGTGATATAAATTTAAAAAATATGACATACATGGTTTTCATTAGGATGTAATATTTTGTTCAATGGTATTAAAATAATTTTTTGGTGAATAGTAACTTTATAGTTTTTAATCGCGATTAGAGGTAATTAGTGTAATTTAAGTTAAAAATTAGGTTTTAATAATATGAAATGACCTAGACACATGTCCTACCCACATTTTATGTGTCATGGTCGACCGAGACAATCCATGGGTCATCTTGGGGACCCCATGGAGCCACATTGGTTGGAAAATGACATAAATAACTTTTTATTTAAAGTTAAAATAAAAATGTCATAAGCATGAGATGTTTCACTAAAACAATTTTTAAATGGGGTTATACAAGTCATATTTTTGACTATAAATATTTATTATAAAGATAAAAATATGTTCTACATCATAATATTTTTTTTATAATTTTTACACATTAAATAAATAATATTATTTATGACATCATGATGATGCATCGATTACCTCATTAATAAAGGATTTAAATAAAATGAAAATATAAGGTTAAAAATATAACATAAACTTGTAAAAGACCTATTGTATGAGTATATTTATAACCCTTACCACCTTATCCTCGAAATAAATCAATTTGGGACCTTTAAAATCTGAATCTCATTCGAAAATAATGTAACATTTGGTAACATTCCAAGAGTGCCACTCCTCTCCTCTTATAAAAGGCCCCCACCTCAACCACCTTACCCACACCTCTCAAGCCTTTGGCTCGGCCAAAACCTACTAATTTTTCCTCTCCACATCCCTATATTACTCTTAGAAGCCTCACTCTGGGAAGAAGTCTTCCCAAGGAAGCCTTTGAGCTCAAATTAAAGAGAGATACTCAATTTTAAGGTAATGACTTCACTTGTGTTTTTTTTATTTTGCTTCTCCAACCCAATAAAATCTTTTTATTCATTTATTTTGTAACAAATACAGTATCTTTAATATATTAGGCTGTTTTTATAATAAGGATTCTTGATACACTTACACACACCTACATCTAATGGTTAAAGAACATATGGTTTCTGTGGATGGTGAATTTCTGTCTCACGAAACGATGATTGTTCAATATTCTATTAACTCCTTCAAAGGTGGCCATTAAGATGTCACTATATTTATATATGATATATAATATGTTTATGTTTTCTTTAAGCCTCGGTATTTTTCATTTATGGCATACCTTTATGATTTCCATTATGGGTAAACGTGATATCTTCATTTTAGGAAGTGCGGACTACCGCCCCCTCAAAGTGATTTGATTCGTTAATGCCATATGTGGGACATATAAAGGTTGGAATTAATGGTATTAAATATTATATACTAATGGAATTATAATATATCTTCATATCATTATTATTTCATTCCATTGAATACAAAAAAATAAATGAAAGTAGCGATCATGCGTACGTACGGCTTAACGTCTCCATGAACGGTACATTTCATTTCTTATCTCCAAATGTTATGTACTATTATAGTACATTAATATAATGGATATATATGTAATATATTACATCTAAATTATGGATATCATTCCGGAATTATAATATATATATATCTCTCATTTTGTTTTAATTCCATTAATATGACAAAAAATGAAAGTATCATTCATGCATACGTACGGCCCACTGTCTCCATGAATGATGATTTTAATTCCAAATGATATGGAATAGTATAAAATGAATATATACTGGATAAATATGATATTTAAAACATAAATACTATTCTGGATATGATTTACCTATAACTACATGGAAAATTCTTTTCCAACATGTTCAATTTTTACTCATGTACCGAACATCGACAAAAACGTCTGATATGAACTCACATTATTAACAAATTATTATAACATTATAATACGTGATACGAACTGAATAATGATAATTAAAGTAGGTCCTTATGAAATTATAAATTGACCAAATTTTATTATTCAGGAGATTAATGAACGATCGAGTCATGTCGGACATGAGGTAAGGGATCCTACCTCTCTCTTCCTTTTTAAGTACTCTATTTTATGTCATTTCTTTTAAGCTCTTATTTTTTATGTTTGGGGATGTTATTTTATATTCATAATTCTTTAGTTTTAATGTTAATATCTTTAAAGACCCTATTCGATCTCATCAATCCATTTTTGGAAGTTTTATGTGGCGTTGTTAGGCTGCCGTGTTTTCGTAAGGGATTTTTCATCTCACATTACCGTGAGATTTATGCTACATTTGCCACAATTTCTGTTGAGTGGTATATATAATTCCCATTATTATACTATTTGTGTAATATAATTTCGTTTATGAGTACTTTAATAAATGATTTATTGTCTTTCATTCATGGGGTGTATGTTTCGAAAGATACCCAAGTCGGTAAGGGAACCTTTCACCCTCCTCTTTTTAAAAGACTTCTTTTGTTGGGTATTTTAATTTACATATTTTTATGTTGGGATATTTTCTTCTATATACTTATTGATGTTAATTTTATGTCCAAGTGATGAGATACCCTTTTTATCTCTCATCAAATCATTTTGATGTGACGCCGTTAGGCTGTCAAGGGAACTTTTTAACCCAATTTCGATTTCTTTGGGTTCAACATGTAGTTATTGAATATTTCATCCTCTGTATATGTGTGAATGAACATTGATTATTTTACACTTAATATCCACTTATATTGGTTGTATTTATATTTTTTTCACATAATTATGTGATTGATTTGTCCTTAATTTAAGGATACCATCTTTATAATGGATTTCATCTCAATTTACATTTTCACTGAGACTTCATTGTTGTTATGCACCAATTCACTCTTATATGCTATATATACTATCATTTGGAATATTATATCATGAACCCCTTTATTCTCATGATATTATAAAGTTTTTATTAAATGTTATTCCTCAATTATTGTAATCAAGTGTCTCTCATTTTGTTAAAAACCCATTAATAAAAATATCGTTTTAAATGTTTTAATAATTTAATCTTATAAATATTTCTCATTAATATACATGTTTTCAAAATGGTTTTAAGGATTTATTTATATGGATATTAATGGATTAAAATGTTAAAATATTCAATGTTGTATGGGACACTTTGATTCAAAAATCTCTTTATTAAATGTTTTAAATAGTTTTGAAAATGGTTTTTAGAATGGATACATTATTTCAATATCTGAAAATGTTATATTATTATTACAATGTGGGAATTTTATCGTTCCTTTATGCTTAATTTATGTGATATGATTATGTTATGGTTCTTGGGCATTGTTATGAAGATGGGTGGTTCCGTGATAAATTAAGGATAGGTGAGCCTGATATATCTCTCCAATGCATTGGGTAACGCGAAGGGGTTAAACGTTAAGGTTTCTCCAAAGAGATTTAGGGAATATAGTTTGATGGATTTCACAACACAACCAAGAGGGTTACTCCCTACATAAGAATGTTATGATTGCCTCAAGATACCTTTATGTCTTATGATTTCTATGATGTATTCATGATTTTATGAGGTATGTTAAAGTGAATATGTTTTATGGGTAAATTATGATATTTTTCTTATTTATATATGTACTCATGTTTCCTTTACATACTTTTTATAACCCTTACTGAGCGTTTTATGCTCATCCCAAGTTTTTGAAATGTTTTCATAGGTCAAGGGATTGGTACATGATATGATGATAGTGTCAAGGAAGTTTCAAGAAAGAATCTATGTTTTATTTTAAATATGTTTTTATTGATGGGAAAGTGAATACTATCTTTTATGTAACCACATTGTTTGAATGTGGAATGTAATGAAAGTTTTATAATCTAATTCTCTACAACTCTAAACCTGAAAAGATCCTCAATGTGTAATCTTGTAATAACTCAAGATTAAGTAAGGTTTAATGTTGGGGCCTTATAAGTTCCTAGGAAAAGGAATCCCTATGTTAGTGATTCCTTAGAATCTTGTATCCACCCATGGACTATAATGGTAGGTTGGTATATTTACAGATCAAGCTCTATCATGGGAAAGGTCAGGACATATTGAAATTCGATAAAGTTTATTTATTGGTTTTTTTTCTAATGTATCCCATTAATATGATTTGTTGTGTTTCAGGAAATATTTTCAATGTGTATTGAGTGTGGATCCTAGGGTAGGGAGCCAAGTGATGGTATCAGTTACTAACATATCCATTCACTAGGAGCTTGACTATATGGTTGTCAACTCAGCATTCCAAGACATTTTTTTAGGATTTATTGTACAGGTAATATATAGGAATTAGTATTTTAATATCCTTCTTGATTAATCTCTACATTTTTGTTGATTTATATATATATATCATCATCTAACTATGGTAATCATTTATAACATTCCAAATGTATACTATAAAATAACCATCCAGAATACTAGCTCTGGATCATGGTGAAGAACTTATGTGTTACAATTCCTCACTTCATAGTGCATCCTATTATTCCCTTCATCCATGTGGGTAGGTAGTAGCACCTCAATCTATCAAGTAGTAGACCATCTCAACATAGTAGGACATATATATGTGCATGCTGGGTTCTAGAACTAGAAACCCATGAGGTTACATGGCGATCCAGATCCCATGCTGCAATGGATTGGCTAGATTTAGTGGTCTTTATATTGATTCTGGTTTAGACCCCGATGTATATTATGGTGGATTTGGCAACTATACATTTCCACCTAGATGCATGGGCACTGGAGGATCCTTGTTACATAGATGTTTTATGAGTTGACACTCTCTTGGGTCGACTTATAGCTATTTTTCCTTGAGATTTACTACACTTCATGCTTAATCTTAGTTTTGATCCCGAATCTATTAGAGAATTATTATGAATGGATGAAAATACCTAACTATATTGCGAGGATCACATACCATATGAAATACTATACTGATATAATCTGTGATGGATACTTCTATGTTCAAACATTTGATCATGGAATCTGCCAATAGATTTGAGACCGAGTTGTTCCCTTTTTCATCCCAACCTATGCATGTATTACCATGTAGGGACTAGTTGAAGAGATCATTCTGTTAGAGGAAAAATGGATAGATATAGCTAGTAGTGGGTTAAATTTAACATAGTTGTCTACAAAATCTAGCAGGTGTCGAGTGATATAATCATGGTGCAAGGAATCTTATTGTGATAAGACTCAGGATCATGTTCACATTGTTCATGGAAAGCAAATATATATCCATGTTATCCTGGAGAGGTAGAGTGATATGATTATGTTTTGTGGGGTCACATAGTGTGGGACTATGAAACCATATTGGTAGAGAAGCTGAAGTAGATATATTATAGACTATCACGACTGAGAAAATGTCATTATCAGAGATCTATGAGGCATATACAGGTTAGTCCCCAAGGGGGGGGGAGATGGAAGAGGTGTATGAGCAATGGGAGGTTGACACCTATATGTGATCCATCTAACACCATCACCATGAAATACATTCCAGGATCATGTAGTTGGTAGATGGGGGTTTGTACAACTATGTTAATTGGATGTCTATGAAACCACATCATATGAGATGATTAATTGTATGATATGTTTGTTTTATAATTTTTTTTATTAGACAGAGGTCCTAGTCATTAATTAATCTCTATACTCTAGGTGTGACTGCGGAAGCACCCAGTAGATGTTCTAGCACAACAGATTCATCTTGACGTTCCTACACAGATCACTTATTCTGTATCATTTCTCCACCGGTATTGAATTTTATCTCTTTGAGGATAGATGTCCACATGGTGATTTTTTTAATTATGGAACCATATGAAATCATCCTATGTATGGATTGTCTATACATGGAACAAGACTTGATTTATTATAACCGTAGAAAAATATTATGTTTACATACTTATGGGATGAGATTATCTTTTTCTTGCGAGATATATCTCGTAGTAGGATAGGTGAATGCAGTGATCATGAGGATTCATCTTATCAACCATCAGTTAAAAACCATATCCCATGGTACCATCAGATATTTGAGAATTTTATATAATTTAGTTGTGGAGTATTACATTAATGTCTTCCCCAGGAACATATTAGGACTACCTCTAAGGTGTGAGATAGAGTTTTTCATCGAATTTTTTCATGGGACTAATTCAATATCTTCTACATCATATCAGGTGGGGCCTACCGAAAATTAGTAGTTCCAGTTGCAGTTAAAGGACCTTCATCAGAAAGGATTCATCTGGGCCAGTGTGTCCCTCTGGGAAGCTCTCAAGTTGTTTATCAAAAAGGAAGGTGGAGATGATGACATTTTGTAGAATATTGTCTCCTGAATCGAGCCATGATAATGAACAAGTACACATTTTGATGGACTGAAATCTTCTTTGATCAGTTGTTGAGGTAATATATGATTATATAAGATTCAACTTTGGTCTGACTACCACCAACCAGGGGTTTACGAGGATGATATTTCAATGTTGGAATAATTATGATTCTATGGACTCTTTCAGTTCTTATTGATTTCCTTATGTGTGAAGAATGAGCCTTCCATGTTGATGGATTTGATGAACATGTTATCCCATCTATACATGGACAAGTTTTGTTTGATCAATGACATACTCATATACTCTGCATTAGAAGAGAAGCATGAAGATCATATGAGGATAGTTCTAAACATGCTTCAAGAGCACCATTGTTGTTGAAAAATATCAATGTTATAGATCTAGATATATGATGTCTTGTTTCATGTTAATGTCATTTGTAACACCCAAAGATTTCATAGTAAGTTATTTTTCAAAGTAATTGAATAACTTTCACTACAGGAAACACTGAGTCCAAGCGAACCACGAAATACCAAAATGACAGTTCAAAATCAGTTATGAATAATATTAACTGAATTTTGAATTTTATATAATCCTTATAATTTTAGAATACATATAATAGGTTTCTTAGACATAATATAAGAACAAATTCATATTTTCAGAAAAAAAGAATTATTTTTTCATAAAATGCATTTTTTCAGCCTTTTAATAGTGAACCCTCTTATATATCAAATATTTGAAACTTATATATATTCAATTTTTCAAAATAAATTTCTTCTTTAGAATCAGGACATCAAAATTTACTTTTGGAAAATTATAGGTATTTTATGATAAAATTTTTTGATATATAGTGAAAAATATTGTATTTTAATTCAAAATGACCATTTAATCTAATTTTTTATGTCTTTAGATTATCATTTTAAATGGTTTAAAATAGTAATTAGATGATATTTTTAACATTTAATGCAAATCTGGTCATTGTATGATATTTTACTTTGAAATTGGGTATAAACAAGTGTCAATTTTTTGACAGATTTCGTTTCTTAAAAACCCGCTATTTGTTTTGACAACGGGGTTTAATAATAAATTGATTAACACAACATATATGATTTTAATTTTTTTAAAATAGAAATAATTTTTTAATTCAGAATATCAAATATATATTAGGCTGATTTTTTGGTATTTTTTTGAAAAAGATTAAATTTTGATGAACAGTGAAACCATTAAGTAATAGTTAAAAAAACAGACTTTTTCATAAAAATTAAATTTTACCGCTTCTGTGAAATGAATTTCAAAACTGACATACATGGTTTTTATTAGTAAGTAATGTGTGGTTCAATAAGATGACAATACTTTTTGGTGAATAGTAACTTTTGACTTTTATTTACCGTACTTAAAGGTAAATAGGGTAAATCAAGGTAAAAGTATATTATAATAATACAAAATTACATTAACACATTACCTAAAATTATTGGATGAGTCATGGACGTCCATGGGGATCCTTGGGTTGATATTGGGACCCCATTGAGCCACTTATGAGTGATAATGACACTTTATTTTAATTAACTTAAAGTAATGTCAAAAATGACATAAACATATATCGTTTAGTAAATTAAATATTACATGGGGTTATATAAGTTATTTTTTCGACTATAAATATTAACTGGAAAGATAAAAATATTTCTTACATCATGTTAGTTTTTTTATAATTTATAGACATCAAATAATATAAATTATTTATGACACCATTATGATACATTATTTACCTCATTAATAATTGATATAAATAATTAAGATTATAAATATTACAATAATATCCAAAACCTATAAAATTCCCATTGGATTATTTTATTTTTACATTTAGTCATCTTATTTTTGAATTTTATGATTTTTGGTTCTTTTGAAACCGAATATTATATTATAATAAAATAATTTGTTTACACTTTCCTAAAGAGCCCCTCCTCTCCCTTATAAAAGAAGACCACTTCTAAACAATTACTCACACATGTAAAGCCTTTTGGATCATCCAAAATATGGAAATTTAACCTCCCTATATCCATATAGTTCACATAGATTCCTTACCTTATGCATTAGGAACATTAAGAAGACTTTTTGGTTCAAACCAAAGGGAGTTTCCCAAAATAATGGTAAATGTTTATCTTAAATTTGTTTCTATTATTTTTCTTCTCTAAACACCTAAAAACTTTTTATTACATTATTTTATAACTAAATCAGTATAAAAAATATACTACAATTATTTTATGAGATGTATTCAAACTACACAGAAACACACCTGCATCTAATGGGTGAAGAACATAATGTTTCTTGTTGATGGAAAACCAATGCCTCATGAAATGATGATTTTTCAATTATCTCCTACCACCTCTCATGATGTCCATTAAGATGAAACTATATTTATATATTATATATATTATTATTATGTGTTATTTATTCTTATTTATTTTCCATCTATAGTATACCTTTATGGTTTCCATTATGGGTTAACACGATAATTTAATTGGAGAAAGTGCGGACTACCACCCCCTCAAAGTGATATGACTCACCCAAAACATATGTCGTACATATAAAAGATGGATTTAATAATAATATATAAGATAATATACTTGAATTATAATATACCTATTTATCATTATGTTTTCAATTCGTTAAATATGAAATAGAAATGAAAGTAGCGTTCATGCGTACGTACGACTTACCGTCTCCATGAATGGTGATTTTCATTTCCCATATCCAAATGTTATTTACTATTTTAAATACATGTATATACTGGATATATATGATATATATGATATAAAAAATATTAGTATCATTATGTATATAATAATTTTTTGACCACAAGAACAACATGAAACCATAGGAAGTTCTTTTTTGACTCATGTAACAAATATCGACAAAACAAACATTATTAAAATAAATATTACATAATGTTTAAAACAAGGTAATAAGTAATATAAAAGGTATAAAAATCTTGAAAAAAGTTCTTAATAAATTATAAATTAACTTTACATTATTATTCAGGTGATTAAAGATTGTACGGGTCAATTCGGACATGAGGTAAGGTGTTTTCATCACACTTTTTATTCTCATGAGATTCATGCTATAATTAACACTATTTCCTATTGTGTGGTATATTTACTACCCATGATTTTATTCTTTGTGTAATATAATTTAACTTATGGTTATTTTCATCTTCTTTTTATGATCCTTATTTTGTGGGGTGTATGTTTTGTGAATTACCAAATCGGTAAGGGTTATTTCCTCAATCCCATTATTATCCGAGATTGTGCCATGTATAAGTATTTACTAATACATACATATTATTGATACCCAAATTTCCTTAAAATGTTTTCAAAAAGAATATTTTATGGTTTTATGGGAGATCCTTTTTAACTACATCATAATTTTAAATTTTTTAGAGATTTATCTTTCTAAACCCTCTTAATTAATTACCATGAGTTCAATATGATTTTAAGGATTTATTTATAAGGATATAAATGTTTTGGAATAATAATTATTTTCAAATGTTTCAAGGTGGTATGTGACACTTTGATTCAAAAATCTATTTAAAATGAATTCCTTTATAAATTGTTATACTTTTAAACGATTTCATGAAAAATAGGTATTTCTCACAAAGGATTATATGGATTATTTTCATCTTTATCAAAAACCAATGATAGATTTTATACTTGTTTGAAATTGATTTATTAGGATAATAATCATCCAACTTTTATTGAGGGTTTTGTGATATTTTTGACTCTAGATGTGTTATTTTTATAACATTAATTGTTTATGGACAAAGTATTTACATTTCGTATACTAGTTTTAATACGAATGTTTATGTTATGTTTAAAACTTTTCATATGAAGAATGCATTGAACTTAGTAAGTGATAGGTGGATCCCTCTTTAACTTCTCGATGCATCGGTAGGTCTCATGAGACAAACTAGCTTCTTGGCACAAGGCCTTGGACAAAAAAATTATTTTTAGTCTTTGAACGAGGCCTTGACTTTGTGGTAATGACAGTCTGGCATAATTCATTCCTTCATTATGAAATTAGTTATTACATTTTATTATTAGACTAGTAGAATATACATGTGTATGTTAATATGGTAAGGTTTGATTTATTTTCACCAAAATGATGTTCATGTTTAGGTTTAAAATTCTATTTTTTTATTACATAACTTGCCTTAAAAGTTTATAGCTTCCGCTAAATTATTTACCTTTACTGAGCATTTGAGATCACCACTTTCTAATGTTTTAATTTTCCTAGGATACCATGCAGTGATCTATGATTGAGATACAGGTTTAAGATAATGGAACAATGGAGTTATCAAAATATTATTTATGATGTTTTGTACGTTAGAATGTGTAATGTAACGTTCATATATATAATCTATTTTCCAAGACTGCTAAAATGATCGGTCCTTCGGGAATCGATTCCTTGTAATCATGGTAATATATTAAAATAATTCACTAAATCTAGGTAACTGGGGTCGGGGCGTTACTGTTGGTATCAGAGAAATTTTAGTAACATCCTTGGAAATAGATTTAGATAAACTCTGATTAGAGATCATTACCCTGAGTTAGACTTTGAAGATTATTATAGAAGAACTTCTTGAAATTTTGGTACTGTAGAGATTTTGTGAGTTTTCAAAGAAATACATCACTTTCTAGAAATGAGAAGGTAGAAGTGGCTCTGGCACAGATGAATGTAGGGGTAAAACCCAAAACACCTCTTTTAGCTAGACTCAAATCGGAACTATTGCATGACAACGGGCCTTACTGCACTCTTGGTTACGACACTCTCAGGGTATATTCTTAGTATAATTCAAATTTTCATTAAAAGACATTATGAAGGAATTAAAATTAAATACATCCTCAATGGAATCATTTTTATGATTATGTATTATATTCATAAATTTTTCAATTTACGTTAGTTATTTTACATGTTTGTAATTATGAATTGAGATCCATAAACTATCCTAGTGTAATGAATTGATTATAAATAGCTCCCAGTAGAAGGAATGAGAACTCCAGCAATATGTATGTTACAATGTCTTACAAGGATCATATATTTATTTGAATTAATCCAACATTTATAAGGGAAAAGTATCGATTTTATTCTCATCATATGAAGTAATATTATCCTGTGTTAATAAGATTTGTAATGAATTATCTAAGTCCTATGGATTTGAATGGAAGAAAGAGATGAAAAAAATAGAAGAGAGAAATATAAATAAAGGGAAGAGGGGAAAGATGATTTTATGATATGTGATAACTGTGGGAAGAAACACCCAGGTACTTGCATGAAGGGAATGGGAGTCGATTATATGTGTGGAGAAAAAGGACACCATGTACGTGACTGCAAGGGTAAGAAAAAGGTTTCAAATGTAAAATGCTTCATCTACAAGAAGTTGTGACACTATGTAAATCAATGTACAAATCATAAGAGTATGTTCCAAATGAGGCTATTGGATAATAATCAAGTTCTGTTACTACCACAGATGAAGAGGAATGATAAGTGTTCTTATGTTGTTATTAATGAATTATGTACTTTCAATGTTGTATCGATTATGTACCAGTTATATGAATTTTGGAAATAAATAAGGATTGTATTATCGTACTATTTCATTGGGGATTTAAGATTATATAGTACTATGAAAAGTGACTCAACAACAAGTTAATTTTTTTTTGAAAAAATACATGTTTGGAGGAAAGATAAAACCTTAATATTTTCTTGATACTGATATAATAATTTTGGTATAAGAGATGGATGATTTTGATAAATTTTATTGGATATTCATGACTACCGTGAAACTGATTAATGATTTGTATATTCCATAATTGTTGTAGTCTACAATATTTTTGAATAGAAGGAGTATATCCAGTGTTCTATAAGGAATAAGGAAGAATGAATGTAATCAAAAAGGTTTTATGGAAATTTAGTATGTTACCGTGTTTCAAAAGAATACTTGATGAAAGTACTGCCAAGTTATTACGTGGAAGAAAGGATATTCCTTCAAATTTTGGACTATGAGATTGTATAGAAGTGTTTTGGATAAGAATAATTGTTGGAATAGATTATGTTTCTCAATGGAAACTATAGTTATGGTTAAATCATTTCTAAATATTATTATTTTATTTTTATAAAAAGGAAAACCCAGAGGTCAGGAGACAACCCATCGCATCAAGCAATACAGTGAGACTAGAACCCGCAACCAAAGGGCGACAATGGTGTTTCACCTACCACTGGCCTACATGATGTACTAGATTATACAATGTAGATTTTTTTTAAAAATATATCTGATAAATCAATTATAAATTCATTTCATTGAAACCTTATATGATTAGGAAAAATAAAATATCTTTATGTTCTAAAATTTTTTAGAGTGAAAGTTTAGTTATTGGTCGGAATTAGTTAAAGGTTGTAACTCTACTTATCAAGTGCACTTTTTTTATTCTATGAATAAATTAATCCATAAAATTTAGGGAAGGGATATTAAAACAAAAAATGTGTTATCCTAGTACCAAAGGTTTTTTTGAATCATTGATATTTTAAATCATCATAGATTGATGGCTTTGAGGCCTTCAATTTTACATTTGTCTGTGTTTGATGACCTCAATCACTTCTTCTAAATATTTATGTTTTTCCTAAAATTATTTGTATTTAATATCCACCAATTTTATCCTAATAGAGATTATAATGTGGGGGTGACTCTTTCATTTCCCTTTCCCTCTTATTAAGACTGAATTTTATTAACCAAATTTCCGATGTGGGTTTTCTACAAAGGGATTTTCTATTTCCAACCATTTATTTTCAATGAATTTTTTTTAATATCGAGGATTCAATTTATTGAAGTATGGGAGAATTTAACACCCCTATATTTCAAAGTATGTTATTTCTTCAAAGTAATTCAATAACTTTCACTACACGCAACACCGAGTTCAAGTGAACCACAACATACCAAACTTGCCATTCAAAAGAAGTTATGAATATTATTAACATAATTTTGAATTTTATATAATCCTTATAATTTTAGAATCCATATTATGAGTTTCTTAGACATAATATAAGAACAGATTAATTTTTTCAGATAAAAAACTATTTTAAAAAAAATGAAAATTTACTGCCTTTTAATGGAGAACCCTTTTTTAAATCCAATATATGAATCATTTATATATTCAATTTTACAAAATAAAATCCGTTTTTAGAATCGGGACATAAAAATTTAATTTGGTTAAAAATTTGGTATTTTTATGATAGAATTCATTTTTTTAAGAATAGTGAAAAATATAATATTTTAATTCAAAACTATCATTTAATATAATTCATTTATATTCTTAGATTATCATTTTAAATTGTTTCAAAGTATAATTAGATTATATTTGTACCATTTAATCCAATTCTGGTCAATGGAAAAAATTTCACTTTGAAATTTCCATCAACAAATGTCAATCTTTTACAGATATCGGTTTTTAAAACCCACTATTTGTTTTGACAACAGGAATTAATTTTTAATTGATTAATGAAACATATATTTTTTAATTTTTTAAAATAGAAAACAATTTTTAATTATTACTATCAAATATATATTAGGCTGAATTTTTGGTATTTTTCTGAAAAACATCAATTTTTGATGAATAGTGAAACCACCAAGTATTAGTTAAAAAACTGACTATTACATTAAAATGAAATTTTACCACTTATGCGAATTGAATTTAAAAAATCCTACATAACTTGTTGTTATTATTATGTAAAATTTGGTTCAATAAGATGAAAATATTTTTTTGTGAATAGTATCTTTGGACTTTTATTTACCGCGGTTTAAGGAAAATAGGGTAATTCAAGGTTAAAAGTAGTTTATAATAATATAAAAGTACCTTAACACATGTCCTAACCTTATTGGATGAGTCATGTCCTATCCATGGGAATCCATGGGCCGATTTTCAAAACCCATGAATCCACATATAAGTGATAATGACAATTTATTTTAATTAACATAAAGTTAAGAAAAAAATGACATAATCAAATATTTTTAGTAAATTAAATTTTACATGGGGTTATATAAGTTATCATTTAGACTATAAATATTCATTGGAAATATAAAATGATTTCCTACATCATGGTAGTTTTTTTATAATTTTTAGACATCAAATAAAATAAATTATTTACGACACCATAATGATGCAGTATTTACCTCAATAATAAATGATTGAAATATATAAGAATATAAAAATTAAAATAATATCCAAAACCTTTCCAATTTTTTTAATGATTTTATATCAACCATGAGTAATCTTATCTTATACGTTAATGATTTTTGGACCTTTTTGAACTGAATATATGTTTATAATAAAACAATTGTTTTAAACATTCCTAAAGATCCCCTCTTATCCCTTATAAAAGAAGTACACTTATAACCAATTCCTCACACATATCAAGACATTTGGATCATCCCAACTCTACCACATTAATATCCCTCCATCTCTCTCTTCCACATAGAATCCTTACCATAGGTATAAGGCACTTTATGAAGTCCTTTTGGTTCCAACTAAAAAGAGTTACCCAAATTAAAGATAATAGTTTCTCTTAAAACATTTTCCTTTATTTTACTTATCCCACTCCCTAAATACTTTTTATTACTTTATTTTATAACAAAACTAGTATCCAAAATATACTAGGATGTTGTTTTAATAAGTATTAGAAAATCACTTACATACTCCTCCATCTAATGGATGAAGAACCTAATGTTTCTGTGGATGGAAAATCAACGCCTCACGAATCGATGATTGTTCAATTATCTCTTACCAACTCTCATGGTGGCCATTAAGATGAAACTGTAGTAATATTTGATATATAATATGTTTATGTTATATTTATTCTTCTGCATTTTCCATTTATAACATAGCTTTATATTTTCCATTATGGGTAAACTTGATAATCTCATTCGAGGAAGTGCGGACTACCACCCCCAAAAAAGTTATATGACTCGTTCATACCATATGTGGTACATATAAAGGATTGAATTAATAATATTATATATGATATTATACTGGAATTATAAAATACCACTATATCATTATGTTTTAATTCCGTTAAATATGAAATATTAATGTAAGTAGCGTTCATTTGTATGTACGACTTGCCGTCTCCGTGAATGATGAATTTCATTTCTTATCTCCAAATGTTATGTACTATTATAAATACATATATATAATAGATATATATTAAATATATGACATCTATAACATTAATATATTTATGTATTTAATGAACTTTTGACCACATGAACAACTTTTAATTAAAAGAAGTTCATTTTTGACTCATGTACCAAATATCGACAAAACGACCATTATTAACATAAATGATTAAATAATGTTTATAACATGGTAATAAGTAAAATTAAAGTAATAATTAACTTGAAAAATGATCTTAATAAATTTTAAATTAAATTTAGTTTATTATTTAGGAGATTAATGAAAGAACAGGTCAATTCGGACATGAGTTAAGGGGTTTTCATGTCACTTTTTATTCCCGTGAGATCCATGCTATAATTAAAAATATTTACATTGTTGTGTTATATGTAATACCACTGATAATATTATTTGTATAATATACTTTAACCTATGGGTATTTACATTTTCATTTTATGATCCTTCTTTCATGTGTTGTATGTTTCTTAAGTTACCAAATCGACAATGGTTATTTGCTCAATATCATTATTATTATCCAAGATTGTTCATGTTTATATATTCTATGGGATATACTTATTATCGATACCCATATTTCATAAAAAATATTTCAAAAAGAATATTTTACATTTTTATGGGAGAGTATATTTAACTATATCATTATTTTAAATGTTATCAAGATTTATCTTTCTAGTCACTTTTAATTAATGTCAGTGTTTTCAAAATGATTTTAAGGATTTATTCATATGGACAAGAATGTTTTGAAATGATAATTCTTTTCAAATGTTTCAAAGTGGTATGGGACACTTTGATTCAAAAATCACTTTAAAATAACTTCTTTTATAAATTTTGATATTTTTATACAATTTCATGAATATGGGGTATTTCTCTCAATGAATTTGATAGATCATTTTAATCATTGTCATAATCCTTTGAGGGATTTTAATTTTGTTTCATGTTGATTTATTAGGATTCAAATCTGCCATATTGTATTCAAGTTTTTGTAATAGGTTTGACTGTGAATGTGTTATTTTTGTACCATTCATTGTTTATGGATAAAGTATTGACATTTCAAATGTAAGTTTTAGTATGAATGTTTATGTTATGGTTAATCCATTTCATATGAGGAATCAATTGGAAGTAGTATGCGATGGTTGGAGCCCACTATAGCTCCTCAATGCATCGGTAGGTCTCATGAGACAAACTAGTGTCTTGGAACAAGGCCTTGAAAAAAAATTATTTGTGGTCTTGGCACGAGTCCTTGACAATGTGGTTATGAAAGTTTATAATAAGCATTACCTCATTTTTAAATTAGTTATTACATGTGATTATTCGACTTGTATAAAATCCATGTTCTTTTTAATATGGTAATGTTTGATTTATTTTTTTTCCATATTATGTTCACGATTATGTTTAAAAGGTTTTTGTTTTTATTACACATCGTTCTTTAATATTTAATATCTTTTGCTAAATTATTGACCCTTACTAAGCATCTGAGATCACCCCATTCTTTTGATTTATTTTATCCGGGATCCCAAGAAGTGTTTTATAATTGAGATGCAGTGTTAAGATAATCGAACAATGTTGTTTTATAAGGATTATTTATGCTGTGATGTATGTTAGAAAGTGTAATGTAACGTTCATATATGTTATATATTTTCCGAGATTGCTAAACTGTTTGGACTTTCAGGACTTTATTCCTTGTAATCAGGGCAATTTATTATAATAATTTACCAACTCTGGGTAACTAGGGTCGGGGTGTTACATCATTTTTGAATATGGTTTGGCCAAATATATATAAAAGATCAAAAAAATTCTTTCTTGGCAGCCAATCAATAATGTGGCAGAGGTGTAGATCATTATTTTCTTGGTGGGGTACTACAAGAGTTTTGTTGTAGAATTCTTGAGGATATCATCCAATTTGACTGACATGACACAGAAAAAGAATCAATTTACCTTGTCTGAGAAGATACTGAGGGCCATTGAAGAGTTTTAGTGGAGGATAACGAGTTCATTATTGTTGATTCTATTGGCGGAAGGATTGGAATTTGTAGTGTATTGGAATACCTTTAGAGTAGGCCTCAATTTCATGTTGATATAGTGGAAAGAAGTTATCATATACGGGTCAATGAAATTGAGAACATGTAAGTATAACTACATGACTCACAATATGGAGCCTTAAGTTGTAGCATTCTCCCTGATTTTGTGGATACACTTTCATATGGGATAGCTCATTATAGTTTACATATACAACCACATTATGAGGGTTGTCTTTATGTAGAGAGATATGATCCTAAGTTAGTTGTGCTATTTAGAGTTCCTACGAGACTATAAATTTTATATATTTGACACCATAAGGATGAGAAATGTCATTGTAGATTCCTTTATTTTGGAGTTATAGGATATCTTAGTGTAGGAAGCATCAGAGGAGTTATCTTCCCTATGACTGATCCTGATGAAGCAGCAGTGTACAACCTTTTAGAAGACGTTGGATTCAATGACATATCTTCTTTAGTGCGTTATAGTGACCTAGAATGGATACATTTAGTATGATGTTTTTTGTGAATATTTATATGTTGGTGACTCAATAAAAGGGAATTATAATGGAGGGAATCATTACATCATATTCCATGAGTGAATAGTGGTTCCAATAAAAATATGTGAAGAGGTGATATGAGAGTTCCACAATTCTCACCTATACATGCATAATGGTGTGGGGAAGATGTACAGAGACCTTCAGAAGATGTTTTTGGGGTTCGGAACGAGACAATGCATTGCTAATTCTGTCGATCAGTTCCAAAATTTTCAACATGTCAAGGTTGATCACCATATTCTAACGGATTTTTTACAGTCCATAGAGATCCCACAGTAGAAGTGGGATGACATATCCATGTAATGTTTCTTAGAGGTTCCACATATAATGAGGGTCCATGATTCCACTTGGTTGACCATTTTCCAACTCACAATGTCGGTCTTTATCCTTCCCATTAGGGACCAAAATTCGATGGAGATTTTTGGGATGTTGTACATATGGAATTTTGTTCGTCTTCGTAAGGTGAACATGATGATTGTATCCAATCATTAAATGCATCTTATGTCATGATTATTTAGATGAATTCATGATGGATTCATGGACATGTTGAGGATGAGTACCACATATCACCCCTAGAATGACGGGATGATCAAGTGCACAATCCAGGTTCTCGAGGATATGATGAGATCATCCATGTTAGACATTAGCCAAAGCTGAGAGGGTCATATTCAGTTTGTTAGAGTTTTATTACAACATAAATTTCATCTATAGCATTGACATGGATCATTTTTAGACCCTGTAAGAGAGAATATATAGGTCACTATTATGCTGGAAAAATATTTTCTTCTCATTTATTTTCGTAATATTGTCGGTGAATGCAACAACAACGAAATAGCAGGTCATCCTTGGGATGATGAGGATGAACCAGAGTATATAGAATCATTTCAAAAGTCACCATAGTAGTTCCTTGGAGTTCATGTTCGGATACCATGTTTTCTAGAAAGTATCCCCATGGCATGGAATGTGGTGGTTTGGCTATTTAGGAAAGTTATACATGAGGATCACCAACCTGTTCATGACTTGGTATTGGGTTGGCACGGTTACCTACCACCTTGACCATATTATACAACTTTAGTGAGTTCAAGACTTCTTCCATGTATCAAAACTCAATAGATATAAGAATAAACCTAGACTAATCATCGATGGGGTGAGTTATAAATTGAGGTTGAATCCACCTATGCAGAGATCCTAGTTTTGATCAAGGATCGGAAAAATCATAAAATATGTACACGGAATTTCTCTTTGGTTCACTTGTTGTGGTTGCATGAAAATGTGTTGAAGATTTCCAATGAATGGGATATAAAATCGAGGACTTAGTATCAGAAGTTTATTTCCATGTTTTTATATTTGGTGATGAAAATATTAAGGATGGAATGAAGTAGAGAACCAATTTGTCCCTAGTAAGACATTTAAATATTTATATGTATATTTCTAGAGCAATGCCCTAAGTCAAAATGAGATAATAAAGATCGATGTTCCTGTAATTGATTTTATAAAAATATTTCATATATTTTATATTATACAAGTGTGGTTAATTATAGATATTGGGAAAATAATAATGTTTTTCAGATCATAAATCTAACAACACTATTGAGTCCAAAATGCATTGTATACCATAGGCGCACCATAATGCGAGTCGGCACCACACATTCCGGACCCACACTCATTGGTAGTGTATATAATGGAAAAATTAATTCAATTACCAAATTAATTAGTTTATTTTCAATCATAATAGATATTTCTATAAATATATCATCATGGGTTGTTATTATAACTCTATAATCAATTTTTATATCCCTCATTCACTTTCTGTTATCAGATCAGAATGAACGAATATAGAATGTATGATCGTATCAGATCATGATGAAAAAAATACATTAGATCTTACTCCATCAATGGGTAATGTGTTTTTAATCAATAATAGATCCAAAATAGAGGTATGGATCATTAAGTGGTTGTTCTACACCTTATTTATTAAATGATTGAGTAGATCAACCAATATTCATTGATTCATTCCCCTTCAACACCTTTTCATGATCGCAAGTAAGGAAATTAAATTTTTTATTGTTTTTCTAAACCTAGGATCCCTCATGACACATTGATTGGACCAGAACACATGGCATACATTTTTATTCCATTTTTCTTATTCTTATATCACTATTTTTCTATGTTTTCATCACTGGTTGGATCCTCACTGTCAAAATTTGACATTTTAGAGATCTATTGAGGCCAATCAATCCCATGGATTCACAAAGGACTGAAAAAACAAGATATGAAATATCAGGAATAAGATAAAATAAACAAGATAAGAAAAAAACAATATATGATATAATATACAAGATATGGTATATGGGATATAAGATATAAGATACACAATATGAAATATAAATCTCAATTAAATAAGCTTTTACCGGTTATATTATTTAATTGAGGCCTCTGTTTGATGAAATGTCAAGGACAACGTGATCCTAGAATTAAGAAAGTCGTTTTATTATCGATGATTGATGCCTTTTTCAGACTCTCCCCTTGGGTCAACAAAAAAACCCAATAATAATAAAATTATAATTATTGGGCAATATTATATTTGAAATATCTCCCTCATACAATGTCAGAATGAGGAATGATCGTTGATGCTAGAACACTAAAATTTAGGCAAAAATTTCAAGACCAATATCAAGTATTTTATATGTAATCCTTGATTGAACTCATGAGATGACATTCGAACATGATGATGTGAAATGTGACAATCCACCAGGTGTCTCGTTATGGAATGTGACTAGCCTATCACAAGAATGTTTACATGTAGAATTTGATGGTTCCATATTTTGTGGACTTTATGATATGGTGCCTCTTGTTCCAATCATGAGGATTGTTAAGATGACACCAAATGAAGGTAGTGGTCAAACATGATCACCAGAGCATTCCGGGTGTTACCCTACAGTTTTGCTGCAAAGTGGAGTTTCCTGAAAACCTCTTTCCTTGATTACCATCCAATTAGTCTAGGTAGTGGCATTCTCTAATGATCATTCTAAGAATACCCTCAGTAGGAAATGGTAGTGGAAATCACATATGATATATTTTATTTACCTTCTAGCAGGACTGGGCATTGGAATTCATTGCAGTTCTAGGTAGTACCCTCAATAAGGGATGAGAAATGGAATTACTCGATGACCTAACCAGGATTACCTTCTAGTAAGGCTATGTAGTGGATTTGTCCAATGACCATTCCGGAGTGGTACCCTAACATAGGACATGGATGTTGAGTTCCATGATGAATGTTTTAGTAGATCCCCAGTGACATTATTGGGTATGGGGCATATACTTGGAGAATGTGGCCCATTGAATATGATAAACATTGATGAGGCGTGGTTTGAAATAGATTTTGGACTCCATATAAATAGGAAAACGTTCCCACAGATACATTTTATATAATGTGGCAAAAATCATGTGGGAGATTTATTGTTTTCCAAAGAAGATATTATCGAGGTGTAGTGATTGAGTTACTTATAATTGAGTGTTCATAGATGATATGTGTTATTATTAGCATCGTTGATGGACTTTTGGAACTATTTAGTTTTCTTTTGTTTTGGTATGGCTGTGAGATGGAGATCCCAAAACTCTCTTATTTGTTATTAAATGACAGAGAATATATATATTCATTCTTCCGGATTAACCATTTTCATTTGTATACACTGCTTCCTATAGAGGCAATGACACATAAGGTATACCTCATCATTTATGAGTTTATCATTCCAAGCATCTTTTGTTTAGATGAGTTTACGTTCACTCTCTGGTTGGGTTGAGATGCACTCATTCAATGTACCTTGTTGACAGACAATCTTCCTCTACTAATTTTATCTATTACTGATCCCATTTCATCTATTAGGGCATCCTAATGGGTAATGTTATAATCACATATGAATAGTATTTAATGAATGTGTAATGTATTATCCATATAATACACACGTTGATCATGAATTCAGAGGAGATTATGTATACATGCTATTTGGACCATGTACGGTGGATAAAGCATGGGATTTAGGAGATGGGTTATCATTTAACTATTTACGTTTCTATTTTTCTATCAGGTTAGGAAAAATTTATAGTTTTTCGTTTATTTCACCCCTTTCATTTCAACTTACACAATTATACATTGATACAATCTAGAGGTTAATGCATATTTGGTTTACATTATAGTTGTGTTTCATCTTTTACATTATCCATCTACACATTTACATTGAGTAGGTTGTGTGCATGTTTAAAATTTCTTAGGCAACAAAATATCATATTTTGTTATGCCTTTGGCGCTTTCCTACACCCCTAGCCAATGGGGACATGCTTGGGGAAGATGTAACTCAAGCCTTGTCTTGTATTGGATTGTGAAACATGGATTAAATAACTATTAAACATAATGTAAATAGTCATTGAAAATATTGAAATGGACTTATGGTGGAACATTTTATGTATATTTTTATCCATCCACATCATTAACATCCAATTTTATAATGTATAAACATGCTATTTCTTGACAGTATTCAATTACATACATAAAAAATTTACTAGTCTCCTAATAAAAATTTCCATTATGCTTCTTCCACTCATATGGAATAATGGAAAAATAACAATCTTCCGTCAATTTTATTTATTTTAATTTCATTTCTATATCTTCATAATTTTTATTTCATAATTATTGGATTTATGGGTCAATCCAATCTATATTTCCACTATCATAATAGAAGAAATTATTTTATCAGAACATACGAAAGTATCTCAGGGAAATCACCATTTGGGGGATTCATTTTAGACGCCATAAAATTGAGAAATATGAATTTATATTTCAATAATAATTATAGAATCATAGTTCACATGTCTTATAAAATTTTCCATTAAGTTATCTAAAGATTCAAATAATTCTACTTCGTTACATGGAACTCCATCTCCATCATCATACAATGAATATTGGTATATTTCTTATTGAAAAGTTAGCTCTTAATCTCATTGTAATAACCCAAACATTCATTAATAGAAATTAATCATGGTCTTTCTAATTATCTTACTATGTAAAATGGTGATGTAAAACATATTCACTTACATGGTTTTTCGTTTTTGAATATTGACAGTTGCTAATATGGTCATTTAATTGTGTTGACATGATTAGTATAAAATATAGGGCTTTAAAAATCCAATTTACTTAGAAAAAAGAAGAAATATCCCCATCTAATAAAATTGCTCCATATGAAGCCAATTTTTCAGAGCTCGAAAATTAGGAGGCATCATTGGGCATCGCTCTTGACCACGCCCAAGCCCTTCTTCACAATGTTTGGCTTGAATGGAACTTTCTATGGGAGAAGTGGAAGTTGATAGAGATCACCACACATGAAATGTTATCCGAGCCACCCCAAGAGTTTGTCTCCATCACGAACCTTACCCATAGGGTTTATGCAGCTGTATTAAGGTGCTATGTAACAAATCCCTAGCACTATGTTTATGTACATTATTTTGTATATAATAAATAATGAACATTTCTTTTATTATTATTACTTTTAAATTGTTTTTAATGCACAAATGGTATTTTTAGTTAATATTCAACTAAGAAATTTATTTTTATGAATTAATGGATTTTTGAATTAAATAATATTTTAATAAAATATAATTATAATTATTAAATTAATTAAATATAAATTATCATATAATTTTATGAATGCAATTTTAATATTTTTTATGGAATGAAAGCTATTTTTGTTGAAACCCATGAATTTTCGATAAATATCAATTTTATATTAAATGTTAAAATTAACATATTTATAAATTAATTTTGATCAAATGAATATTATTTGTGTAGTCATGATGTCTATGTTATCCAACGGTGAATTTTTTATAATTTTCTGAGACGGTCGAATTTTTGGGTAAAAATTAAATACCGTTTGAATATATATTGTGTTTTATGACTTCATAATGACCCAAGAGTGATGTAATAAAACATAATAAATGATATAATCGGAAAATATATGTTTTAAAATTAAAGCAATTTGATTTTAGATTTTTTTATTAATTATATGATTCCTTAGTGGACCCTCCATGATTTATAAAACATTTCATATTTTTAAATTGTTTTCCTTGAGAATGCGACTCGACTCTGCATAAGAAACCATATTAATTTAAGAATTTTGGAATTGGACCATATAAAATATTTTTTCCACTCTCCTTTGGAATAAACCATGGAGAGAAACCATTTGCTGGATTGTGTTTTTGATTAGATTAATGTGAGGTTTCCCAAACATAAATAATAAACAATTCTCTCTCCTTTCCTATAAAAACACACCCATGCTCTCACTTCCTCCTCACTCAATGCCTTTGGAGTTCATCCAACCTCTTACATCCTCTCTCTAGAATCCTCTCAATGCTCCCCAAGCTTCTAAGAAGTCTCTCTCAAGCCTATCTGAAGCCTTTGGAAGCACACTTCCATGTAAGGGGTTTTCTTCATTTCTCATTTTTATCCAATTTTTTTAGGATGATATTCCCTTTTAGTTTCAATTATAAATGTTAGAGTATGGTTTAATTCCTTACCCAAATTTTCCCTTTATGTTTTAATGATGGGATACCCCTTTATATCTCATTAAATTCCAACCATATACAGCCGTTACTATGCCAAAATTCTGAAAGAAATTTCCCTCTCCTCATTTACATTCAAGCAATTATTTAGTATAGTGATTCTAAATTCCATTACATTGGTTGGGAATTGTATCTATATCAACCCAATAATATCCATTACATGTAAATTGATGAGACACTCAGATCTCTATCATCAAAAAAATTTAGGAGTTCTTATGTCACGTCGTTATGCTCTCGAAATTGCAGTGCAATTTTCCAAGCCACAATCATTGTATAGTGAATTTCATGCCCATTTCTCTATCAAGTGTATTAACCATTCGGTACATTTGACTATTTTTATAATTATATTAATGTATGTATTACAAATTACATTTTCATGTAATAAATTATTGTTTTTAATGATTCAATGATTTATGAACCATGTGGCACACTTATGCATGAAATAAAATGTTTAAGATGGGTGCGCCCTGATACAGTTTCAATGCATTGGGTAAAGTATAGTATAATGATAAGTCATGTGAAATGGGTTTCTAATCATTCTAATTCATGTGAAAAAAGGGTTTACTCATTCTTCATCTGCAATAATGGTTTACTCATGATCCAGGTGCAATGAGCCTTGGCCCATGCTAATTCCGTGTTAAGTGATGTTACCACATTTCCATGTTATGACTTTCATTATTTATCATTCCTTTATGTTTATTCCTTCCTTATTCTCAATTGATATGACTATTATATAACATGTATTATATTCCCCATGTTATTTTATGTTTATTCCCTTCATTGTCATTATAGGTCACCATTTTCTTATGCATGTCATATGATTATCCCATGCAATGCTAAGTACGATGGAATGTAATGTCATTTAAAGAAAGTTTTATGTAAATATATTTCATGTTTTATGTTATAAGTTTTTATGTAATGATACTAAGCCCCAAATACACTAATCCTATATATTTTTTATGTGGTATCAAGTGATGTTTATGTAATAAATCATTTTTAATTGTGTAAAAAATTGCAGGGTTTTCATAGTTGGTATCAAAGGATTGGATAAGTTATTTTTGGGATTAGGATTCGAAAACGCTATCGAAGCCTTAGAGACATGACTATGTATATCAAAAACATCCCTATGTTTTTGTTATTATTGAGTAAGTGGTTTATCATGAAAATTCATCCCTATATAGATACGATCATGTAGAGGCGGCTATGGCATAGATGTATCATAAGGGTAAAACCTAAAATCACTGCATTGAGCTAGATTTGAACGGGAAATGGTACCCGAAAATTTGCCTTGTTTCTCTCTAGGTTATGAAACTCCCATGGGATATGCTTTGGGAAATTCACATGATTAGTATGAACAATTATTATGGTAATAAAAAAATTCCCAAAGAATATATGTTTGGAAGTAGATCATGGATAACATTGATTGAATCCAATAGATTTATAAGTGAAGGAAATAAAAATTATTTATAATTAATTAGTTTTTATCTTTTGATTACCCTTTATGTGTTAACCTAACATTCCTTTTATTCCATCCAATGGACGGTAATAGTAGGAATCAGGCTAACAACCGATGTGAATATCAATGTGATGATTATACTAATGATATGCCTAATCCAATTGGAGTGGGAATCACAAACTTTGTCATGCTTCTCTATCAGTTAACTCAACATTTGAATATAAACATGGGTCAAGAAGAACGTTTAACCACCCCTATGAAAGATTAAGTTGATATTGTGAGTATAATGAGACAATGGCATTATACTTTTAATGGATCCTTCGATCCCTCAATCGTAGAACAATGGATCAACTCCATTGAAAAGATCACTTTTATCCCACAATTTTCTGAACAAGAGAGGGTTCTGATGGCTGCATATCATATGGAGGGTGAAGCCAGTAAATGGTGAAAATTGATCAAAAATAAGAAACATGAGGAGGTGATATAGGCATTGGAATGGAAGGATTTCCATAATATGTTTTTCGATAAATATTTCCCCTGCACACTCCGGCTTAAGATGGATATGTAATTCCTTCTCCTCAAGCAAAAAAGATGAAGAATTTGTCAGAGTGTATGATGAAAAACTCACAAGTATTGCACGATAAGCCTCCGACATTTTTGTTACCCCAAAATACAAAGTTGAATACTTCTTTGGTGGGCTGATTCCTAGCCTGCTGAATGCACTGGGGATCCATGACTTCAACAGCTATGATGAAATTGCCTAATGTGCATTCTAGGTTGTAATAGTGATCGGAGAATCTCAGGGGTGTCATAGGGATATGAAGCGTAAGGTGTACATCAACACTGATAGACCGATGGATAAATCCAACAGTTCTAGGATTATTCATCGCCCCACCTGCCAATTGTGCGGAAACAAGGACCCCAAACGTTTCCTGAAGGGGATGAGGAAATTCTTTATGTGTGGAAGAGAAGGGCACCTAGCCATTAATTTTCAGAAAGAAAAACCCGTGGATGCGATAGAGTAGAGGATTACTATGTTCGACTCTAAATTCAATGTTCATTACAACAACTGTAAAGATCTAGGGCACCTTGAATATTAGTTCCATGTTCCAAGGGTTTTCGGTGGCATCCTACAACCTCCAATGCAGCAAGGGATAACTTTAGCCATCAGTACCGCTGAAGTGAACCACAATAATGAAGTGTTTATAGGTAGAGTAGTTATTTATTCATGAATATCGAACATACATTCAGATTATGGTTCTATGAAATCCTTTATATCTAGAAATATTATTAGAACAATCCCAACAACACCAAAAATCATGGATGTAATGATGCCCGTGAGTATGAAAAATTGGGTAATCATTTATCCCATGAATATAAATCCCCCTATCATAATCTGTGAATTGAACTTCCCATTGAACCTTGTTGTACTCCCTCTAGTGTAATTTGATTCAGTTCTTGGAATGGAATGGATTTATTTATATTCAAGCAACATAAATTACCGTGAGAGGGAAATCACTCACCATGTCTATAATCGACCCATGATTTTGTACAAGTGCAAGGAGGAGGACGAATCTTCATTAGCTTCATCATCTTGGGCAAGGATATTACTGCCCTATAAGAACACATATTTTTCTCAGATGATTGAGTCTAAGGATGCAACCATCATTTAATACATCACTTTGTGAGGGAATTTTCTGAAGTGTTTCCCAAGGAATTTTCTAGTCTTCCTCCTAGAAGATATGTTGAATTCTCAATTGAACATATACTAGGGGAATTACCAATATCCAAGACTTCGTATAGATTGGTTGTTGTGGAGATTGAAGAGCTGAAGAAACAACAATAGGAGAATATTGATAAAGGGTTTATACCCCCATGTGCTTCACCATGGGGTACACCAGTCCTATTCGTCAAGAAGAAGGATGGGTAAATCCACCTTTGCATTGATTATCGTGAACTTAACAAAATCACGATAAAGAAAAAGTATCCTTTTCCATGTAATTATGACTTGTTCGATCAGCTATGGGGAGAACAATAATTCTCCAAGGTAGATTTTTGGTTGGGATATTATCAAGTAAGGGTGAAGAAGGAAGATGGCCCAAAGACATATTTTCGTACAAGATACGGGAACTATGAATTAATAGAAATTCCTTTCAGACTCACTAATGCTCTAACAATATTCATGTACTTGATAAATAGAGTATTTAGAAATTACCTCAACAAATTTGTGGTTGTCTTTATAGATGATATTCGAATACAGTCCTAAACCAAGTAGGATCATGAGGAGCATCTGAGAAATATACTAGAGACCTTGATAAAGTAAGAGCTCTATGAAAAGTACAGAAAGTGTTATTCGTGGTTGAAGTACGTCTCTTTATTGGGCCATATCATCACAAGAAATGGGATATCTATGGATCCCTCTAAGACAGATGCAAAGAGAAGGATATCTGAGGCCATCATCAGTAATGGATATTCGTCGCTTCATGGGGTTAGATGGATATTATTGAAAATTTGGAAAAATTTATCATGATTTTCCAAAACTATTACCATGATATCTCATAAGGGATTAATGTTTTCTTGGAGTGACTAATGCGAAGAAATATTCAAGGAGTTTAAAAGGAGTCTTATCACTGTTCTCGTGCTCACTTTACCTATAAGTGGAGACCTCTTTGTGGTGTATAGAGATACGTCTAAGAAAGGATTAGGATGTTTACTAATTCCAAATGATAATGTGATGGCCTATGCATCATTGAAGTTGAAAATCCATGAGAAAAACTATCTGAGGCATGATGTGGAGTTGGAGGCTGTGATCATTTCCTTGAAAATCTGGTAGCATTATCTCTATGTGGAGAAATGTGAGATATATACTGACCATAAGAGTCTCCAATATATATTCACACATAAAGATCTTAATATGAGCCAACAAATATGGATAGAGCTCATCAAGGATTATGACTGCTAAATCCACTACCATCCCATTAAGGCAAACAAGGTGGCTGATTTTCTATATAGAAAGGATATTGAATCTTTATCAATGATGATAATTGAAAAGTACCAGATCTTCATAGATATTCTATTGATGGACATGTGAATTATTATGTTAGGAACTTCATAAATCCACTCTCAAATTATTTCGAAAACCATCCCACTTGGAGAGAATAAAGGATGATCATAGAAAATATGGGGAAATTCAGAAAATGGTGGAATCTGTTAGAAATGGGAAGTCCTATGATTTCAAAGTTGATGAGAAAGGATTTGTTTGATTTGGGATGTGATTATGTGTACCATTTTATCAAGAGATAAAGAAAGAGATTTTGAATGATGCACATATCATGACATTATCTATCTACCCAGGAAGCACAATGAAGTATCGAGATCTCTGAGAAAACATTTTGTGGGACAATATAAAAAAGGAGATTGTCAAATATATATCAATGTTTCTGGTATGTCAGCAATTTAAGGCTAAGATAAAAAAGTCATAGGGGATAATAAAACCATTACGCATACAATTATGGAAGTGGAACAACATTACCATGGACTTTATAACTCGACTTACAAGGAAATCCAGAGGAAATAATGCTATATCGGTCATTATGGATCATCTTACAAAGAAAGCTCACATTATTGTGGTTCGATAGGATTTCTCTTTGGATCAAATGGAACAGTTATATATTAGGGAATTTTTAATGATTCATAGAGTACCACTATCTATTGTATATGATTGAGATCCAAGATTCACCTCTATGATTTGGAAGAGTTTTCAACATGCTATGGATACTGAGCTGAACATCAGTACGACTTATCATCCTCATATTGATGTCCAATCCGATCGTGATATCCAAACACTTGAGGTCATACTGAGAGCGTGCTCAATGGAGTTAAAAGGTGGCTGGGATCACCATATTCTCTAGTTTTAGTTCTCTAATAATAACATTTTCCACTCGAGCATCCAAATAGAACCTTATGAATCCCTTTATGGGAAGAGGTGCAAAACATCTGCATGTTGGGATGAAATCAGTGTGGGTAAGCAGCATGGACCAGAAATGGTCGATAAAATGGTGGAGAAGCTGAAAACCATTCTGCAACATATCGTGGCAGTCCAAAGTCGACAAAATAGTTATGTAGATATCTGTCAACAATACATTGATTTTAATGTTGTATACATGGTATTTCTACGAATATCTCCTTCGAAAAGGTCATGATATTTGAAATAAAGTGATGTTAAGTCCTCGTTACATCGTCCCCTTCGATATTATCGATTGTGTTAGGGTTGTGGATTATAAACTAGAACTTCCACCTACCATGGCCAAGGTACATGATGTATTTCATATTTCCCTCTTATGGATGTACATACTAGAACCTTGACATATACTCTATTCAGAGGTGATACCACCTGAGGATGATATTTCTTTTGAGGAGAAACCATTGAAAATCATAGACCGCAGATAAAAAGTTCTATGAAATAAGACAATTCCCTTCATCATGGTGTGGTGGAGAAACCACATGTTTAAAGAACTGACATGGGAATCGGAGGAAGTGATTAAGAAAATTTTCCCTCATCTTTTCTAGTGTGGGAAATGGAAAATCCAAGGAGAAAATTTTTAAGTGGGGAAGATTGTAACGAACCAAAATTTCATTAAAGGAAATTCATCTCTATATTTTTAAATGACTTATTATGTAAAATTTTTTTTCAAAACATATTCACTTTTTTCTTTTTATGTTTTTGAATTGTTACCTTTTCTAATATGGATGCTAAATAGTGATCACATGATTAGTATAAATATAGGGAATTAACAATCCATTTTTATCAGACAAAGGAATTAATGGCCTCATCTAGTAGAATTGCTCCAAACAAATCCCATTTTTTGATCTCGGAAAATTGTTGGGGACATTGGGATTCAATCTTGACCAAGACCATGATGATCTTCAACATGTTAATCTCAAACAGAACCATCTATGGAAGATGTGGAAGATTATAGAGATCTCCATGTGTGTAATGTAATCTTAGCCACCCCAAGAGTTTTTCACTATCGCGCACCTTACCCTTAGGTGTTATGAATCTGTTTTAAGGGAATATGTAACAAATCTCTATTAAAATGATTATGTACATTATTTTTAATATAATAATGTATGAGCTTTAATTTTATTATTATTACTTTGTAAATTTTTTTAAAAAGGAAATGGAATTTTTTGTTAACATTCAACTAAGAAATCTATTTTTATGAATTAATGTAATTTTAAATGATCTAATATTTTAATAAATATTATTATTTTTAAATAAATTAAATAGAAATAATAGTATAATTTTATGAATGAAATTTTAATCTTTATTAAGGTTTGGATGTAATTTTTGACAAACCCCATGAATATTTTATAAATGTTGGTTTTTATATTCAAAATAAAAATTCACATAAAAATAAAATTATTTAGATAAAATGAACATAATTTTTGGAATCAGGACATCGAAATTTTCCAACGGTGAGTTTTTCATAATTTTCTGAGACAATCGAATTTTTGGGTAAAAATTAAATACCGTTTGAATATATAATTTTGATTTATGACATCATAATGTACCAATAGTGATGTAATAAAATACTATAAATTATATTTTCGGACAATATATGTATTATCCTTAAATAATGTTATTTTATATTTGTTTTATTAATTTTATGATGCCTTAGTGGACCCTCAATGACTTATAAAACATTTATCCTTTTAAATTGTTGTCCTTGATAGTGTGACTCACCTCCACATAAGCAACATTATTATTTTAAGCAGTTCGGAATTTTTCCATATAATATATTGTTTTCAACTCCCCTTTGGAGAAAACTATGAAAAAAAAAGCATGGGCTGGTTTGTGGTTTTGATTAGATAAATGTGAGGTGTTCCAAACCTAAACACTAAACAATTTACTCTCCATTCCTATATAAACCCACCCAAGATCACACTTCCTCCTAACTCAAATCCTTTTGAGTTCATCCAAACATTACCCTCATCTCTCTAGAATACTCCCAAGGAAACCAAATCTCCCAATAAGCCTATCTCAAGACTCTCTCAAGCCTTTGGAAGCACATTTCCAAGTACGGGTTTTTCTTCCTTTTTCATTTTTATCCAATTTTCATTATGTTGTTATACCATTTTAATTTCAGTTATAAATTATGGGGTATGGTTTCACCCCTCCCCATACTTTCGTATTTATGTTTTAATTATGGGATACACCTTTCTCTCTCATTAAATACCTTCCATGTTCACCCGTTACTATGCTGAAATTCGGAATGGAATTTCCCTACACTCATTTATATTCAGGAAATACTATTGTATCATGAATATAAATTCCATTACAATTTTCAGGATATTTATCTATATGAAACCCTTACATTCCATGTCATGTAAATATGATGATACACCCCTCTCTCTCTCATAAACCATTTTTATTAGTTTTTATGCCACGTCGTTATGATGCCAAAATTGCACCACAATTTTCCAAACCAAAGTCATTCTGTATTGAATACCATGCCCATTTATCTATCAATGTTATTCCCCTTTATGCACATTTACATATTTTTAAAGAGTCCCATGTATGTATTACACATTCCTTTATTATGGAATAAATGATTATGTTGAATGATTACATTTTTATGATCCATGTGGCACACTTAAGCATGAAAAGAAATGTTTAAGAAGGGTGTGACCCAATAGCGCTCCAATGCATTGGCTAAAGTATTGTTTCATGATATATCATGTGAAATGGGTGTCTAGTCATGATTATTAATTTGAATTGAGGTTTTACTCGTGCATCATGTGAAATGAGTGTTTACTCATGATCTATATGCAATGAGCCTTGGGTCATGCTAATTCCTTGTTAAGTGTTGTTGACACATTTCCATGTTATGATTATCATGCTTTATCGTGCCTTTATGCTTATGATTTTATTTTTATCTACTGATATTCCTATTTTCTAACATGTATTTTATTCCCCATGTTATTCCCTGTTTATTCCCTTACTGGTCTTTATATCTCAACATTTTCTTATGCATGTCCTCAGTTTATCCCATACAATTCTATGTATATGGAAATGTAGTGTCATGTAATGGAATTTTTCAATAAATTTGTTCATCATTTATGTTATAAGATTTTTTGTAGTGATCATAATCCCCAATTACACTATAACTCTCAATATTCTATGTTGTATCAAGGGAATTTTATGTAATAAATCATGTTTGAGTGTGTAATAAAAAGAAGGGTTGTCATACTCATCGTGTTCCATGCATTCAATTTCGTCTCATTGTATCATATACATAAAACGATTCCCCCACTGATCTACTTCACCATAAAAATAATTTAAATTTGTGAAGACCATCTCATGTTTATCACAGTAGAGAATGGAAATTATCTTTTCATTTGTATTGATGGATTTTATAGTAATTATTTTATTGATGTGCCGATTAATATATGGATAATGATTCTGAATGAAGGACATAACAATATGTTCTTCCTTATTTTTCTCAATTATAATATCTACAATATTCATCGATGGGTAATGTTTCATAAATATAACATCCTTATTTTTCATTTTAACCCCAATAACATTCAGTTTCATAGGATGAAAATCATTGCATTTTCTATCACATTCATCACTTATATAGTTGTTTTGTTCTAATAGTTGAGTAAAATCAATAAGAATAGTTTGTGAAAAAATAATCATAGGTTTATATCCTATAAATAAGAAAACCATATCGAGATATTCAAAATCATGACGCGTTAATTTTAATCTATGACACTTTTTCTTCTTCCATGTTATTCAATGAGCATTGTCTATTCAAATACATCATAATTTATATAAAAAATATGAATTATCATAAGGATATAAATTTGGATTGTAAAATGAGGTAATTAGAAAGTCACATTCCCCATGAAGTATAATGATGTAAAATATATACTCATAAACTCTTTTTAGGATGATAACCAAATTATTCATCAGTTAAAATACCTTATCCACTTGTTGCATCTATACAAGGATGTATTTTCATAGAAAAAAAACTCCTTTATTTAACAAAACATAGGTTTTCCGATTAATTGTAGGATTATCCAGTGATTTCACGATACTATTATATCATCCTTGTTTCCAAATGGTACTAATCCCTACCACTAATAATGGATATAATAAAACATATTTTGTTACACAAATATTATATCATTTGAGATTAATAATTAAGAAATCACAGTATTTCACGCCTGAGGTCCATAGAAATTTAGTGTATTTGAAATCATGGACACGTAAAAACTAGTTAAATAAAATCTAAATAATTTACTATATATTTCATCACAAGTAATTTCCTTTTAGAAACGTCAAACATAGAAAAATTATTCATTACCTGTGGAAGGGAATCATAAGAAAGTGTAATCTCAAATGATTATTATGGGTAATCATAAGTTATTTATATTATAATATATATGAATAATATTATAATAATGTTATGATAACACGGTATAAACATTAAAAAATCATTAAAAAATTTATATCATAATCAGGAAAAATGGAATAAGTTTTTCCCAATCGAATGTCAAAGGAAATAATAGTATTGAATTAAAAATTAAATATTATCAACCCTGAGAAAATATAATAATAATAATATATAAGTTGATGGAATAAACATAAGAATAATTATTAAGTTCCATAGTCAAGGATCCCCAACAAGACTATTATATGAGATTGGTTTAGCTTTCCATTATATTATTTCCATAGTCACGGCTCATTCCAAATAATTTCTTATTTGAAAAAGATTCATACAGAACTAGGTTCACTTCCCATACTTGTCATTATTCTATTAGTATACATAATTATTTTAAAAAACCTTAGATGGATACATAATTCTTGTCACAACCATAAATTAATGAAAACCATACATATTCTATCCATATGACCACATAATATTCATCATATCATCAAATAGTTACATTTGTAAAGGATTCAAGATCCATAATCCTTTCATTTTCATAATATTATATCATGTAGAGAAAGAATAAAGTTATTATCCTTAGATTATATCCCCATTAAACAATAAGATACGTCAAATTATGTTTTATAGGTAAAAATTCCTTTAAATCACAAGTAGAAAATTACATCATGAATATAACCCTCTTATTTAAAAATAAATTTTATGAAACTAATATTTTCTAAATAATTACAAAATAATTCAAAAATAAAAATGTGACAAGTAAATGAAGCTTTTTTCAATATTATTTTTCATAATTGGGAAAAATATATTCTTGCAACGTACATTAAAACCAAAATTCATTACATATTGTTAGTAAAAAGATAAAAGGTTCAAGATTAATAAATGAAAAGGAATTTCCTTTTATAACATGTTACGTAATGTACAATATAGTCAATAGTTTTGTCAAATAGTCATTTAATAATTATGAAAACATTATTGAAAACAATTTATTTATTGTATTGACACGTAATAAAATATTTCAAACCAAATTTAAAGACAGGTTATATCATCGATAAAAATATTCATTTCATATATTTAGTACATGAAGAGAGGAAAATTAAGAAAAAACTCATATAATCAACATAGGATAATATTATATAATTTTTATAGTGTGATAGATCATAACATCTAATTATTTTAATATTTAGTCATATGGAGTCCCCATAAAAAATGATATTGTAACATAAATACCTTAGAACATGTCCATATTTCTAGGTAAGTGATTTGTCCTCTAGTATAGTAAATTTAAATTTATAATAATTTTATAAAACATAAAAATTAATAATTATTTTACCAAACAAGTTTTTTATATTATATATTATCCCCCATTCATTAGTAAATCCTACATTATCATCATCATTTCGTGTGTAAAATGCATCAATCTTTGTGTATGTATTGGTACAATGTTTATAGTCTCTAAAATGTTCATATTTTTAATATATATATATATATAATCTTAATAAATATCTAAACATAATATATAATTAATATATATATATATATATCTATAACAATTCTTAAAAAAAATTATGAAAAAAATTTCATCACTCTTTGGTGATGACACTATCATTGTTTACATAAGTGATCTTTCCACATTTAGACATATTTATTAAAATAAAGTTAGAAACTAAATTGAATGGAAACAAAAATTTTCATAAAATGTATATCAAATATATATATATATATATATTAATTTTATCAAAATTAAAAAACATTAATGACGATGTTGGGAAATGAGTCATATGACTATGGGGATGTGATAGTCCATGCATACTAACAGTCATTACTTTCCTCAACAATTTTATTAAGAAGAGGTATAAAATGGTTTTTCATCAAAAAAATAAAATCTCACAAGAATTATAATATAGTATATATAATATTTTTAAGGATAAAATATAAATATAGGATGTGGATGGAGAAATAATATTTTAAGAGGTTGGTTAATATATATCCCTCTTCATTGAGAGACATTTTTTGGCTTACTCATTAATAAATGAAAGATTTGTCTTAGAAAAATAATGTAAGAGAAGGGATATATAGATATTTATTAGGTAATGGATGAGCTATAATTATCAAATTGGATGAATAGTAGAGGAAGATAGGGTCCCTTTTATATGTGAGTGGTGAAACACACATGGAATATCTTAACTGATTCTATTGATTTAAGGTCAATTTCAAGAGAAAGTGGTTAAACATTTCCACGTATTCGAAATTAATGTAATAAAACATCTATATACTACAAAAAATATAAAAAATTTATATTTTTAGGTGGAATTATTATTCATATATTATGGTTCAAGTACCCTTTTAACCTCATTTTGACATTAACGAGTGTAATACAATATTATGTATTTATAAGTAACTATGAAAAAATTATGTTCCGAATATTAAATAAATTTAATTGTGATGATAAAATATAATTACTACTATAATTAGTCAAAATTTATTTAATTTTTTATCTAATTTTACCTTCACTCATAATCCAAATGTAAAACTAGTTTTTACACAATGATTTCAAGCAGAAAACATAATTTACTTCCATTTAACGATTTGCAGAATCAACTAAATAATAGATAAAATATTATATTGAATATATAATCTATAAAATTCACTAAAAAATATGTAAAATTTGGTTAAATTTATTTTTTATGATAAATACACTTTGAGCACATACAAACTCATTTTGGGAAAATGTAATTTAATCATAAAAATTAACATATACCCAAATCAAGTTAATTGTTGATTCCTATGTAATTTATTTGATTATTTTTAATTCAATGGAAATTAGGTTATATTTTTTTAGATGTAAAAATTTATTTTGATATTTAATTTAAAATAAATCATAAATCTTATAAAAATCAATATTTTCACTATTTATTGAAAATGATTTTTTTATAAAATCATAAAATTAAACCTAAGATAATATTAGAATGATGATTTAAATAACAATATCAATTTACTCAAATAAAATTTCAAAAAATGTTAGATATTAATTATAATGTTTTGGTTCAATTAATATGATAATAAAAAATTTTTTATTGATGAAAATTGAGTACATATTTATTATTCATTAAAAAATACAGTTGAATTAATGAAAAAGATTGTAATTTTTATTCATAAATTTTTTATTATTATCTAGATCTGGATATTTTAAAAAATAAGTAATAAAGGATTACTATATCATAGTTCAATTACACTAGCTTTTTAAATTATGAAAATATATAATAAATATCATGGTTAATTTTGAAGGAAATACATATAATTTATTGGGACATTGCAGGAGGTAATTCAAAAAAATAAAATTGTCAAAGACTAAGACCAATTTGGAATATAATTGAATCCCACAGTGTGTTCAATTTTTGAGAAGTAATAATGTTACACTACCATGGACATAGGGATATTAGGGGCCACTATAATCCCTGTGGTGGGTCACTAGAAATACAATGACCCCTTAAAATATTTTATAATGATTTATTTTAATTTATTTATTGTTTTTAAAAAAATTATACACGTATAACCCTTAATCAATTGAACCTATAGGAATCATGTCCCTAGTCCCTCAAATTCACCCTTAAGACCTATAAATTCTCTCATCTACAAAACAATCATCTATTACTAATCAATATTCCATCATTCGTGGGTGAATTATTTATTTGAGTATAAGGAATTCCCTTCAATATTTATCATTATTTCAAATATCATTCAACAATTCATTCATAAATATAATTTATATATTATATGACATATTATTCATTTATATGTGACTATATAAAATTAATGTAGTTATTAATGATTGGTTGAATCAAATTAGAACAAGGTAGGTGGTCCCATTAATATTTAGTTATATTAAAAATTAATGTATATGTGTTTTTTCATTTATGGATATGGGTATTGGTTGGGAAAAATGATTACCTGATAGATAATTTATAAATATATAATTTCATTATATTAGAGTAATTTATAAATATAGAATGTATTTTAAACACGAATAGAGCTTTTTGGATTATTGGTGGAGATGTATACAATGTGAATATTTTTTATATCATACGATCTAGTTTCCATAGGTCCTCATTCCAAATGTTTCAAACTATCATTTTAATTAATAACACATAA
The DNA here is from genome assembly GCA_963277665.1 of Viscum album. Taxonomy (NCBI): domain Eukaryota; kingdom Viridiplantae; phylum Streptophyta; class Magnoliopsida; order Santalales; family Viscaceae; genus Viscum; species Viscum album. Next base: position 53,870 of record CAUJRU010000211.1, read on the forward strand.
AGAATTATAAATTTAAACCAACATGATGAGAGGTACAATAATCTCATTGATGTGTTTATTATCTATTATCAAACACAGAAATTTATTTATGTAATATTATACAATCTTTTTCCTGTAAAATTTCAATTTAATATTTGGTGGAAAAAATTTCAGTCAAATGTAATTATTAAAAAGGACAACACCCAAGGGAATTATATTATCATTTATTTAATCCATGTTATTGTTTAATAAGTAGTTAAAAGATATATTTTAATATACTAAAATATTATATCAATATAGAGAGGTATAATGTGTCATTATTGAGGGATTATAATTATTTAATGGGATTTAAATAGGTCCATAAAATGGAAATCAAATAATATATAGTTTGGTTTCATGTAAGTAAGAATATCATACCTTTTAAGGGTGGATGATAAGTACCGTTGTGATTCCATTCATGTTTATAAAACAATGATTAAGTATTATTAATTTATTCATCACAAAATAATGACCATTGATATAATTATTATGGTCATGTTGATCAATCCAATTTTGAAGAGTTTAATATAATATGAAATGGACCAGAACATTGAAGTTGAAATGTATTGGATTAGTGTGGATGTAATGTATGATTATTAATTTTTGGTAACATTGGAATAATCGGTAGCTAAGAATTTTTTAAAAAGAAAAAGGATCATCTAATATCACAGATATTTCGGAAACTAAGGGGAGTCTATCAAATCAATGTCTTCTAGAAGCAAATATGTTGTTCAATAATCATTTTCTTTTAAGAAATATAGCTGAGGACATGAGAATATATATATTTAAGAAACCATGAATAGTATTATAACTCAATTATTTATAGGAAACAAAGGGGATTATTTAGTATCATGGTGTTTTATAAAACATATTGTAGTACATAAATGTAAGGTATTATGATAACTAAGTGCAGGATTTACACTAAATGTATTTTAGGAACCAAAATGATGATATAAAATCATGGTTCTTATTGGTCGAGTGTCAAATATTATTGATATCAAATGGAAAAGTGGAAATGTGGGATCATTGTGTGGTAATTATAAATTACCCTTCCATAGTGAAGCTAGTAATTTGACTATATGTAAATATATAAATTTCATGAATGAGGTTTAGATAAACCCATAATAGATATTATATGAATTGTGTAATCTAAGGATGAAAAATATAAGAATAAAAACTACTAAATATTTGGATACTAATTAATCAATTTTTATTCTAGTCTAATTTTTTCTTGTTTATGTGCGTAGTTATGATTCATAAAATCATTGAGGAAATTTTATAGAGAACCTTTTATGTTATACATTGTGGGGATTATTTGGAATTCTAAAAAGTATTTATTCATCCAGAACAATAATTTTATGATAATATATATAGATGAAATGGATTCCAAATTATTATACGTTGATGAACATGGTGTAGTGATTTTATGAAATGAGGACATATAATTGAATTTATAACTATGATGTGACTCAAATGTCATTCTCATTAGTAGGGATTAAATTTAATTGAATATCATATGTGGTTTGTACCATGCAATTTTAAAAACTTAATATGGTGTCTAGCTATTGGATATTATCCTCAAATACTATAATGAAAAGTTCATGTTACTATCAATTTAATTTTATTTAAAAAAAGTCAAAAATACAATATCATATAAAATTGAATGATGTTAGGATGCTTATATGAAAAATATTATATCTTGTTAGACTCTATGTAAAATCCTCAGATGTTAAGAAATATATTCAATCCAAATAATTTATATTTTTTTAATATTTTTTAACTTTAAATAAATAGTTTATCATAAATCAACTGCAATACAATGTTTATCATTATGTGGACACAACATCATGTTATTTTGATGAATTATGATACACAATTGACCCACTCTGAAAAAATAATAATTTACTATTTATATTATTATGATTGTTATAAACTAGTCAAAGGAATTATGGTACTGAATGAGATTTTATAAATTTTGATATTATTTTTTTAAAATTCTTTTAAAATGAATTAATTTGTATCTAATTAATTAGACATTAAAATAAATACCAATTTAATATAATGGATTTTTATTTATGAGAATCCATATGAATGACCATAAATGAGTTTTCTATTAATAAGATAAATTAATAAATACAAATAAAATACATTAATGTGATGTATATTTTTTATTTTTGAAAATGTTTCTTGAAATTGATTTAATAAAATTTACTGGAATTAGATTAGAATAAATCCAATATTATGCATAAATGGATGTATATTTTTAAAAGTTTTTTTTTATAATTTTATTGATATATTTATTTTAAAACTAAATTATGACACAATTTTAAATTTTATTTTCTAATAATATTCTTTTTTGTTATTTCAATATAAAAATACCCATTTGTTGAATTTTTGGTATTTTTTTAAGAGATTTAATTTTTTTGATGAATATAAACAAATTGCATGATTTTATTTGAAAACTTCTTTTTTGTCTAAATAATATATACTATTAAATTATGTGTTTTTATTTTTTAAAATAAAATTAGATAAAATTTAAATATTTAAATAATATATATTTCATTATAATAAATATCATATTGAAATTGTATATATGATCATTTCAAACTTTTGAACATTTTTACATTAATAAATCATTCTATCATCCCATTTGCGGGATTAATTTTAAATAATATTTTTCCACAGAAGTGAATGGATTTTGAATCTTTTTTCAATATTTCTAATCACAATAATTTATAATTTCCATAAATGTTATGTTATTTTTTGTCCAAAAATATTTTTGAATATGATTACAATTAATAGTAGTGATTATGGTAAAAATTTGTTTTCATAGTTATTAAATATTTATCTTCAAGTGAAAATGACCTAGACACTTGTAAATAACTCTTTTTTTTAATAAAATTATTCCATATACAAATTTATATCCAATTTATTCAATTATTTGAGGAACAAGATGTAAGGGGGACCTCCTAATAGTTCTAACTATTTTTATTTACAAAAATGTCACTCCCCACCACAATAATAATGAACTCGACCACTTACTTATTTACACCCATCAAACCCATTTTTATATTATAAAAACATGAAATTAAGCTCTAAATATCCCATATATCATCATAAAAGAATTTTTTTAAAAAAATAAATCAAATGATGATATTTGGTGCAATCCAAAAGGAATTACCCAGAGAAGAGGTAACATTATTCATTGAGTATTATTGATTTATTTCATTATTCCTCACATCAGTTATTATTATTAAATGATTACATAAAGACCTTATTATACTAAATATAATAATATTTTGTTATTTAGTTGGTTATAAATACAGTTACAAACAATTCCATCAAATGGGTAATGAATTCAGTGTTCTTATTTATGGTGTACTACAGGATCATGAACCAATGTCATTCATTTGTATTTAAACACCTTTTATTGTATTAAATTATAATTTAAAAAATATGTTCATATAATATACATATTTATTAAATATAAAACATACACCGTTATTATTTATATTTTTTCTAACAATGATAACAACATTTGTGGTTGTGTGGACTACAACATCCTAAAAGCGATTCGATATGTTTTCCCCTTTAATTAAATACATTAAAGATTAGTTTGATAAAAATATATGATATAAATAAAATATTTATTATATTCCTGGAAGAATTACATATATTTACATAAAACATAAAATTTTCTATTTTTCTTTTCACATATTGAAAAAGAGATGTGGTCAATCGTGGACGCGTGGACTACAACCTCCTTCAAGCGATGTGATTTTTACAATTTAATAACTGTATAAAAAGAATTATATATTTATATAGTCAATATATATGGAATTTTTTATATAAAGGTCATTCATTAATAATAAACATTACTTACCGTCTTTCCATAATTGTCATCAACAAACATGAATGTTACTAATGCATACGTAGGACATGTCATCTCATTGACTGAAACATTAGATAATTTTTCAAATCCATCATTCCTCTATTATTTTTAAATTTTAATTTATGTAAAGATTTAATAATAAATTAATATTAATATATATATATATTTATATTTAGATAAGATCCTCATTCAACATAGTCAACCAATCAAGGTGAGTTTTGAAAGATAACCCAAATATGGTCAAGACATCTGAACTAGACATTATTAATTAGGTAATTGTATATAAAGATATATTTAGTAAAATATATCTAATAATAAACATGTAAAAAGATATTAATCAAGAATAAAATTATCATCAGTTCATTATTCAATAATATTGATGATGTGAATGGAAAATATGACTCAATGTAAGAGATTTCCTTACTCAATTTCCATTCATTAGGTTAATTTTTTTTGTCATTAGTTGAGTTATTCGAATAATATTTCAAAAATAATGTATTATTGTTTTATAATATATTTTAACACATATATTTTGGATTTAAAAGTTTCATACTCATTTATTTAATTGATTTATTCTCATTCTAATGATATGATTTATAAGGGGTTTTCTTCACTTTTTATGTTTCGGAGAGAAATGACATATTCAACACTTATTAATTGTTTGTGTTTTATATAGTAACACGTTTAATATATTATATTCTGAAAAATTTTATATTCATGGAATTAATTTTTTTCATTTTACTATTTTTACTTTTGAGGACTCTAATTCAGATATAAATATTGTTGTATAGGGATTTCTAGTCTCGCTTCTATTTCAGTTAAACTTATATCATATTCAGTACTCATATATTTTTTGTTGTTTATCTAAATCTCCATTGATATATCATATGAAAAATTTATATATTATAATGTTATATAATATTTTTTTAACATTATTCCATCATGGTGTAAATGATTCAAATGTTTCAAAGTGATATGGAAACATTGGAATGTTTAAAGATTATTTTCCTCATAATTGTATTATTTTCCTTATAAGGGTATTTCCATTCATACTTTTCAAAAAACTTATTTATTATCCTCTAGTAGGTATATTTTTTATTATTACCATACCAATTATTTCATTTTATGTATTATTATTTTTTAAATGAAATTGTTAAGGAACTATTTTCTTTTCCACATTCAATCATGTTTTGATGATAATTTTTTTGAAAAACATTTTTTTCATGGGTTTATAATGTTTCAATGTAATTTTTATATAAAGAATTTCCATCTCATGGGTTAATCATATTTTGAAGTGATTTTAATGGATCTCATTTCTCTTCTAGGGTTTAATCATGTTTCTATGAGATTGTCATTGAAAGAATTTATTTTCCATGGTTTAAACATGTTGTTAAGAGATTTTAATTGAACATATTTTTTTTAATGGGTAAATCAAGTTATAAATATATTTCTGTTGAAAAAAATTTCTTTTTAATATTTTATTCATGTTTCTAGGAGTTTTATTTGATACCCAACTTTAGTTACACTATTTAATCACATTATAATATATAAAATTATAATTTTATGAGTTTTATTCATGTTATGGTTATTTGGAAATTTAAATTAAAGGGTGTATATTATTGAAGTTGGTATGATCATTATAGATCATCAGGGGTTGGAATAGATAGTTCTAGGAATGAATTTAACATTTTTTCTTGTAATTAAAATGATATATCTAGTTAATCACCCTATATCATTAAATGGGGAAACCTAGATATTACTGTGAATGATCATAATATCTTAATGATTGGTGTGCCGAGATATCACTCTAATTAAGAGGGTAATGATAATTTTGGATGTTACGTATATGGTTATTCCAATTAAAATTTTATATAAAGGATCATTAAAGGGTTATGTGAAATTGATTCAATATTATTCAAAAAAAGAGTTCTAATTTCTTATTATGAGGATAGAATTCTTCTAATGATCTTGATTGATATCAAAAGGAATTTTTATTTATTTTTAAGAATCATTACTGTTATATGATTTCAAATTTGATGATAATGGTATTAATTTGTTTTAGTTTTTTTATAATTCACCCATGCATTTTGATTATGTCATCATACCCTTATGCACTCTTATCCTCACTGATGACATTTTTTGATGCTTACAATTTACCTAACTGAGAATTTGAGATCCATCATCATATTTTTACTTTTCCACAAATTTTAATAAATAATTTGGAATTATTATTTCAATAATTCATTATTTAAGGATGATGATGATTACCTAAGGTGAAATAAGAAATTATTTGATAAACTGAAAAAATATTAATTTGATGACATTTGAATTGTTTATTTGGATTTTTTCCTTATTATCTAAAACTGTAAACATAAAATTTCATCAAATATTTATGTTATCGAGGTATTTCATTTTATGTTGTAATGTTTAGTTGAAAATGTATGAGTATAAATAAAAAATTAAAAATTATATAACATTGAATCTATTATTGATGTACCCAACACCCCATTTTGTGTTAATTCCACCTCAATTGTAGTCATCAAATAATCTTGGCCTTCCCACATTCCTCTTCTTTGGAGAATCGTGAGGTTATTTGAGAGTTCATTGTCATTATTCCCTATATACATATAGTTGAATCACTGAAAAAAAACAATTTTTTTCTCCAATATTCATTCATTAGATTGATGAATGTTATTTAACAATATTTTAATACCTTCATGCATTTTTAAGAATGATCCATTTCACAGTGATCAGCAAATGGAAATTGATTCATCTTTTTATAGATCTATGATGATGTACCTTTTAAAAAAACATTTTATTATCATTATATCCCATAATATGAAAAAATATAGTGAGTATCCTCTCTATTGTTTTGGCATATAAGACTACTTCATCATATAATGAAAATTTTTGAGAGACTAGTGACCTCTGGAGACTTGTATCTAACCGATTAAAGAAATTTTCATACTAGAACTCCATGTTTAATATATAATTATTATCAATACTAGAATAACCTTTAAAATTTATCCTCATCCTCACAATACCACATTTAACCTCTATAAATATATTGAAGATATTTCTCATTATTTATATTTGTTTCTAAAGAAGAAAATATTGGTATAAGAATATCCACCTAAAAATATCCATTCCATATGTTCTATTTATTTATACTCCCAAGTATTATGGTTAAATGACCACCATTTTTATTATATCATTTTGCGATAATATACATCAAGTGTCACATTTCACTTTTTATCACATATTATGGTTATAAATATATTCTCAATAGACATAATCCATTTCTCAACGATCATTGGATTAGTTTTCCAGCTAATGTGTCGTGTCATCTATCACATGAGTCAATCCAATTAAATGATTCACCCTATGTAATTGTTTTATCCAATAGGGAAATGATAATTTTAATATAATATTAATGCTTCACTAATATATCAGTGATATATTATATTCTAACACCAACTATATAAGATTTCTTAACAATGAAACCTATACCTTGGCCAAGAGTGTTGATACACAACATTCATCTTGGACCCATTTCTAATAAATTAAATATACTATATTATATTTCAAAATTATTAACATTAAAACATACACTATAATTCAAAATTTCTTATAACAATCAACTTAAGTTTAAAAATTCAGGTACACTTATCCTCAGAATAAAAAACATGGATTATATTACAAATTCTCTATTATGGTTTTTCAAAATATGGTAACCATCCAAAAAATATTTCATAGTGGTATAAAAATAGTTTTTTATTAATACTTGTTTTCATTCCCTATTTGACTATCAGGTTAGTCCATAGTAACATTTTCAGACATATTACCCAAAGTTATATTTCGGAATGAACCCTGTCCACTTATAGTATCAAGATATGGTTTCATTTAATTGAAAACACATATAATATCTTCTTTAACAATAAAATTATGATTTAATTCTATAATTATTCTAAAAATATATCATAGATTTATGTTACCTAGTCAACGTTTTCCTTAACATATTTCATAATGGTGAAATAAAACATCCTATTATACCTGCTACAACAACCTTGAATCTAATTACACATAGTTGTTGACGACTATATTACATTAACATAGATAAAAATGGTATAATCCCTATTTAATTATACATTTAGTAGCCTTGGATAACCAAATCCATACATGGTACCCATTTTATATATGGAAATGAAATAGAAAGCATATTAATGATAAATATTTCATATCATTGAAATCATTACAATAAATTGTAAATGAAATGCATTTTGTAATAATATCACATTAAATATAACAAGAATAATAATAATAAATAGATAACAATTTAATTTAATTCTTAATTATTGGACATCATAATGCCAGGTTCCATGATACCAATACTATCAAGAGATTTTGGATAATAGTTTAATACTATGGGTAAAAAACATATTATTTTCTAAAAGAATAGTCTCATTATAAATGTCATTGCATCAAGTGGTTATCTATAAATAATACCAATGATAAATAAATATTCAATAAATTATTCATATATTGAAAAATTTATTCAATTCATCAATGAGTATTCATAATCCTCAAATATTTTTATTGAGAAATGATATAAATATTCAATGATTCCCTAGTTAATAAAATAAATTTCAATATTACACTCTAAGTAATACTTCAATATGATTTTTTTTAAAAAAAATTACCCATCATAAAATAGTTTTAATATTTACGGTAAAATTAATTATCAATGAAAAAGGATCACAATATTTTTTTACATTCAATAGAATGTAGATAATCAAAAATAAATGTGACATTTTATAACAACAAATACCTATATTGAAACATTTAATTTATAAAACTATATTGAATAATCTTAAAATGTGTCACATATTATCATTAATTATTAGGTATTCATTTTAAATACATTAATATGTATTATATACACCACATAAAATTGAATATGTAAAAATCTACAAATATGTCTCATTGAAATGGAAATTGAGACCAATTACCTTACAATTTGGTAATGTTCATGTAATGATCCATTGGATGAAATAATTAAAAATTTTACATAATTTACCATTTTATATTTTGTATTTGTGATATTAAATGTATAAGGGGATGTAATTTTCCTATATATGTGAAATATGGTGAAAAAAAATAAAATAATCCTCAATAAAGGGAAATTGAGGTGAAGTCCCTTACCTCAAATGTTCATTTGGTTGAATGTTATATAACATAATATATAATGGATATAGCATAATATTATATTATTAAAAACCAATAATCATATTTATTATATCATATATGAACCAATTAAAAAAAAATTACCTCCCATTTTTCTTAAAAAAATTACTATTTTCATTGTTTTCTTATCTTTTTATGTCATGAAATATACGATTCTTATAAATATGATATATATACATCATATCCAGAAATATAATAATAATATAAATTTTGTACTTTCTTCTTTGATACACTATTTGAAACACTTTTAATAGGTCAATGATTAAGTAAGTGTATGATATTTAATTTTCAATAATTGAAATAGATATATATATATCACATGTATTCATCAAAATTATCCTTAATATCTTTCATTTAAAGCATAAATTAAAAAAATCTTATTTCATGTCAAGGTTATAGTCTGTCATAAATGTTGGAGAGATTATCTAATATTAAATGGTAGGGAATGTAAAAAGGAACATGGGATATTATAAATCCATAATTATAATTATATGAATATATATATATACATTAATCCCAACATTATAAATCACTATGTGAGGCGTGGATAGAATACATGATTCATCAATTCGCAAGGAGATAGTCAACGGTACACATGATCAATGATTTCATTTTCCAATTGAGGGATGATAAGATGTATATATATTATTAATTTTTAAAAATAAGATTTAATTTTATGGGATAAATTTTTGTTCTCATAGATTATTGATTTATTATTAAATGATGCAGGTGGAAGAATAAATGAAATAAAAATGCCAGTTTTAGAACATTACATATTCTTCAGATGCCCTCTTTAGGGTGGAACAAAAATCCATCCTATGTTGTCATTATGATCAAGTAAAATAAACTAGGACGTTTTTATTAGTTTAATTATGTTATTTGTTCCTGGATTGTATGATCCCAATGTCATTAGATGTGTGAATAGGGTTGTAGAATGAGTGAAATTTTATAATTCGAGGAGTGGAAACATACAGATTTTTTTAAATGAAGTTATTACAAAAATTTATTTATTATTATAATAGCCTTTACAATTGAAAATTATAGACAAGGGCAGTTAGTAATTTCTAAATATGAAATGCCATTAATTTTCCTACATGTTATTAGGTCATTTTAATTATTATCTTTTTAGTTTAACACTATGATAAATAATTTTTTACCTAAACCATGGAAACTAATATTTACTGTTTTTACTATTCATAACAGCAAAAGATTATGTTAAAATTAATTAATAATATAAAAAATTATGATTCCAATTGTGGAATCAACTATCCAAATTCAATTCATTTAATTGGTAGAATCTAGTTTATAAATACACCCATTGATGCTACGAAAATGCTAGTCTTCAATATTGAAAATTAATATAGGTATATATGATTTAAATATAAAATTTAAATATTAAATAAATTTAAATTATCCAAACTGTATTGATGATAAGATAATTGAATTAATTTTGTGTAAAAAAATTTAAATGTAACTTTATAGTGTAAATAATTTAAATAAAATTGCAGTTTTCAATAATAATTAGTATTTTTTACTATTTTCAAAATATAAATATTTGTAGATAAATTCAAGAAATAAACCTATGATAATTTTAATATAATTATTTAAAAAATGAGTATAATTTTTTATTTTAAAATTTAAATATTCAAAAAATACAATTTTATTAAAAATAATACCCTTTTTTAAGAAATAATTTCTATTAAATTGAAATTATTCTTATTTTAATTTACAATTAGGGGATTACCAATAGACATCTATAAAATATATATATTTCCAATTTTTTTTAGTTCTAATCATCCCATAAATTTTACTATCAAGGATAAATTGGTTTCATTGGAATAATATTTTAATATTTATTTTTCATTTAAATGTGGTGTTTCATGCATTTAATGCTATCAAATAGATTGAATTTTTTATTGAAGAAATATATTAAAAAAAAAATTAGTGTTTTATACTAATTAAAAATATTAAATCAATATTTTAAAAAATATTTTATAATATTAGTGTATGAAACATAAAACAAAATTTTGTAATAGATAATTTTTTCTTAATAATTATACATTAGGAATAAATAAAATTAAATTTTTTGTTACCAATTAATAATAATTAGATCAATGATAATTCTTCATTTTAATATATTTAATATAGTTTTCATTGAAATTATTCTTCAATAGGGATCAATTTAATTTAATACGTTACAAAAAAATGAGAAACAAATCACTTGAATAATGTATCTTTTTAATAAGAAATTATTTTATTTGTACTCCATTAAAATTATCCATTATCGTAATATAATTTATTTTTTTAATTGTAATTAATTTTTTAAAAATAATTATTAAAATATTTCATTTTATCAAAAATTTTAGTATATATTTAAAATTTATAAAAACGTATTTAATAATAAATACAAAAAATACAAAAAATATTTTAAAATATAATTTGTTGCTATAATAAAATTATGTTAATATTTTCCAAAATTTTATATAATGAACCTCTTAAGGCCACATTGTAATCCTTATACTGCAGATATACAATTTTTATTGTCGTGATTGCTAGGTCAACATGCAGGGATATTATAGTTATTTCTATGATTTGGAAAATATCCAAAATATTATTTCGCTCAAGATGTAGATTAAACATCATACAGATCATGGTTAGGGGAAAACCTAATTATTACACCATCATCCCAATCTCTGTTAAATTATACTAATTTATAAGTCTTTTACTTTCTGATTCCATAAGATGAATCTTTATATATAAAATGCACAATGTGTCAATATGTATTTTTCTCCACCATATCTAGAAGTATATTATAAAAATCCATTTTTAATCGAGTATAAAATATTATTTCCACTCCCCATGTAATTCATCTTATTTTATAAAATAAATGTATATACCAAATATTCTTATAATCCAAGAAATCATATTTTCCAAATGTCAATATGAAAATTACATCATAACTAACTTCTACATATATAATGCTCGTATGATATATAGACACACACACACACAAAAAAATATATATCCGAACATAATTCATTAAAAATCATATAATGAATCCACTCATTATATTTTTCAATTTATTTTTCATATTTATGATGTTTTTAATTCACTCCAAAATTATCATTCGAAGTATGGACTTCATAAATGATTGAGATAATTATCATATAAACCTTGTTTTATTTATATTTTCTTCATGTTTTTTATTTTATAATTTATTTAAATTTGTATCATTTAAAAATATATTAATTAACATGATTGATAATAAAATATTTATCATTTCTTAAAAAAGGAATTGTTCATTTAAATTTGTTGATTTCTATTAAACAAAATATCTAAAAATTGTTATTTATTAAGCATAATTAAACACTATAAATATTTTGTGTTATAGTCTGTTGGGTGATAGTGGTGGTTTAAAACAATGGTATTTAATATCTCATATACGACCATAGAATATGGATGTCTTAGACTTTTTAAAATAAGCTAGAATTGGTTATTTTTTCATAGTTTCTACATAAAATTCCTGAGTTTCATTGATATCGCACAATAGGACATCTATAATGTTTTCTAGGTGTATAAATTTCAATTTATTTTGATTATGGGAACATAGTGTAAACCCATTTTATTTATGTACGCCTTCAAAATCACATCATAATTAAAAATAAAGATTTATATAAATTAATTTAAAATAAATTATCATTTTTATTTTTTTATATATGTTAAATGATAGTGGTTAAAATATGTGATAGTAATATTGAAATTGATTGGTGTCGTCTTGTGAGTAGTTATCATTAGGGTATACTATATATCATGTATTAATGTATTTATTTGGTTATATTATGGACAATCTTTATAGTTTTGAGAACCCTATAAATTGAATATCCCACTTTGTGACTAAGAAGTATTTATTATCAATGATTTTCATTGCTTGATAATGGTTATCAATTATACTGTAAGATTTCATTTCTTCCAATATGATGATAATGATCAATGTTAATAAAGCATGGATGAAGTCCAAAAGTCTTGAAAAGTCATTTAAAATTCGTTTATGACATTGAGTGTAAAATTTGATTACATGAGATTTCTTATTTATTCATAAAATTACATTGTATATTTTACTTTATTAATTATCATAGTATATAATATTATTTTTGGACTCATTCTAAGATAAAATAACTTGTTTAAATGGTGTCACATAGTTATCAACAATTAAGAAGATGAAAATGATTATTTGATTATTGAAAATTTTTGTTAAAATGATTATTCCATAAAGAGAGGAAGAATATATAATGGTGACCATGGAAAATTGATGTTCATATTATTTATATGATGTTATTTGAGGTGTTGGACATCCAAATGATTGATGTTTGGCATGTGTTTTTAACTTATTGAGTATCTCACAAAGAATTTATTATAAATATTAATGGGATGTTATTTAAAAATTAGTCCAACCCACAATGAATCCTTACCCAACCCCATCCTATGGGAATAATGGGACCTAGAGGTCAACCAATACTCAATGCGGTCTATAAGAGCCACAATGATGGAAATATATAAAGTAATCATAGTCCCTATGCTGATTACATAGACTCGTGTATAAGGATCGTGGAGGGAATGTCCAAATACCCGCATATGATGGTCTATAAGCCTGTAGGGAAGCCTATGGAAGACGTCTTCCATGAAACAAGTTAGCATGGTTTGTGTAGTATACCCAAATTCAGACCCATACCTTGGATCAAAGAAATGATGATCACCACAAATTTGATATAGTGAAGTGAAGTAGCTATGGGATTTCAATGTGGTATGGAATGGGGTTGCAACTTTATTTCATTTAAGGAGTTTTTTATAGAATAAAATCCGCCTAATAAAATGGATTAGTGTCATATAATATCCCATTATCATCGGTTTTAATACATTCTTTATATTATAATCTGATTTCTTCTGTTTACACCTCCCTTATATCGACAACGCTATTATTCACTTGATAAGATGACTCAACCACCATCGAGAAATGCAGAGGTCGTCATGATCCTCTTGAGGTAAAAATAACGTGGTGAACATAATAAAAAGAATAATGAAACTTATTTTTGATTATTTTGAAGAGCTAACTCAACCCATCTATATTCCTAGTTTCATTAGGACATTCTCTTAGTCAATTGACAAGGATAAACTGTAAGAATTTTGTATAATAATATTAAATAATTTATGATTAGATGCAGACGATTCAATTAGCGTAATGGAGATTCCAGATCATGATGAAAAATTCCTTGCTTTTTGGTGGAATTCTATCTTATATTTGATGGATTACAATTTCTTTTCATTGGGAATTCAATCAATTGATTTTCGTGGTATAAATACAAGTATTTTTTTAACTAAATGAGGAAGAAATTGTTACTCTAATAAAAAAATATTGGATCCCTAATGTCAAGAATCATGTAAACATTTTTATATATTAACGATGATTTATTATAACAAATATAGATAAATATTTTAGTATTCTGTAACATAATCATGAAATGTTTTGTGATCCTTAAAATATTTACAAAAAGGGGATTAATATGTCGCTTTATTTTTCAATAATCAGATCAGAATATTATTTTATTTCATGATTAATTTTCACATCCATTTGATATGAATCTCAGACACTCATGAGTTTTTTGAATATAGAATATCATTACATAGAATAAATAATTATAACCACTTCATGAAATCAACTTGTGTTCACATACATGAGGTATATCATGAAGATTCGAGCCACAAAGACATGTTGGTCTAATACACAATGAGTTATTTGATGATAATGTTCCACAATCTAATGATTTTTTGGAATAAAGGTAAACTTGGGTAAAACATAATATGAGAATAAGAATATATTGTCTTTCAGTGCACATGTATTGTGAAAAAAAGAATTTGAACATATATACAATCATACATGAAAGATACCTGAGATATTCCTACTCCTAATTTCATGATAATGAGATTCTCATATTATTTGTTTAATGAAGGAAGGAGTTATTTATCCCAGTTTTATTATCATAATTAAATTTTAATATAGTGCATATGTTCATTAAATATATCACTTAATTTCATGTATTGAATATCAGATAAAATATCATACAATTATATTTTATATACTTTCTTGGGCTTGTGGTTGTAAGAAGATGATAGTTTGATGTTGTTCCACTTGTGCGCAGATAACCTAGAGAATAATAATAATAATTAAATGTTCATTTAATTTAATATTATTGATAATTCATTCATGGAACATAAATACTACATGAATTTATAATAAATTTTTTTAGATTATCTTTTGTTAATAATTCCAATAATATTTATAATGCATAAATAAGATGATCGGATTAGTGATGTTAATTTATTGTTATAAAATATATTATTGCATGTAAAAGACATCAATACTATACTCAATTGATAATATTTCATATCATGGAAGTCAAGTAATTCAATCTAAAATAATAATTATATATCCTCATGACCAAAGAAGAATTTAATTATTATGATGCTTAGCTGAAAAGATTATTCATTTATTCAGTAACCATAATAAAATTTATGGTACTAAAAAATTAAATAAGAATATGATTTCGTGAATTATTTTTTTCACTGAATAATATTTATATAAATACACTTCTATTCACCATTTCATATATTTTTTAATAAAAAATTAGTTCTTAAAGAAAAGGTTATAGACCAAGTTGATAACAATTGAGTAAAATTATTGTCAGAATAATTCAGTGAACATCCATCCTCAAAATATTCATCTGATTCTAGATGGTAGAATAACATTACAGTGAAGAATTCATCTTTATAATAGGAATAATTTTGAAGTGTTTATTTTTAGCTACTCTAAATGTGACAATGTGATGAAACAGTTATTTGAATAAAAAATTAGAACCACAACATCCAATTGTAGTGTCAACATGTAGAAAAATGTAATTGTATTACAAATTACATTATCACAATGGTCTAGACTATATTCAGAGGTAGTATAAATATCCAAAAAAGTGTTTTATAACATGCCCAATCAATTTATTATATTGGATTTATAGTTTAAGGGTATTTCCTACTTGTTGTAACCACATTCATAAGATTTAGTTATAGTGGTTGTGTTGTTGGATTATTATCCTAAAAAACTAAGGAAAAACTACTCAGATTACATTGTGAACCATGTAAAAATATAATGTTCAGTCATTTATTGATTTCAAGTATATTATTACAAAATAAAAAAAGAGATAATATAAAGATAAAGATCAAAACTGGACATGATTTAAAAGGATAAAAAGTTGTTATTCGATTATAAATTCACCAAAAATGACTCACCATGTCTCTTGGTTATTAGAATATACTAAAATTGTTCTATCATGTTGTTTCAAAGCCATGTTCATCCTCTATTTGATTATAAATAGTGTTGTTTTTATCTATTTATGATTTTATTTTATTTTTTTATTATACAATGAAGTTTAGTTTTGTTGAAGATTTAGTTATCTCAAAGAATAATTATATATATTCCAAGACCATAATGAAAATGATGATTAATGAAAAAAAAAGTTAAACAATAAGTCACTCAATTCTACAGGAGAGGAAGTATATTTTTATAAATTACTTGAAAAAAATAAGTCGTAATAGGATTGTAATGTAATGAGAATGTGGCACAAGATTCTGAAAAATATGGATAACCTATAGTGGTTAGGATGTAAATGATATTATATTTTAATACATTCCTCATGATGCAGATTCTATCACAAGTGAATATTTTGAGCAATATAAAACATCAAAATAATTAACAGTTGATCATTTAATATTTTTTCATTATAGTATTCTTATTGGTAGTGAATCAATCCTTTGGGAATTATTAAAATTAATGCAAGAAGATATCAAAGAGATAGAAGCTGTAGATGATGCATTCGAGGAGGAAATGTATGAAAATTTATAGAATTTTTAAATATCTATATATAGGTTGGAACCATTGAATAAAAAAGATAGGAAGCATGATATATGTTCATAAATATTCCTCAAAATATATAAAAGTAAATAAATAGTAAAAAAGACTCTAAAAGAAAAGAGAAATGAAATTGAAGAGAAATTAGAAAATAACACAGATTTGTGGGGTTTTTAATGGTATGAAATATCAAATATAATCTTGTAAATTTACTCTTTGATTAAGAATGAAGTTAAGTTGAATAAAGATGATGTTGATAGAATGATGAAGGTATGTGAAGGGAAGATTATTGATATTGTTAGTCAGAAAGTAATCATCAATATTAAATTAAATATTTTGAAGATTTATTCTATAATGATTAGAAATAATATAATAGTACATAAAAAAGAAGGATAAAATTTCTTCTACTACTCAATGCACAATGATGGATTCTAATGTTTAAAGACCTAAAAAATGTGACAAGAAGGGCATGACTTATTTCAATAATATATCACTTCAATCTATAGGAAAATAATTACCTTGAATACCATCCTATTCAATATTTTCTATATATATTTTAATCAATAATAAATGTTGGTATTCAAATTTATAAATAGAATGGATTAAGTGATGTGATAAGAAACCTACAATAATGTAAAAGGTAGATTGAACTAAAATATTTAATATTTTTCCCATAATGAACACAAAAACCCATCAAGAATACCCCACATCCAAATATATTTGATATCTATAAATAGATATTTTTAGGTGAATGTTTGTTCTCCATCATATGTTGGTATTGTTAACATGAGTTTTAGTAAAATACATAAAATTATAGATCATAATGAATTCTAAAATAAATGGTGGAGAAAAATATATTTTAAGAAGAAACACCCCATGATCTAGAATATTTTGTATACAATAAATAGGTTGGGGACGGTTGATAACATCTAGTATATTTAGACCTATATTTTTGTTAAATTACAATTAAATAATTTTACTTATCAAAAACATAAAATAATTATATTTAAAAGATCCAACTGTTTAGTGTCTTTGAAAAATTATTACAATACATAACATTTACAAAATAAAACATAAAAATTTCTTTATTTCCATCTTAATAGGTTTCTTATCTCCCCTTGAATTATCCATAGTATGAGTAGGAACCTTAATATTTACATAATTGAAAGAGGTGATATAAAATCCTTTTAGAGGATAGACAAGAATAAAATATAATATAACATAGGTTGTGAATAATCATATAATCATCATCACAATCAGTGGATCATTCATTTGATAAATTAATTGAATGTGCAAATGCATATATATTATACATCTCATCATAGTGGTCAACTACCACATATAGTTTTGATCCATGGTATAATAATGTTCAAACACATTTAACTTTTCTCATGAGATACCTGACATTACTAAATGCATTGGAGTTATATATAATTATGGGTGCATCCCCCACATAATAACATTTACATTTCAGTATATAATTTAGACATACCTATCAAATGATAACATTTACAGTATCCTGCATACCAAATACATCATATATCAATCATACAAATAAAATAAATCATTCAATTAAATGGATTTCATTTTA
Source organism: Viscum album (assembly GCA_963277665.1). Classification (NCBI taxonomy): domain Eukaryota; kingdom Viridiplantae; phylum Streptophyta; class Magnoliopsida; order Santalales; family Viscaceae; genus Viscum; species Viscum album. Next base: position 72,569 of record CAUJRU010000211.1, read on the forward strand.
TAAAAAATAAATTCAAAATATTTTGGTTCCCAAATGATATAAGGAATAACAAACTCGGTATAAAAATCATAAACCTTGAGTGAAGAAGAATCTACCTGGATAAGTTAATGTTTTTTGATGAGAACAGTTATTTTGGAAGACATTGTGATTATCATAAAATCATTTCGAAAAAATGTATATCCACAAATGTTAACATGGTGATGAAATTATATTCATGTAATATCCATAATGAAAATGTGGTGAAAGAGATAAAACCCAAAGAAATAGAGTTGGTTTGAGAATTCCCCTTACCTAATATATGAATGAATTGTTCAATTTTGTATCCTATATAATAAAATTACATTCATTAATTAACAATACCAAAACCTTTTATACATTTACATGGTTAATTAAATTTTATTAAGTCCATTAATGGGATTTTTTATGAGATATAGAGTCTAATTTCATCGTTTGGTCTCTGTTTTCTTGATCAGTTCACATGTATACATGAATGAAAGATTGCGAAAAATGATGATAAAAATATGGAATTATTATTATATATTATCAATGATATCCATATGTTTAATTTATTTTATAAATATTTTTTTAAATGAGGATGAATCATTAGATAAATGTTATTGAACATCATTTTAGGATATATTTTGTAGTTTTTGGATCACGACAACTTGTTTTGTTTTATAATTTAGTATTATATATATATGTTAGTTCCAAAATAGAAAGTTTGTTTTAACATATATTTTGTAAAAAATTTCATCGATTATAATTCTATTATTAACATTATTTAAGGAATCTAGGGAAAATGAAAGTTCATTGCCAATTATGCTGGTAAATTGACACATCATGTGAGACAATTTCATTTTTTTAATTAATATAAGTGTGGAAGGTGTTTAATGATTGATGATTCATTAATCATATATAATTAACGAATATGTACGTTACTGGGGTTATCAGTAAATTTTTATGAGTGGAGGTGGGGATATAATAAGAATAGAAAATAACATGAAAAGAAATTAAAATTAAAGAAATAGGAACTTTTCTCTTGAATTTCTCCCCATTTAGAACCTCCTTAGGGAATGGTTTTCGTATTTTAAAAATAATAAGATAATACCCACTTGTATAAGAAGCTATGGAATATTTTTTTTTCTAATTTGTGGAATTATCGGCGCTTGAGTAGTTTTAGGAGAAGATGGGTGATGGGTGGTATTTGTTGCTGAGGAGAGGGGTGGGTTATAATTATTATATTCATTAGTTTATTATTTTTCTTAATACTATGAAAAGTTTGATTATTATAACTTAATATATAAAAATAATTAAGTATAGTTCTATATTTTGGGATTAAATTTTACTTACATCATCTATGATTCCATAATTCATATTTTTATGTTTAATTGTAAATTATCATATTTTACTATTCATCACAAATTCAATTATTTGAGAAAAATACTAAAAAATAAGCATAATATATTTTCAACATATAGTATTAAAAATTGAACTCCATTATATGACAATAATTTCCTAAAAATGAGTAATTTAAATTAAAATTAAACTCATCATTTACATGAAAAATACATATTTTAATATTATAACTCATTTTATAACACATTGAAAGATTACAGAACATCTCATTAAATTACCTGTAAACAATAATAAATAAACTTATTAATTTATTAATACATTTTATGAAAATAAATTTTATTTTTAACTAGTAATGTAATAATAAAATTGATAATAAATTTTTATGAATTAAAAATATTCCAACACAAAATTATTAATTTTTTTTAAAAAATATTTATTAAAACTGTGATATAATTATACAATACTCTCATTTATAGGATTCTAAAATTTAATTTAGAGATTCATTGGAGATGTACTATTAATTTTTCTATTTCACAATTTATATGTTTCATTTTACAATTCATAAGGTATGGATACTATTTCATCGGTATTAGTTCTCTAACATCTATAAATACTTATTATTTTATAAATTATTTATTTAAAAAGTATTTATTATATTGTATAACTAATTTTATGTTATATAAACTATATTAAATTACAATAACATTGAATAAATTCCATTGATAAATGTTGGGGTCATAACATTATTCCCTCTTTTGAAAATTATTCCTCAATCTTTTGTTTTACATAAATAGGTGAGTGTACTTCTCCTTCATCACCTCATTTGGTTCCCATGTTTCTTGTTCAAACTTCTAGTTCCTCCACAACCAATTGAAAAGATGGGATGAATTATTGTGTATGACATTATCTCTTCAGTCCATCATCTTTACTACATTCTTATCATAAGAGTAATCATCTTCCATCTATACCACCACTGAGTTAAGTACATATGTGGGATGTAGTATATACATCCAAGAGAGTTATATGCAGAAAAAATCCTGAAATTTATCCAATTTGGTGTAATTTCAAATAGTGTGGCCACCAATCGAATGTGATCAAGTATCTCAATGGGGATAATGTGCCATGGGAATATCATACCTTTCTTTTTAAACTACATAACTCTCTTTAATAGTGACATTCAAAGGAATTTTTTATCTCTAACATTTAACTCCAATTCCCATTGACTGTTGCCAGCATAACAATTTTTTCGTATCTAAGAATCTTTGATATATTTTGTGTTGGACTGAACCTTTTCTCCAATATCATACACAAGATTAGGTCCATGTAGATTTTAATCTCAATATTTATCACAGCAGGTTGGAGATCTACATCGCTTTCCATACAGTGATTCATTGGGAGCCGTATGAATACCCGAGTGGAAGATATTATAGTATGTGAAATCAAAAAATAGGATATTCAGATCCTATTTACCTATGAACCCTAAACAACATGATCATGGAATATATTCATGAATTAGAATATTACTTTCATATTGGACATTAGTTTCGTTAGATAGGTCATGTTGAAATTTAATTCAGCACTCAAATCATGTTGAATACTCCTCCAAACATTAGATCGTGATCATGGAAAATTGAGAGTTAAACCTCATGGACTCTAAAAAATGTCATCACATACATAATTGAATGTTTTTCAAATGATGGATCTTTCAAAATATAACAAGATGGGATGTCTTATTGAATCGTTCCACCATAACCAATATCGCATTATTTCCTTTGGATGTCTTTGGAAGAGTAGTGATAAAGACCATATTGAAATTATCCCATTTCCACATGGTTGTACGAAATATTTTGATCATCTATTTGGACTTCTAGAACCCTTCTTAATCTTTATAACATATCATAAAGCTTGAGATATATTCTATAATGTCCTTCTTCATGTTGTCCAAGAAGATGTATTCTCTGAGATCACATCACTTCTAGGTGATACTAGGATTAATGGAGGAACGTGAGATATTTGAATTATCACATAGCACCCTTTTTATATTAGGTGATGAATCCATACAAATCCTTTTCAAACCAAATAACACCATCATCATCTATATAGAACTATTTCAGATTACCTTCCTTTACTACATTAAACTTTGTTTGTAACTCTAGATCATCCCGTTGTTTCTCTTTAATCTTATATTGGATAGTTGGTTGGGAAAACATTTTCAAATGGGAGGATTTATTCCCTTCCATTATGATTTCAAAATTTATCCATTTATTATCAACGAATATATAGTCTTCCTCAATCCACAACATTAACAAAGTACCCAATTCATTTCTACTAAGAGAATCTGCTTTCCTGTATATATTTCCCTAATGATAGTGAGTAGAGAAATTTTTTTCCTTGATTATCTCTAACCATATCTCTTGTCGCATATTGATCTCTTTTTTGTGCGAATATATACATTAGGTTATTTCTATCGACATATATGTCACATTTCCAACCATAGAGGTAGTGTTGAAAATATCTTAAGGAGAAAATCATAGATTCTAGCTTTGGATCATGAACCATTTAGTTATTCTAATGGATCCACAATTTTTTGAGCTATTGTCTTTGATATTTTAATTTTTCATTAGTAAACAAATAAATATTTTTTTTTAGAAAATCACATTATAACACAAAAATTTCTCAAATATTTGGTAATGGGAGAATAAGAGTATTGATTAAACTCTTATTTAGCTCTTTAATACTTTCCTTACATTCATCAATTGATACATACTTTAAATTTTTCCTTGTTAACATAGTTATTCGTCTTGATAATCTTGATAAGTTTACCACAAAAAGTTGGAAGTAGCCAGCTAATCCATTAAAAATGAGGGTTTCTATAAAAATAGAGGGTATGTGAGATTCCTCAATTTAATTTTCTAAGGTCCATAGAAATTACCTCACTTGTGGTCACATTTCATAGTATTGGGACCTTTTTTTTCTAAAATTCAGACTTTCTAATCATGGATTAGAACATCTAATTCATTATCATCTCTAGGAAAAACCATAGAAGTTCATAATGTTCCTCTTTAATCATAGAGTATATGAGAATATCATCGATAAACAATACCATGAATATTTCTAGGTAGTTTCTACTGACTATATTAATTTAATACTTATTGATTATAGGGGAATTAGTATTTCCAATGGGAATCAAAAAAAACTCATAGTGCCCATACCTTGTATACAAGGAAGCCTTATTATTAGATAACTTCTTCACCATTAGCTAATTATATCTAGAATTTAAATTCACATTTTAGAATTACTTATCTCATTGTGATCTGATAGAACAAGTCATTAATCCATGGAATAAGATACTTATTATTTATGGTGATCTTTTAAAGCTCCCAATAGTCGATATATAACCATATTGATCCATCCATCATCTAGACAAATATTACTAGAACTCCCCATGTTGATGAAGTAGTGCATATCAACCCATTTTCCGATGTACCATGAGATTATCCTCTAACGCCTCCTTTTCTATAGGATCTATCCTATATGTTCACATTGATTTTGGAGTATCTATAGGTTCTTGTTCTATTGTGAAATCTACATCCTGATCGTGGAGAAGTTCAGGTAACACTTCATGAAATACATAAATATATTCCATAATAATGGGTATTTCCTCTTCATTGATACCATCCTTTGACTCAACCACTTATGAGAGGTATTCTTATTAACATGTAATCAATACCCACAGCATTGAATAAAATTCCAAAAGAGTTTTATTATATTCCTTTAAATTGGATACAATCCTGGTATATAATTTGTAATATGAATAGATATTTCCATTTCTTGGTAATTTATTTTAGATTTATATAATTAGAGACAATACATTCCCATTATAGCATGAAATTTTACAATTGGGTGTATCATGAGGTTTCCTGGAAGAATATTGCCACATAATCCATTATGAGATGAGTCCTACACTTGGTTACCAATGATTTCACCACATTTTGTTTTTGAAGATATATATAATTCCTAGATTTGAGGATTCAATTCAATAGTTATACCAAATGTTAATGCAAAATACTAATGAATTAAACCATAATCAGAAAAGTCATATATTTTCTTGGGTGAATTGGAAGTGTACCTTGTATGACTTCATTTTCTTGCTACAATTCAGCAGTAGTGATTCCATAAACCTTAACATTTCTCTTATATATTTGGTGGTTGCTAAAACTGATTACACTTAAGGACTTGTTGTTTATATAAAATTCTTTCATAGTACCCAGACTCCTTAAATTTGTATAATCGGACCATGGGTGGAGCTATCCTTTCCTATAACAAATTTTTATGCTTCCTTGTGACTTTTCAAAAATAATTAGATTGGTGGACATATCTCACACATTTGAATAATCTCCACATCCGTTTGAGGATGTTACAGTGATGTTTCAAACCACATTTTTGACATGTGGGTGATTGATTTTTCATTCCACCTTTCTAATTATATCCTACAGCTTGAAAATACAACATCTGTTTCTTATCACCATGGCCATGAGGCCATTCTCTAAACTCAATCTGTTCATTCATATCACATAGAAAAACATCTTCATAATTCACAATTTCTAAAATTAATAGACCCTTTATGGTTTGGTTTTAATCTACTAAAAAATCTATTAGTTTTTATATCATTATTTATAACAAAACCTAATGAATACATTGTAATCCTTATGAAATTTTATTTGTCGGTTATGATCGATTCTCCTTCCATTTTCTTCATCTCTAGGAATTATCTATTCGTCTTTGTTTATTTATTTTGAGGTAAATAATTGTGAAGAAATATTTTCTTATTATATTCCCACTCCACCTAATGAATTCCATAATTCAGGATAATTTTATAAATTAAATCCCACAATTGATCGGCATCTCAATATAAATGGTAAATGGATGGAGTAACTTTCTCCATCTAAGTATAGTGATGTGTTGAAAAGATATTCTTCATTGATTATACCCATAGTTTGGTGAATAGTGGATCAGATGATCCACTAAATTTCAGTGGTAATTACTGCATAAAAATATTTATTGATAATATCTACCCCATAAATAAATTAATATGTACTAAATTATTCATTTTTTTCATAACCTACTTCAACTGGGTAAGTCTCACTATTAAATTTTGAGCCCCACCTCCAAATGAATTGGCAGTGTAAATCATGAAATCACTACATTTTTCATCAAAAGGGTTGTTAGTTTTATTTCCCCTGGTTCCAAATATAGTGACCCAAGCCTTTAAATATAACATTTCCTGATTTTAAGAATAATTAATGATCAGATTACAAGCAAAGGATCGTTATGTCTAGTGTCATGGAAGACTAGGTACATAAAACATAAAACATTGTGCTAAAAAACACTTCTTTATTTAATCTCCATAATGACCTCCTAATTTCCTTTGATCCCTTTCATCTGCATAGGGTACCCTGGGGAACACATGAACAAAGGGATGAGCTGAAATTCCCAGTAAGTTAATGATCACAAGGATACATCTTAAGCACCTGAATTAGGAGGAATGACATAATGATATCCAAAAATGGGAACATATGAAATAATATCATATAATCATGGGATCATATAATCATGGGATCATATAAACATGTAATCATATAAATTCAGTAGAATAATAAACCATTTCATTAGTATGGGTCATGTCTAACCGCCAATCATGTTCCCCATTTTAGTATGGGTCAAGGTTAACTGTCAATCCTGTTTCACATCGCATCTCATGAGATTCAAATTTAACCAATTCATTGGAGTGTTATCTGGGTGCACCCATCTCAACATTTTCCTAAATATTCTTTCCACATAAATATTCCTAAAACATATATGATCATTCCTAATCAACCATACATAAACATAAGGGTACCCAAAGAATGAATTGTGTACCACAATCATGACATAAAACATATCCAATGGGTGTATCGCGAAAGTTTCCATGAAAGGAAAGGATTAGAACATACATGGATGTTAATTGGGTAAAATAGGCATATAAAATGGTATGTATATTCAAACATAAGTGACAAAATATAAGAAATGTACTTTAGAATCATTAGCATTAGAACATTTATGTGCGGTTTTAAGAAAAATACTATAGTGTTTTTCAAATATAAAAGATGAAATTATTTTATATAAGACCAAAATTGATCCAAGAACGCTTTAATAATAAAAATTCTGATTTTAAAAACACAATGGATTCTTAAAACATATTATAGAGTGCACATGAAATTTGGGTAAAAATGCGGGTAGTCCCCTAAAACTTGTTTTCTTATCAGAAATTTCATAGGGAATCTTTTACAAATATATATATCCCCAAAATAATGTAATGAAAGGGTCTTTATATAAGAATATTTTACAATTAAACATAATTCATAATATTTACATAAATAGAAAAGATAAAAACATTTTGAAATAAAGATAAAGCAACCCGAAAGAATAAAGATGGTTGGTGTAGAATTTGTTACGACTTTATCGGGATGGTGGCGGGTGTAACTAAGAGGGATTGATGAGAGAGAACATGGGTTTATCATCACTTATAAATAAATATGGAATTATTGGGGAGGTGCATGAATACACCCCATCATTTGGTATTAAACACAATAGGCATAACATATAGGATAATCATGATTGAGAGTGAAAAATAGAGGATCCCTTACCCTAAATTTGTTGGTGTTCTCCACTTGTTATTAAAGACCTGAATAAACAAACTACGCTTATTAATTTATAACTCCAGAACCTCTTTTATATATAATTTATTAATTATAACCCTTTTTAGTTCACTCAAATCCTTTTTTATTTTTTACAAGGTTCAATTTTATTGTTTGGGCTCGCTTGTTTACATGGTTATAAGAGATTGGTTCACTTATATTCAAGTTTGGATAAACATGTAAGATGTAAGTGGTTATCAAGAAATGAATTTATATTATATTAGTAATCATCCAGGATATCACATGGTTTTAAATTTAATTTGGTTAATTAGAGTGATGTCGAATTATTATATAAAACATTGTGACAACTGTATTTTATTAATCAGTGGGTTTGATTACATAGAACATATTTTCAGTTTTAACATAATACAATATGTACAAAATGGTTACATAACTATAAATATGACATATTAAATATATAATAATCTTGTTCAAACATAACACAAATGGTTTCATGATCAAAATAATTGGTAATATAAATTGATAAACGGTTGTCCTTTAATGTGATAAATTACCACATCTCAAATGGTGCTTTCATTTCATTCAAATAATAGTGTGGGAAAAAAGGGGATAAGATTATTAAATATCCCATTATAATGGAAACATTACAGTAAAATAATGTTACTGGATTTATCATACTATTATGGTGAAGTTATGTGATGAAAGAATTAAAAATAAATTAACTTAAAAGGATTGAAGGAATCTGAAAGTGGGAATTACCTCTTGAGACATCCTCTTTGAAAACATCTTAAGAGGAGAGGATTTGGTATTTTATAGAGGTCAGGAGATTTTATAAGTTGGGGAGGATCTTGGGGAGAGATTTGGAAGAATATTGGCAAGGCATAAGGCTTGAGAGGAGTGTCCAGAAGAGGGAGTGAAGGGGGGTTTTACAGTGGAGGAGAGGAGGGATTTCATAATATTATAATCACTAATTTATTATTTCATAACAATAAAAGGAATAGTAAGTATTCTATGACCAATAATAGTAAATGGGTCATGTGAATTCTAACCAAGGGTGGTGACATCATCCACGATGCTAGGAATATTCTTATAATGTATATATACAATAAATTAATGTATTTTATTATTCATAAAAAAAGAAGTATTTAAGAAAAAATCAAAAAAATCACCTTTTAACATATTTCAATATTTAGAATCCAAAAAAGAAGTCCAATTTTAAAAAAATACTTTTCTAAATATGATTAGTTTAATATTTAATTAAAATCATAATTTATTATCAAAAACGAGTTTCAAAACAGTCATTAACTTCTTATAAAATATAGGTATGTCGTACATTCAACTTAATTATAATTTTATACTATCATAGGTGAGGTTACTATTCTTTAGGGTATATCACTATTCATAAGGGTATGTTAATATTCTTAAGGGTAGATTATTATTAACAGAAAAATAAGTTTTCCTTATTGGACAACAAATAACTTACTGATTGCAACCGTGTATGTCAAATTTTCCAAATTCTAAAGACATAAGTGACGAACTTATGTTTAAAGGTCACTTAGAACATAGTAGTTCATTATGTTGTGTTTTAATGTGATTTTAGGATATATTTAAAAGAAATGAATTTCCATTTATAAAACATTAATTCGTTACATTCTTCCCCCTTAAGAAATTTCGACCTCAAAATTTCATTTTAATTATAAAAAATGTTGCTGGGTACCTTTCATAAATTTATTCCCCTAGTTCCCAAGTTTTCTTTTCTTATATATGGTTTCTCTATAGTACCTTTACCAGAAGAGTAGTCTTGTTGTGTAGAACTTTGTATCTACGATCCAAGATCTTTAGTGGATTCTCCTTGTAAGAGTGATCATCCTCAAACGGTACCACTTATGAAGAGAGTACATATAAAGGGTTGGGTGTGTACTTCCTTAAGAGGAATACATGAAAGACATCATGTACATTCGACATGGTAGGTGGATGTTCCTGTCGACAGGCCACAACTCCGACTTGATCAAGTATCTCAAAGGGGCCGATGTTCCTATGACTTAACATCCCTTTATTCCCAAACATAATGACCTTTTTACATAATGATATTCATATAAATACCATGTATCCAACTTGGAACTGAATGTCTCGTCGACAATTATCAACATAACTCATCTGTCGACTTTCGGCTGCCTTGATATACTGCTGAATGGTTTTCACCTTCCCCACCATTTCGTTAACCATTTCAGGTCCTAGCTGCTTATGCTCACCGACTTCATCCCAACATGTAAGTGTTCTTCACCTTTTCCTATAAAGGCCTTCATATGGTGCCATTCAGATGCTCAATTGGAAACTATTGTTATAGGAGAATTAAACTAGTGAAAGATGTTGGTCTCATACACCTTTTAATTATATAGAACACATTCTCAAAATGCCATCTAGTGTTTCAATAGTTCACTCAGACTGGCCATCATTTTGAGGATGATAGGTAGTACTGACGCTCAGTTAAGTGTTCAGAGCATGCTGGAGACATTTCCATAACATTGAGGTGAATCTTGAATCATGATCGGATACAATATATATTGGAATTCAATGAAACAATACCACTTATTTTATTGAGATTTGTGCAAGTTGATCCAATGTGAAGTCCACTCGAATCGCGATAAAGTGATATGACTTCATAAGATGGTCCACAAGGACCCATATAACATTGTTTTCTCTAGATGTCTTTGAACATCCAGGGAAAAAGTCCATGGAAATGTTCTTACACTTCCATTCTAGTATTGGTTGTGGTTGCATTATCCCATTATACTTTTGTCTTTCAGGATTCACTTTCTAACAGACCAGGCTCTTGGATGTATATTCAACAACATCCCTTTACATATTGTCCCACCAAACGTTTTCATGGAGATATTGATACATCTTTGTGCTACCTGGGTGGATAGAGAAGGTCGAGCTATGCACATCATTCAATAGCTCCTCCTTTATCCCTGGATCATATGTTACACATAGTTGTGTCCCAAATATTACAAATCCATCCACATCAATTTTGAAATTGGAGGATTTCCCATTTTTAACAGCTTCCACCCTTTTCTGAATTTGGACATCCTTTGTTTGATCATAATTTATTTTATCCAAGAGGGATGGTTGAGAAATATTTTGAGAATGATTGATTATTTTCCTCCCTTAATTATTCCCATGTTCATCCTTTGAATATCTAATAAGATCAGATCCTTTTCAATTATTATGATTGATAAACATACTAGATTCTTTCAACTTATTGGATCCACAATCTTATTTGCCTTACTGGGTTGGTAGTCGATTGAGTAGCCATAGTCCTTGATGATCTATATCCATCTTCACTGGATCATATTAATCTATTTGTGTGTGAATATATATTTGAGACTCTTGTGTTTAGTATATATCTCACATTCCTCACAATAGAGATAATGCCAACAGATTTTCAACGAAAAGATCACAGCCTCCAACTCTATATCATGCGTGGGATAGTTTTTCACATGGATTTTTGAGCTTCCTTGAGGAATAGGCTATTACTTTGTCATTTTTCATTATCACACAACATAATACATTCTTAGAAGCATAATTATACACGAAGAATAGTTTTCCACTTAAATGGAGTGTGAGTACAAGAACAATGAGAAGCCTTTATTTCAAGTCCTTGAAACAGTCTTCACATTCCTCTGTCCAGAAAAACTATACTACCATCCAAGTCAGCATGGTCATTGGGATTAAAAATTGGGAAAGGTTCCTCTCGTATCATCCTTAATCCACACCAAGACCGAAAAAGATGCATATCCCCATTATAGAATTTGGCATCGACCACTATTCAATTTCCTTTGTCTTAGAAGGGTCCATGGATATCCCTTTCCTGGTGATAACATCCCCCAAGAATGATACATCCTCTATCCATAACTCAAATTAAATGTACTATTCATACAACTTATCCCATCGCAAAGTCTTTAACATAGTTTTCAAATTCTCTTCATGTACTCCTTTGTTTTCGAGTATATTAGAATATCATCAGTAAAGACCACCAATTTTTTTGAGGTAATCTCTAAATAATTGATTCATTAAATAAATGAAAATTTCTAGATCATTAGTGGGTCTGAATGGAATCATTATAACCTCATACTATCCATACAATGTTTGAAAGGAAGTCTTGGGAATATCTTCCTTCCCTACCTTTAGTTGGTGATATCCCGACCAAAGGTCCACCTTAGAGAAATAAATGGCCCCACGAAGCTAATCGAACAAGTCATCTATCTATGGTAGGAGATTATTTTTTATAGTGATTGTATTTATCTCATGATAATTAGTGTATATGTGCATTGATCCGCCATTCTTATTGACAAAGAGGATTAGAGAACCCCACGGTGAAGCACTCGGCCATATAAAAATCTTCTCCATATTCTCCTGTAACTGCTTCTTCATCTCTTCCAGCTCTACACTGGCCATTCTATATGGTTTCTTTGAGATTGGTACATATCAAGGGATATGTTAAATTGATAACTCAACATCTCAGTCAGGAGGAAGACATGGACACTCTTCTGAGAATACATCAGTGTAAACCATCACGATGGGCATGTCTTCAAACACGATTCACTCATTTGTTTCAAAAATTTGTGCTAAATATGATTTCTCATAAGGAAACAATATCCAAACATGATATGATGATTCGAACGGAGATTCATATTCCTCCTATCACTTGTAATGAATTGGATAATTCTTCGAGATGTGAAAAGTGATCTCCCTTTTTTGTTAGTTGATGTTGTCCTTGTTAAAATTTAGCCAATCCATTCCCAAGATATAATCCAACTCCACTAAAGGAAGAATGAAGATATTTTATGGGTGGTTCAGTCTCAAAACCTTAACCAGGGAGGATTTATAAACCATGGACGCAATAATTTCCCCATTCACATTTTTCACATATCACTTTTCCTCAAATTTTTAGGTGGTGTTTCAATAGTTCCACTAACTTGAAAGATACAATAGAATGCGTAGAACCGAAATCAAATAGTATTTTCTCAATTCTTGAATTAATAACTAGCATACCTATTACCATATTCCTTTACATCCCCACCTCATTAGTAGTGATATCATAAACCCTTCCTTGTTTCCTTGGATGTTGTTGCAGGCTGCCTCCGACAACCCTTGGCTTTGGGAAATTGTTTGCATAATGCCCAAGCTCCTTGCAGTTGTAACACTATATTATAGGCTGAGTGTTGATCTTAACCATCCATTCATCTTCGACATTAGTAGGATTTTTCATATCCCTTTGTAAATTCGTGGCCAAATGACCAAACTTTTTTCATTTGAAGAAATTATTGGTCCCCATAAGATTGTTACCACGATACATCTTCCTAGAATTTTTGGAAATGGGAAAGTGAGGCTTCTTTCCATCATGGGATTTGTTTGATGAACCACCCACAATGTTCACTATTTTATACTTCTTGTCACTGGGCCCATGATACAATTGAGAGTCTCTAATATCCATTTCATCCATAATTGCATAACAAACAATCTCTACATAACTGTCAAAGTCTCGAATCTCCAACACTTTTCGTAGAATCGGCTTTATTCTATTAAAGAAGCGATCCCCCTTGCTTTTGGTGTTCATGACAAATCTAGAGGATTACCTTGAAATCCTTATAAAGTTTGTTTTATATGCCCCGATGGACTCATCTTTCTACCTCTTGAGTGAATATAACTATCTTTCCATCTTGAGATGGAGGGTTCAAGAAAAATATTTGTGGAAAAATTTCTTCTTGAATTCCTACCAATCTATGAAATCAATTTAGACTTGGGAATTTGTATGAATGATCAGTGTCCACTGTTGATCATATTCCCCATCAAAACGATAGACTGCCAATACAGATTTGTCCTCTTCTGAGTACTGGAGGATATAGAATATCTTTTCAATGGATTTATCCCATGGTTCTTCAAGGACGGGATCCGAAGATCCACTAAACAAGGGAGGCCGTTTCCGCCTGAAGGATTCCACGACAACATTTTCTTTACATGGAGGATGAGGACGTTCCACTAGATTCATTTTAGTATTCATTACTCGAGGCAGGTGATCAAGTACTTCCATGAAGTTTTGAGCACCCTCTTCCATCACATTAGTATTCTCATTAGGGAAATCATCACATTTCCTATCACATTGTTTGTTTGAATGTGTTCTTCTATTGCCCGCTATTAAGTATGAAATATAATGTATAATTAGAGGTATTTAATACTAAGCTATTGAGCATAAAAAGGAAACTCTGAACATAAAAGGATAAACTTATAATGATGAAGTATATCCAAACACGTGATTCCTTAGGTTTTTATCCTGGTTATCGATGATCTATTTATTAACTTATAATCTTTGTGGTATTTTATTCCAATTTAATAATGGTTTGTACTATGATTTTGAATCTACCAAATCATATCCCCTAGGAGTGTCATAACCAATAGTTCCACAAGGCCCGTTGTCATGCCCCATTTCTCGTTCAAGTCCATCTCAAAGAAGAGTTTTCTAGTTTTACCCCTAGATGCATATGTTCCAGAGCCGCCTTTACCTACTTGTATCCAAACAAGGATGTATTTTCATGATAAACAACATACTCAACACTCACAAAAATTCCGTAATGTTTTCTTATACATTGTATCATCCTAAAGGTTCTCATTGAGGTGATATATTCATAATCTCAAAAAATAACTAGAACATCCGATGATACCAACTATAGTGACACAAGCCTTTACATATAACATTTCATGATTTTTAGCATAATTAATCATCAGAGTACAATCCAAGGATTATTAAGTCTTGTACCTTGGAATACTAGGAACATAAAACATAAAACATGGGGATAAAAAACACTTCTCTTATTTTATCTCCATAATGAGCTCCTTACTTCCTTTGAGCCTTTAAATCTGCAGAGGGTACCCTGGGGAACACCTAACCAAAGGGATGATCTGAAAATCCCAGTATGTGAATGAACATAAGGATACATCTTATGAACATGTGTAATGAGGAATGACATAATGATATCCAAAACACGAAACATATGAAATAATATTATATTATCATGGGATCATATAAATATGGAATCATATAATTTTTGTATAATCATAAAACATTTCTTTAGTATGGGTCAAGGATAACCGCCACTCTCGAGACCCATTTTAGTACTAGTCAAGGCAAACCGCCAATCCTGTTTCACATCGCATCTCATGAGACACAACATTACCCAATGAAATGTAGTACCAACTAGGCACACACATCAGAACATTTTCATAAATATTCATTCCACATAAATATTCTTACCACATATATGATCATTCATAATCAACCATACATAAACATAAGGGTGCCCATGGAATTAATTGGGTAACATAGTCATGACATAAAAATATCAAATGGGAGTATCACAAAAGTGTCCAAGTAATGAAAGGATTAGAACATACATAGACATTATAAAGGTAAAATTGGAATATAACATGGTAAGTGGATTAAAAAATAAGTGACAACATATAAAAAATGTACTTTATAATCATTAGCATTAAAACATTTTTGTGCAGTTTTATAGAAAAAACTATTCAGCTTTTCTAAAAGAAAAGATGAAATTATTTTATAGAAAACCAAAATTGAACCAAGAAGGTTTTAATAATTAAAATAATGATTTTAAACAGAAAATGGTGTCCTAAAACAAAGTATAGAGTGCACTTGAAATTTGGGTAAAAATTCGGGTAGTCCTCTTAAAACCGGAATGCTTATCGGAAAGTTCTATGGAGGGAATCTTTTAAAAAGATGTATATCCCAGAAAAAAGTGATGAAAGGGTATTGATTTCAAAATATTTTAAAAATAACAAAAATTGAAAAGATTCACATAAATTTATATGATAACACCATTTTGAATGAAAGATAATGCAACCCAAGAGAACAATGATGGATTGGGTAGAATTCGTTATGACTTTTTCGGTATGGTGTCAGGTGTAGCTAAGAGGGTTTGATGAGAGATAAATGGGGTTTATAATAACTTATAAATCAATAGCTCTATATGGGGGAGGTGTGTGAAGACACCCCATCATTTGGTACTACACAAAAAAGGCATAACATAGAGGACAATCTTGATTAAGAGTGAAAAGGAGAGGATCCCTTACCTTAAATCTGTTGGTGTTCTCCAGTTGTTATTAACGAACAGAAAACAAAAATTGGATTATTAATTAATAAATACAGAACCTATTATATATTTAATTTATTTATTATAACTCTTTTAGTCCATTCAAAGACAATATGATTAGTTACAAGGTTTATTTCATTGTTTGGGCTCGTCTCTTTACTTGGTTTTAAGTGATCAGTTCAGTAATTTTCAAGTTAGGATAAACATGAATGATGGAAGTGGATATCCAGAAATGATGTTATATTCTATTTTTGAACATACAGGATATCACATGGTTTTAAATTTAATTTGGTTACTTAAAGTGAAGTCGAATTATTATAAAAAAACATTGTGATAACCATTTTTGTTAATCGATGGGTTTCATTACAAAGAACATGTTTTTCATTATAACATAATATCATTTGTAAAATACGGTTAAAAAATTAAAATAGGATATATGAAATATATAATAATATATTTCAACTATAAAGAAAATGTTTTCATGACCATAATTAAATATAATAGAAATTGATAAATTGTTGTCCTTGAATGTGCTAAATTAGCACATCTCAAATTGTGCTTTCATTTCATTCAAATAAAAGGGTTGGGAAAAAGGAGGGAAGATAATGAAATATACCATTATAATGAAAACATTATTGTACATTTATATTACTATATTTATCATAATATTATGGAGAAGGGAGGTGGGGAAATAAATAAAAAGAAAAGAACATAAAAGGAATGCATGAATCAGAAAGATGGATTTACCTCTTGAGACTTCCTCCATTGAAAATTATTAAGGGGAGAGGTTTTTGTATTTTGAATAAGATAAGAGATTTTGGAAGTGGGGGTGGATATTTGGGAGTTATTTGGGCAGAATTTTGTCAACGTACAAGTCTTGAGAGGAGTGAAAGGGGGTTTTTATAGTGGATGAGAGGAGGGATTTCATAATATTATAATCAATAATTTATTATTTTTTCACAAGACAAGGAATTGTAAGTATTACATGACCAATAATAGTAAATGGGTCATGTTAATTCGAACAAAGGGTGGTGAAATAAGCCATGATGATAGGAATAGTCTCATAATGTATATATACAGTAAATTAACGTATTTTTCTATTGATAAAAAATTCAAGAATTTCAGAAAAATCACAAAAATTTTCCCTGACCATTATTCAACGTGTTGAATCCAAAAATGAATTCAATTTTTCAAAAATAATTTTCTAAATATGAATATTTTATTATTTAATTAAAATCATAAATTATTATCAAAAACCTTTTTTAAATCATTCATTAACTTATTCTAAAATATAGGTTTGTCGTAATTTCATCTTGAATATTATTTTTATACTACCTTGAATGAGTTTATTATTCATTAGGGTATATAACTATTCATAAGGGTATGTTACTATTGATATGGGTAGGTTACTATTCACCAAAAAAAGTTTTTCTTAACGGACTCCAAATAATGTACTAATTGCAAAAGTGTACGTCAGATTTTCGAAATTCTAAATACAGAAGTGACAAACTTTTTTTTAAAGGTAACTTAGAACTTTTTAGTTCATTATGTTGTGTTTTAATGTGATTTTATGACATATTTATATAAAAATAATTTCCATTTATAATACATTGGGTCTTTACACCAACCATTTTCTAAAATAGCGATTGTTATAAGAAAACATCATCAACAAGTCCTAAATAATTTATCCCTTTTTGTAATTAACTCAAAGGAATTTCTTATGGGATCCCAATGGTAGAAAATACTATTAGGTGATTACATATAAATTGAATCATATTATAGGTTTCTAATAAGGTTATCTAATCCTAATTACCAAATTAACTAAAATGTGATCTAATACTAGCTATGGAGACCCATATTTTTCTTACATTGTTAATAAATCATTTTAATGAAAAAAATAAATTCATTATATTACTAGGATCTAAAGGTTTAATTACTGTTGAAAATTAAGACCATACATAAAATTAAAAAAATTATACAATAATTGTTTTTTTATTCAGTATTCTAAGGATTTATTTTGTCAAATGAATTCTCTTTAGAACAAATAGTCACCTCAAGATATACAAGACAAAACAGGTTCATATAAAATCAAAATAAGAGGATAGATAAAAAATGAAATAATAATACATGGGGTGAGAATATTCATAAAAAATTATCATAATAATTAGAGGAAGCATTAAATAAAGTTATAGAATGTGGCAATTCATAAAAATAAAACATCGTGTCTTAGTGGTCGACTACCACACATAGTTTTGAAACATGAAAGGATCATTTCCATTCTGGTATCAGTTTTCCAATTAGATAAATCATATTACCCAATGTGTAACACCCCAGGTAAATAAAGAATATGAAATCTTTATATTTATCCATATTTGTGAATAAAATATTAATATTACTTTTAATGGGACGCTATGCTCGATGGCATTCCCAACACAACAACAACGAGTTTCTTGCGAATCTTATGTTGCACTCTAATAATAAAATAATATTATTTTAAATGGTAGTTAACGCCTAATCGTTGTAATGGCGGAAATGAACAGAACTAACTACCAAATGAATATATATGTTTGTCAAATATTTTTACTTTTTACAATAAATGTTATTGGATTAAAAATGCGAATGAATCCAATTTCAAGCGTAAACATTCTAATATTTATTAAAGGGTCGATTAAACACCTTTTGATGATGAACCTCTTTTAAATCCACTTTTTGACAATTTTATGTGTTATATATGAAAAAATAAAATTCTTCTTTAGAATCGGGACATCAAAATTTACTTTGTGTAAATTTTTGGTATTTTTTCGAAAAAGTTCAATTTTTAATGAATAGTGAAAAATGTTGTATTTTAATTCAAAACCACTTTTTGATCTAATTTATTTATATGATTAGATTATCTTTTGAATTGGTTTTAAAGTGAAATTAGAATATATTTTTACCACTTAATCCAGTAGTGGTTGATGGAATTAATTTCACTTTGAAATCGGACTTAAACTAGTGTCAATCTTTTGATACATTTTGTTTAATGAAAACACGCTATTTGTTTTGACAGTGGGAATTAATTATTAAATTAATTAATGAAACTTATTTGTTTTGAATTTTGTAAAATAGACATCATTTTTGAATTCGGAATATCAAATATATCTTAGGGTGAATTTTTGGTAATTTTCTAAAGAACTTCAATTTTTGATGAATAGTGAAACCACTAAGTGGTACTTATAAAAACTGATTTTCCGTTTAAATAAAATTTTGCCACCTTTGTGTTTTGAATTTCAAAAAACCGACATACATGGTTGTCATTAATAATTAAAATGTGGTTCACTGGGACTAAAATAATTTTTTGGTGAATAGTAACTTATTAAGTTTTTAATCGCGATTAGAGGTAATTAATGTAGTTTAAGGTAAGAATAATGTTTTAATAAAATTAAATGACCTAGACACATGTCCAACCCTCATTGGATCTATCATGGCCGACCATGAAAATCCATAGGTCATCTTGGGGACCCCATGGAGCCACTTTTCTTGGAAAATGACATAAATACCTTTTTATTTAATGTTAAAGTAAAAATGACACAAACATGAGATGTTTTACTAAAACAATTTTTACATGGGGTTATACAAGTCAGAATTCTGAATAAAAATAGTCATTGGAAATATAAAGAGACTTCCTACATCAAAGTTTTTTATTTATAATTTTTAGATGTTAAATTAATTAAATTATTTATGACATCATAATGATGCAGCGATGACCTCATTATTTAACGATTTAAATAAAATGGAAATATAATGTAATATATAAGACCTACATATGTCCAAAAAACATTGTATGAGTGGATTTAGAACCCTTATCACCTTATACTCTAATTATATCAATGTGGGACCTCTTAAATCAGAATATCGTTTTAAAATAAAGTGAATTTTCTTTACTTTCCAAGAGTGCCCCTCCTCTCCCCTTATAAAAGGCCCCCACCTCTACCTCCTTAACCACACTCCCAAAGCCTTTGGATCGGCCACCCCCTGCCCATTTTGTCTCTACACTTCCCTATATTAATCCTTGAAGACTCAAATTGGGCATAAGTATTCCCAAGGAAGCCTTTGAGCTCAAACCAATAGGAGTTACCCGATTTTAAGGTAATGTCTTCACTTGAGTCCTTTTGTTTTGTTTTGCCTCTAAAACCTCCTAAACTCTTTTTATTCATTTATTTTGTAACAAATCCACTATCTTCAATATACTAGTATGTTTTTATAAGAAGTATTAGAGCTACACTTACAGACACCTACATCTAATGGTTAAAGAACATACTGTTTCTGTGGATGGTGAATTTGTGGCTCACGAAACGATGATTGTTCAACACTCATATAACAATTTCAAAGGTGGACATTTAGATGTCAATATATTTATATATGATATATAATATGTTTATTTTTTACTTAAGCTTCTTTATTTTTAATTTGTGGCTTACCTTTATGGCTTCCATTATGGGTATACGCGATATCTTCATTTTAGGAAGTGCGGACTACCGCCCCCTCAAAATGATGTGATTCGTTAATGCCATACGTGGGATGTATAATGGATGGATTTAATGTTATTATATGTGATGTTATACTGGAATTATAATATACCTCTATATCATTATTATTTCTTTCCATTAAAGTATGAGATAGAAATGAAAGTAGCGTCCATGCGTACGTACGTCTTACCGTCTCCTTGAACGGTGCATTTCATTTCTTATCCCCAAATGTAATGTACTATTATAAGTACATTATATAATTGATATATATGATGAATGATACATCTAAATTATGAATATAATTCAGGAATTAAAATATACATACCTCTATTTTAGTTTTATTTCCATTAATATGACAAACAAATGAAAGTAGCGTTCATGCGTACGTACGGCTTACTGACTCCATGAACGGTGCATTTCATATCTTTACTCTAAATGATTATGTGATATTATAAATACATGTATATTCTAGATATATATGATATATATGATATCCAAATCAGTAATTTAAATCGGGATATAAAGAACCTTTGACCACACGAACAACATGTAATTGTAAAAAGTCCACTTTCGACTTAAGAACCAAATATCGACAAAACAAACATTATTAACTTAAATGATTACATAATGTTTATAACATGGCAATAAGTGATATAAAAGGAATAATTAACATGAAAAATTTTCTTAATAAAATAGAAATTAACTCAATTTTATTA
The DNA here is from genome assembly GCA_963277665.1 of Viscum album. NCBI lineage: Eukaryota > Viridiplantae > Streptophyta > Magnoliopsida > Santalales > Viscaceae > Viscum > Viscum album. The sequence goes on from CAUJRU010000211.1 coordinate 94,015, forward strand.
TTCAGGACGTTAAAAAACGATCGAGTCAAGTCGGACCCGAGGTAATGGATCCTACTCCTCTCTTTCTTTTTAAGTACACTCTTTTATGTCATTCCATTTAAAGCTCATCTTTCTTGTTATTGGGATGTTCTTTTATATTACTATTACTGTAATTTTTATTGTTCATATTTGGAGAGACCCTATTCTCTCTCATCAATCCATTTTGGAAGTTTTGGGTGGCGCCGTTAGGCTGCCGAATTTTCGTAAGAGATCTAACCTCTCTCCTTCTTTTTAAGTACTCTTCTTTATGTCACTTCTTTTAAGCTCCTATTTGTTATGTTGGGGGATTTTCTTTTATATTCCTCTTTCTGTAAACATTATGTGAATATGATGAGATACCCTATTTTCTCTCATTAATCCATTTTGGATGTTTTAATTGGCGCCGTTAGGCTGCCGAGTTTTCGTAAGGGATTTTTCATCTCACATTTGTTCCCGTGAGATTTATGCTACATTTCCCACAATTTCCATTGAGTGGTGTATGTAATTCCCATTATTATACTCTTTGTGTAATATACTTTAGTTTATGAGTATTTACATCAATGATTTATTTACCTTCTTTCATGGGGTTTATGTTTCGAAAGATACCCAAGTCGGTAAGGGAACCTTTGACCCTCATTTTTTTAAAAGACTTCTTTTGTTGGGTCTTTTAATTCAGATATTGTTATGTTGGGATATGTTCTCATATATCCTTATTGATGTAAATTTTGAGTGATGAGATACTTTTTTTTAATCTCTCATCAACTCTTTTTCTGAATTTTGATGTGACGCTGTTAGGCTTTCAAATTTTTGCAAGGAAACGTTTTAACCCAAATTTGATTCTTTGGGATAAACTTGTACTCCTTAAATATGTCGTTCTATGAATATGTGTGAATAACCTCTGATTTTTTTACACTTAATATCCACTTATATTTGGTGTATTCGTTTTTCACACATAATTATGCAATTGGTTTATCCTTAAACCAAGGATACCATCATTGTAAGGGTCTTCATCTCAATCTCCATTCATTGAGGCATATTTTGTTTTATACACAACCTTATTTTATACGGTGTATAAACCCCTTTGACTTTTACGTTTATTTAAAAGGAATTTTTTTTCTATGAAGAGTATTACTAAACGACACAAAGGAATCTTTCTTTTACGTACGCGGTGACAATGACCTTTTCCGCTGCCGCGAGTATTATTTGATATTTGGCTTCCTCAACAAGCCGTATTGTTTTAAAAATAAAATAAATACCATATAATTTTTTTGTATTTTGGTTTTGAAAATTTTTCGGATAAAGGATTATATTATCTCAATATATTTAAATGATATATTTTGATTGAAGTGTGGAAATGTTATCATTCCTTTATGTTGGTTTTATATGTTATAATTTTATAATGGTACTTGGACATTTTACAGGTGGTTACGTGATAAACCATATGATGGGTGGTGCCTTGAATACTAGGACGAGTGGTTATGTTATAACATCCAATGAATTGGTTATGGAAGTTGGCCGTATGGCTATTCCATTAAGTATGTATGGAAGTCGGCCATATGGCTATTCCATTAAGTGATATGTGTGGAATTCGACCATATGGTTATTCCACTTATGTATGTTTATGTCCCAAGTTAACTTTATATGTTATGTGTTATTTATATGGGTTTTATGGTAATATTTTGGTTACAGAAGGGAAATTAATGAACTTTTAATCAGTGAAGATTTTTTACTACTTTAAAAAGGTGAAAAGTATTACTTTGTTAAAGTATACATTGTTTACTTGTTGTTTTGAAAAACTAACAGTTTTCATTCTTTGTGTATCGCTTACTGAGATTTTATTCTCATCCCAAGTTTTTGAATTGTTTTTCACAGGACATAATGTGGAATAGTGTCAAGGATGGGATCAAGGGAAAGTCATGCTACCTAAAACATGGAACTAGACATGTTTCTTTTTAAGAGTTTTTTTTATTTTATGGAAACATAGTAGAAGTTTCTACTTTGAAATCTATTGAGATGTAATAGTTATGTCCTAATTCTCTAAAACACTAAACCTGAAAAGATACTAAATATGAATTATTCATTTAATTCAATATTAAGTAAGGTTTAAGGCTGGGGCCTTATAGTTGGTATCAGAGGTCGGTTTAGATAAATTTAGAGGTTAGGGTATTCTTTAAGAATAAGTGACATTACCATAATGGTTAGTATTTCAGAAAGAGTCATAGTTTTTAGATAAAGTGAATGAGTAAGTATATCTTCCTCATTAGTACATGATGGTTCTGTTGATATACTCACACTGACATTTCTGTTTTTAGTGAATGGATGGATCTAGCAGGCACCAAAGAGACAACCGGTTTGAAGGAAATAGTGGTGGTTCTCAGATTAAGATACTAGATAAAATGGAGGATTCAATGAGGAATCTAGTGGTTGTTCCCAACCAACTATCAAGGAGTCATGATCATCCACTTGATCTGTGGTACGTTCTGTAATGCATCATGTTCCGAAATGACCAATATATGTGGAAGTTCAGGTAATAATTATAAAGGTAACCATTAGAGGTTATATGATCCTTACTTTTCAGGTAATTATGGGTTACTCTATGATATGATGGAAAATGAAAGGCATGAGATAAACATTAGGTTAAAATATGTTATGATTTTTTTGAACATTTTATCTCATTTTGGGGAATGTTTTAAGAGTAATATAGTTTTGGAAAAAGGACAACACGCAGATCGTATGACAACCCGTTGCGTCGAACAAAGCTGCGGGAATCGAAACCACAACCAAAGTGCAACTGGTATTTATCGTCTACCAATGGACTACGTGAAGTCCCTGGATAGTTTGACTGATTCTTTTTAGTTAGATGATTTTATGAATTATGATTAAGTTGATTTTGGGTTATCTATGGATATTTATAAACCTATCATGGAGGATATGTGATTGGGTTAATTAATTTTCAATACGAGACATTAAGAGAAACTGATGTTATTTAGAGACAAAAGTTAATTTGTACCTTGGAAGAATATGTGATTAAATCCTTCAAATATTTGGGTTTTAATCTTAGTTTGGTTTACTTTGAAGAATTTTATGGACAAATTTTTTATCGGATGGCCCTCGTTGAACTTTGGGTTTTGTTAGACAAAATTTGGAGATTTTCATTAGAAAGGGTTATCCTTTTCTAGATTAACGGATCTTGTACTAACCTTTTTGATTTTGGATTTGGTTAAGGCCTAAAGACATGGGAGGTATATAGTTCTCTTTTTTGGATTAGGTGATTTTCTAGTAGTTTATTGTAGTACTCTTAATGCAATCAAGTCTTACTAAATGCTCGTCTTTTGGAGAAAATATGAGTTTGATTAAGGAATCTAATAAAAGTTTAAAGTCTACATGACAAGTAAGTATGTTTCATTGTGATTTAGTTAAGCTCAAAAATAAATTCCTCAATGAAATGTAACTTAAAACAAAAATGTTTTCTGTTAAATTTTCCTACTGGGGAATCGAATAATGTTTTACCCATAACAAGTTTGTGATTTTCATATGGTTAACTTTCTCCTAAACCTGTTTTCTATCACTCTCCATCAGAACATGACCCTTTTTTTCCCACCATTTCCATATTTTCGTACTTGGAATCCTGGTATGGGTTAACTTGGGTGACCTTTGTACTTATCTTTCTTTATTTTAAGGAGATTGTTTTACCGACTCTTGTTCTGATGTGGGACTTTCAAGGATGTTTCCAAGCCCAATTTGAAAATTGCAAGGACGCAGTTCCCAAAAGGGGGGAAGGATGTAACACCCCAAGTAAATAAAGAATATGACATCATTATATTTATCCATATATTTGAATAAAATATTAATATGACTTTAATGTGGACGCTATGCTTGATGGCGTACCCAACACGCAACAACGAGTTTCTTGGATATCTTACGTTGCACTCTAATAATAAAATAATATTATTTTAAATGGTATTTAACGCCTAGCCGTTGTAATGGTGTGAATGAACAGAAATAAATACCAAATGATTATATATGTTTGTCAAATATTTTTACTTTTTACAATAAATGATAGGGGATTAAAAATGTGAATGAATCGAATTTCAAGCGTAAACATTCTAATATTCTTTAAAGGGTCGATTAACCGCCTTTTGATGGTGAACCTATTTTAAATCCATTTTTTGACAATTGTTTGTGTAATATTTGACAAAATAAAGTTAGTCTTTCGAATCGGGACATCACAATTTACTTTGTGTAAATTTTTGGTATTTTTCCGAAAAAATTTTAATTTTCAATGAATAGTGAAAAATGTTGTATTTTAATTCAAAACCTATTTTTAATCTAATTTATTTATATGATTAGATTATCATTCGAATTGGTTTTAAATTGAAATTAGAATATATTTTTACCATTTAATTCAATAGTGGTCGATGTAATTAATATCACTTTGAAATCAGACTTAAACTAGTGTCAATCTTTTGATACATTTTGTTTCATAAAAACACGCTATTTGTTTTGACAACGAGAATTAATTATTAAATTAATTAATGAAACTTATATGTTTTGAATTTTTTAAAATAGACATCATTTTTGAATTCGGAATATCAAATATAACTTAGGGTGAATTTTTGGTAATTTTCTGAAAAACATCAATTTTTGATGAATAGTGAAACCACTAAGTGGTACTTATAAAAACTGATTTTCCGTTTAAAGGAAATTTTGCCAGCTTTGTGTTTTGAATTTCAAAAATCCGACACAAATGGTTGTCATTAAGAAGTAAAATGTTGTTCAATGGGATTAAAATAATTTTTTGGTGAATAGTAACTTATTAAGTTTTTAATCGCGATTAGAGGTAATTAGTGTAGTTTAAGGTAAGAATAGGGTTTTAATAAAATGAAATGACCTAGAAACATGTCTTACCCTCATTAGATGTGTCATGTCCGACCATGAAAATCCATGGGTCAACTTGGGGACACCATTGAACCACTTTGGTTGGAAAATGACATAAATACCGTTTTATTTAATGATAAAGTAAATATGACACAAACATGAGATTTTTTACTAAAAAATTTTTACATGGGGTTATAAAATTCATATTTTTGACTATAAAAAGTCATTCGAAATAAAAAGATATTTCCAACATCATAGTATTGTTTTTATAATTTTTAAATGTTATATATATTAGATTATTTATGACATCATGATGATGCAGCGATGACCTCGTTATTTAACGATTTAAATAAAATGGAAAGATATTATAATATCTAAGACCTAAACTTGTCAAAAACTTATTGAATGAGTCGATTTGTAACCTTTATCACCTTAACCTAGAATTATATCAATGTGGGACCTCTTAAATCCGAATATCATTTTAAAATAAAGTGACTTTTCTTTACTTTCCAAGAGTGCCCTTCCTCTCCTCTTATAAAAGGCCCCCACCTCTACCTCCTTAACCACACTCCCAAAGCCTTGGGATCGGCCAAACCCTACCCATTTTGTCTCTTCACTTCTCTCTCTTACTCCATGAAGCCCCACATTGGGCATAAGTCTTCCCAAGGAATCCTTTGATCTCAAACCAAAGGGAGTTACCCGATTTTAAGGTAATGTCTTCACTTGAATCCTTTTGTTTTATTTTTCCTCTCCAACCCCTAAAATCTTTTTATTCATTTCGTTTATAACAACTACAGTATCTTCAATATACTAGGATGTTTTTATAAGAAGTATTAGAGCTACACTTACACACACATACATTTAATGGTTAAATAACATATTGTTTCCGTGGATGGCGAATTTATGCCGCACGAAACGATGATTGTTCAACACTCATATAACACTTTCAAAGGTGGACATTAATATGTCACTATATTTATATATTATATATAATATGTTTATGTTTTACTTAATCTTATGTATTTTCCATTTGTGGCTTACCTTTATGGCTTCCATTATGGGTATACACGATATCTTCATTTTAGAAAGTGCGGACTACCGCCCCCTCAAAGTGATGTGATTCGTTAATGCCATACGTGGGACGTATAAAAGATGGATTTAATGTTATTATATATGATGTTATAATTGAATTATAATATACCTCTATATCATTATTATTTCATTCCATTAAAGTATGAGATATAAATGAAAGTAGTGTTCATGTGTATGTACGGCTTACCGTCTCCATGAATGGTGCATTTCATTTCTTATCTCCAAATGTAATGTACTATTATTTGTTCATGTATATAATGGATATATATGATGAATGATACATATAAATGATGAATATAATTCTGGAATTAAAATATAAATACCTCTATTTTAGTTTTAATTCCATTAATATGACAAAGAAATGAAAGTAGCGTTCATGCGTACGTATGGCTTACCGTCTCTATGAACGGTGCATTTCATTTCTTACCTCTAAATCATTATGTGATATTATAAATACATTTATATTCTACATATATATGATATATAAGATATCCAAATCATGAATGTCATTCGGGATATAAAGAACCGTTGACCACACGAATAACATGTAATTGTAAGAAGTCCACTATCGATTTAAGAACCAAATATCGAAAAAACAAACATTATTAACTTAAATGATTACATAATGTTTATAACAGGGCAATAAGTGATATAAACGGAATAATGAACTTGAAAAAGGTTCTTAAGAAAATATAAATTAACTCAAGTTTATTATTCAGGACGTTAAAGAACGATCGATTCAAGTCGGACCCGAGGTAAGGGATCCTACTCCTCTCTTTCTTTTTATGTACACACTTTTTTGTCATTCCTTTTAAAGCTCATCTTTCTTGTTATTGGGATATTATTTTATATTACTATTACTGTAATTTTTATAATTCATATGATGAGAGACCCTATTCTCACTCATCAATCCATTTTGGAAGATTTGGGTGGCGTCGTTATGCTGCCGAATTTTCGTAATAGATCTAACCTCTCTCCTTCTTTTTAAGTACTCTTCTTTATGTCACTTATTTTAAGCTCCTATTAGTTATGTTGGGGGATTTTATTTTATATTCCTCTTTCTATAAACATTATTTTAATATGATGAGAGACCCTATTTTCTCTCATCAATCCATTTTGGACGTTTTAAGTGGCGTCGTTAGGCTGCCGAGTTTTCGTATGGGATTTTTCATCTCACTTTTATTCCTATGAGATTTATGCTACATTTCCCAGAATTTCCTTTGAGTGGTGTATGAAATTCCCATTATTCTAATCTTTGTGTAATATAATTTCATTTATGAGTATTTACATCAATGATGTATTGACCTTCTTTCATGGGGTTTATGTTTCGAAAGATACCCAAGTCGGTAAGGGAACCTTTCACCCTCATTTTTTTAAAAGACTTCTTTTGTTGGGTCTTTTAATTCACATATTGTTATGTTGGGATATTTTCTCATATATCCTTATTGATTTAAATTTTTAGTGATGATATACATTTTTTAATCTATCATCAACTCTTTTTCTGAATTTTGATGTGACGTCGTTAGGCTGTCAAATTTTTGCAAGGAAACTTTTTAACCCAAATTTGATTCCTTGGGATAAACTTGTACTCCTTGAATATGTCGTTATATGAATATGTGTGAATAACCTCTGATTGTTTTACACTTAATATCCACTTATATTTGGTATATTCGTTTGTCACACATAATTATGCAATTGGTTTATCCTTAAACCAAGGATATCGTCTTTATAAAGGTCTTTGTATCAATCTCCATTAATTAAGGCATATTTTGCTTTATACACAACCTTCTTTTATATGGTGTATAAACCCCTTTGACTTTTATGTTTTTTCAAACGGAATCTTTTTTCTACGAAGAGTTTTACTAAACGAAAAAAAGGAATGTTTCTTTTATGTATGTGGTGAAAACGACCTTTTCCGCCGCCGCGAGTATTATTTGATATTTGGCTTCCTCAACAAGACGTATTGTTTTAAAAATAAAATAAATACCATATTCTTTTTTTTGTATTTTGGTTTTGAAAATTAATTTGATAAAGGATTATATTATGTCAATATATTTAAATGATATATTGTGATTTAAATGTGGAAATGTTATCATTACTTTATGTTGGTTTTATGTGTTTTAATTTTATAATGGTACTTGGACATTTTACGGGTGGTTACGTGATAAACCATATGACGGGTGGTGCCGTGAATACCAAGATGGGTGGTTACGTTATAACATCCAATGCATTGGGCATGGAAGTCGGCCGTATGGCTATTCCATTAAGTTTGTATGGAATTCGGCCATATGGATATTCCATTAAGTGATATGTGTGGAATTCAACCGTATGGTTATTCCACTTATGTATGTTTATGTCCCAAGTTACCTTTATATGTTATGTGTTATTTGTTTGGGTTTTATGGTAATCTTTTGGTTATAGAAGGGTATGTAATGACTTTTATTCAGTGAAGAGTTTTTACTACTTCGAAAAGGTGAAATGTATTACTTTGTTAAAGTATACATGGTTTACTTGTTGTTTTGAAAAACTAACAGTTTTCATTCTTTGAGTGTCCCTTACTGAGATTTTTATGCTCATCCCAAGTTTTTGAAATGTTTTTCACAGGACATAATGTGGAATAGGGTCAAGGATGGGATCAAGGGAAAGTCATGCTACCTAAAACATGGAACTAGACATGTTTCTTTTTAAGATTTTTTTTATTTTATGGAAACTTAGTAGAAGATTCTACTTTCTAATCTTTTGAGATGTAATAGTTATGTCCTAATTCTCTAAAACACTAAACCAGAAAAGATCCTCAATGTGAATTATTCCTTTAATTCAATATTAAGTAAGGTTTAAGGCTGTGGCCTTATAGTTGGTTTCAGAGGTCGGTTTATATAACTTTAGAGGTTAGGGTATTCATTAAGCATAAGTGAAATTACTATAATGGTTAGGATTTCAGAAAGAGTCATATTTTTTAGATAAAGTTAATGAGTAAGTTTATCTTCCTCATTAGTACATGATGGTTCTGTTGATATACTCACACTGACATTTCTGTTTTTAGTGAATGGATGGATCTATCAGGAACCAAAGAGAGAACAGGTTTGAAGGAAACAGTGGTGGTTCTCTGATTAAGATACTAGATAAAATGGAGGATTCAATGAGGATACTCGTGGTTGTTCTCAACCAACTATCAAGGAGACATGATCATCCAATTGATCCTTGGTACGTTTTGTAATGCATCATGTACGAAATGACCAATCTATGTGGAAGTTCAGGTAATAATTATAAAGGTAACCATTAGATGTTATATGATCCTTACTTTTGAGGTAATTATGGTTTACTCTATGATATGATAGAAAATGAAAAGCATGAGATTAAATTGAGGTTAAAATATGTTATGATTTTTTTGATGATTTTATCTCATTTTGGGGAATTTTTTAAGAGTTATATATTTTTGGAAAAAGGACAACACGCAGACCGTATGACAACCCGTCGCGTCAGACAAAGCTGCGGGAATCGAACCCACAACCAAAGTGCAACTGGTATTTATCGCCTACCACTGGACTACGTGAAGTCCCTGGTTAGTTTGACTGATTCTTTTTAGTTAGATGATTTTTTGAATTATGATTAAGTTGATTTTGTATTATCTATGGATATTTATTAACCTATCATGGAGGATATGTGATTAGGTTAATTACTTTTCAATACAAGACATTAAGAGAAACTGATGTTATTTAGAGATAAAAGTAAAGTTGTACCTTGGAAGACTATGTGATTAAATACTTCAAATATTTGGGTTTCAATCTTAGTTTGGTTTACTTTGAAGAATTTTATGGACAAATTGTTTATCGGATGGCCCTCGTTGAACTTTTGGTTTTGTTGGACAAATTTTGGAGATTTTCTTTTTAAAGGGTTATGCTTTTCTGGATTATCGGATATTGTACTAACATTTTTGGTTTTGGGTATGGTTAAAGCCTAAAGACATGGGAAGTGTATAGTTCTCTTTGTTGGATTATGTGATTCTCTAGAAGTTGATTATAGAACTCTTAATGCAATCAATTCTTACTAAATGCTCGTCTTTTGGAGAAAATATGAGTTTGATTAAGGAATATAATAAAAGTTGAAAGTCTAAATGACAAGTAAGTATGTTTCATTATGATTTAGTTAAGGTCAAAAATAAATTCCTCAATGAAAAGTAACTTAAAACAAAAATATTTTCTGTTAAATTTTCCTACTGGGGAATCGAATACCATTTAACCCAGCACATGTTTGTGATTTTCTTATGGTTAAATTTCTCCTAAACATGTTTTCTATCTCTCTCCATCAGAACATGACCTTTTTTTCCCTCCAAGCCTATATTTTTGTACTTGGAATCCTGGTATGGGTTAACTCGGGTGACCTTTGTACTTTTCTTTATTTATTTTAAAGTGATTGTTTTACCGACTCTTGTTCCGATGTGGGACTTTCAAGGATGTTTCCAAGCCCAATTTTAAAATTGCGAGGACGCAATTCCCAAAAGGGGGGAAGGATGTAACACCCCAGGTAAATAAAGAATATGAAATCTTTATATTTATCCATATTTGTGAATAAAATATTAATATGACTTTAAAGGGGACGCTATGCTCGATGGCCTACCCAACATGCAACAATGAGTTTCCTGGGAATCTTACGTTGCACTCTAATAATAAAATAATATTATTTTAAATGGTAGTTAATGCCTAGCTGTTGTAATGGTGTGAATGAACAGAACTAACTACCAAATGATTATATATGTTTGTCAAATATTTTTACTTTTTACAATAAATGTTTGGGGATTAAAAATTCGAATGAATCCAATTTTAAGCGTAAACATTCTAATATTCTTTAAAGGGTCGATTAACCGCTTTTTGATGGTGAACCTATTTTAAATCCATTTTTTGACAATATTATGTGTAATATTTGAAAAAATAAAATTCTTCTTTCGAATCGGGACATCAAAATTTACTTTGTGTAAATTTTTGGTATTTTTCTAAAAAAGTTCAATTTTTAATGAATAGTGAAAAATGTTGTATTTTAATTCAAAACCTCGTTTTAATATAATTTATTTATATGATTATATTATCTTTTGAATTAGTTTTAAATTGATATTAGAATATATTTTTACCATTTAATCCAGTAGTGGTTGATGGAATTAATTTCACTTTGAAATCGGACTTAAACTAGTGTCAATCTTTTGATACATTTTGTTTCATAAAAACACGCTATTTGTTTTGACAAAGGGAATTAATTATTAAATTAATTAATGCAACTTATATTTTTTTAATATTTTAAAATAGAAATAATTTTTTAATTCGGAATATCAAATATAGCTTAGGGTGAATTTTTGGTAATTTTCTGAAAAACTTCAATTTTTGATGAATAGTTAAACCACTAAGTGGTACTTATAAAAAATGATTTTCCGTTTAAAAGAAATATTTCCACCATTGTGTTTTGAATTTAAAAAATCCGACATACATGGTTTTCATTAAGAAGTAAAATGAGGTTAAATGGGATTAAAATAATTTTTTGGTGAATAATAACTTATTATGTTTTTAATCGCGATTAGAGGTAATTAGTGTAGTTTAAGGTAAGAATAATGTTTTAATAAAATGAAATGACCTAGAAACATGTCTTACACTAATTGTATATGTCATGGAATACCATTAAAATCCATGGGTCAACTTGTGGATCCCATGGAGCCACATTGGTTGGAAAATGACATAAATACCTTTTTATTTAATGATAAAGTAAATATGAAACAAACATGAGATTTGTTACTAAAAAAAAATTACATGGGTTTATACAAGTAAGAGTTTTGACTATAAATAGATATTGGAAATCTAAATAGATTTACTACATCATACTATTTTTTTTATAATTTTTAAACATTATATAAATTAGATTATTTATGACATCATGATGATACAACGATGACGTCATTATTTAACGATTTAAATAAAATGGAACGATATTGTAATATCTAAGACCTAAACATGTCCAAAACATATTGGATGAGTATATTTCGAACCCTTATCACCTTATACTAGAATTATATCTATGTGGGACCTCTTAAATCCGAATATCATTTTAAAATAAAGTGACATTTCGTTACTTTCCAAGAGTGCCTCTCCTCTCCTCTTATAAAAGGCACCCAACTCTACCTCCTTACCCACACTCCCAAAGCCTTTGGCTCGGCCAACCCCTGCCCATTTTGTCTTTCAACATCCCTCTCTTACTCCTTGAAGCCTCACATTGCGAATAAGTCTTCCCAAGGAATCCATTGAACTCAAACCAAAGGGAGTTACCCGATTTTAAGGTAATGTCTTCACTTGTGTCCTTTTGTTTTATTTAGCCTCTCCAACCCCCTAAACTATTTTTATTCATTTCTATTATAACAACTACAGTAACTTCAATATAATAGGTTGTTGTTATAATAAGGATTAGATATACACTTACACACATCTACATCTAATGGTTAAATAACATATTGTTTCCGTGGATGGCGAATTTCTGCCGCACGAAACAATGATTGTTCAACACTCATATAACACTTTCAAAGGTGGCCATTAAGATGTAACTATATTTATATATGATATATAATATGTTTATGTTTTACTTAAGATTCTTTTTTTTTCATTTGTGGCTTTCTTTTATGGCTTCCATTATGGGTATACGCGATATCTTCATTTCAGGAATTGAGGACTACCGCCCCCTCAAAGTGATGTGAATTGTTAATGCAATACGTGGGACGTATAAAGGATGGATTTAATGTTATTATATATGATGTTATACTGGAATTATTATATAACTCTATATAATTATTATTTCATTCTATTAAAGTATTATATAGAAATGAAAGTAGCGTTTATGCGTACGTACGGCTTACCGTCTCCATGAACGGTGCATTTCATTTCTTATCCCCAAATGTAATAGACTATTATATGTTCATGTATAAAATGGATATATATGAGGAATGATACATCTAAATTATGAATATAATTATGGAATTAATATATACATAATTCTATTTTAGTTTTAATTCCATTAATATGATAATGAAATGAAAGAAGCATTCATGCGTACGTACGGCTTACTGTCTCCATGAACGGTGCATTTCATTTCTTACCTATAATTGATTATGTGATATTATAAATACATGTATATTCCTGATATATATGATATATATGATATCCAAATCAGGAATTTCAATCTGGATATAAATAACCTTTGACCACATGAACAACATGTAATTGTAAGAAGTCCACTTTCGACGTAAGAACAAAATATCGACAAAACAAACATTATTAACTTAAATGATTAAATAATGTTTATAACATGGAAATAATTGATATAAAAGGAATAATGAACATGAAAAAGGTTCTTAAGGAAATATAAATTAACTCACGTTTATTATTCAGTACGTTAAAGAATGATCGTGTCAAGTCGGACCCGAGGTAAGGGATCCTACTCCTCTCATTCTTTTTAAGTATGCTTTTTTATGTCATTGCTTTTAAAGCTCATCTTTCTAGTTATTGGGATGTTATTTTATATTAATAAAACTATAATTTTTATTGTTCATATGATGAGAGACCCTATTCTCTCTCATAAATCCATTTTGGATGTTTCGGGTGGCGCCGTTAGGCTGCCTAATTTTCGTAAGAGCTCTAACCTCTTCCTTCTTTTTAAGTACTATTATTTATCTCACTTCTTTTAATCTCCTCTTTGTTATGTTGGGGGATTTTCTTTTATATTCCTCTTTATGTAAACTTTATGTTAATATGATGAGAGATCCTATTTTCTCTCATCAATCCATTTTGGATCATTTAAGTGGTGTCGTTAGGCTGCCGAGTTTTCATAAGGGATTTTACATCTCACTTTTATTCCCGTGAGATTTATGCTACATTTCCCACAATTTCCTTTGAGTGGTGAATGTAATTCCCATTATTCTACTCTTAGTGTACTATAATTTAGTTTATGAGTATTTACATCAATTATGTATTGACCTTCTTTCATGGGGTTTATGTTTTAAAAGATACCCAAGTCGGTAAGGGAACCTTTCACCCTACTTTTTTTAAAAGACTTCTTTTGTTGGGTCTTTTAATTCACATATTGTTATGTTGGGATATGTTCTCATATATCCTTATTGATTTAAATTTTGAGTGATGAGAAACTTTTTTTTAATCTCTCATCAACTATTTTTCTGAATTTTGAAGTGACGTTGTTAGGCTGTCAAATTGTTGCAAGGAAACTTTCTAACCCAAATTTGATTCTTTGGGATAAACTTGTACTCCTTGAAAATGTCATTATATGAATATGTGTGAATAAACTATGATTGTTTTACACTTAATATCCACTTATATTTGGTGTATTCTTTTTTCACACATAATTATTCTATTGGTTTATCCTTAATCCAAGGATACCATCTTTGTAAGGGTCTTCGTCTCAATCTTCATTCATTGAGGCGTATTTTGTCTTATACACAACCTAACTTTATACGGTGTATAAACCTCTTTTACTTTTACGTTTATTAAAAATGAATCTTTTTTCTACGAAGAATTTTACTAAATGACAAAAAGGAGTGTTTATTTTACGTACGCGGTGACAATGACCTTTTCCGCCGCCGTGAGTATTATTTGATCTTTGGCTTTCTCAACAAGTCGTAATGTTTTTAAAATAAGATAAATACCATATACTTTTTTTTTGTATTTTGGTATTGTAAATGATTTCGATATAGGATTATATTATGTCAATATATATAAATGATATATTGTGATTGAAATGTGGAAATGTTATCATTCGTTTATGTTGGTTTTATGTGTTATAATTTTATAATGGTACATGGACATTTTACGGGTGGTTACGTGATAAACCATATGACGGGTGGTTCCGTGAATACCAGGATGGGTGGTTACGTTATAACCTCCAATGCATTAGGTATGGAAGTTTGCCGTATGGATATTACACTAAGTATGTATGGATGTCGGCCATATGGCTATTCCATTAAGTGATATGTGTGGAAGTCGACCGAATGGTTATTCCACTTAAGTATGTTTATGTTCCAAGTTACCTTTATATGTTATGTGTTATTTATATGGGTTTTATGGAAATCTTTTGGTTACAGAAGGTTAAGTAATGAACTTTTATTCAGTGAAGAGTTTTTACTAATTTGAAAAGGTGAAAATTATTACTTTGTTAATGTATACATGGTTTACTTGTTGTTTTGATAAACTAACAGTATTCATTCTTTGTGTATCCATTACTGAGCTTTTTATGCTCATCCCAAATTTTTTAAATGTTTTTCACAGGACATAACGTGGAATAGGGTCAAGGATGGGATCAAGGGAAAGTCATGCTACCTAAAACATGGAACTAGACATGTTTCTTTTTAAGGGTTTTTTTATTTTATTGAAACTTAGTATAAGTTTCTACTTTGTAATCTTTTGAGATGTAATAGTTATGTCCTAATTCTCTAATACTCTAAACCTGAAAAGATCCTCAATGTGAATTATTCATTTAATTCAATATTAAGTAAGGTTGAAGGAAAAGGCCCTATACAATGATTTGGATTAATATATAATTTTTGGTGAACCAAACACATCACAAAATTTACATTGACCTATATAATTTTCGGTGCACCTGTCACATAATAACATTTACATTATCATGCATTCAACATAGAATGTATATCAATCACTGGCATAAAATAAAATATTTAAAGAAATGGGTTTTATTTCATATGTCATAAATTTATTAACATTTTGTTTCACAAATAAATGTAGGAATAATATTATTGATATATGAATCATCAATGTTGAATGAATAAAAAGTAATCTTGAGAAGTATAAGCTCAATTTTTTTTGAAAGAAGTATTCTTTTGAACAAATTTTCTTAGAAATAAAATAATATAGAAAAAATATATATCCCAAAAAATTTATGATAATGGGGAATAAATTGTTTTTATGGAATATACATACTAAAAATGGGGTGAACATTGGAAACCAAAATGAAAGAGAGTTGGGTTCGAGAATTCCCCTTAGCTTCTGTCTGATTGCTATCTTCACATTAATATCCTCAATACTCACATTAGATTCATTAATTAATGAATCCAAAACAATATATATATGAGTATGATTCATTACGGTTTTATTATGTTAATTTATTATCTTTTATATGATTTATAGAGTTTAATTTCATCTTTCATGAGTGTCTGTTTTCTTAGTCTTCATGATCAGTTCACTTTATACATGAATCAAAGTTCGTGTAAGATAAAGATAATTATATAGAATTTTATATATGATATAAATTATATACTAGAAGTTTAAATGAAATTATAACGATTTTTTTATATGGTATGACGATTAATAATTTGAATAAAGTTAATGATGAAGGATTTAGGTTAGATTTGGAAATATTTCGATCCCAACAAACTTATTTGGTTTTATTATTTATTATTATGCATATATGTTAGATCCATAACATAAATAGTGTTTTGAGATATATTTTAAAATATTTTTCAACCATTATAATGGTATTATTAACATCCTTTACGGTGTAAAAGGAATATGAATCTGCATCACCGAAGATGTCGGTAAATTGACAACTCACGAGTGAATGGTTTCATTTTTTTTTAAAAAAGTGATAGATAGTTGTGTTTATTGATAGAAATTGAATTATACATATATACTTACAATATATGTAAGGTAGGGGAGTTATCATTCTCTTTGGATGAGTTTTCATGATGACATAATAATAAAGGAAATGACCATGAATTTAAATTAATTGAAAAGAAAGTGAAATTTACCTCATTAATATCCCATATTTGACGACCTACTTAGGGAACAGGTTTTGGCATCATATGTGACCATGGTCTTTTAGACGTAGTTACGGGGATGGGGAAGATTACTGTGAATAATTTTTGAATGGATCAAAGCTTGAGAGGTATGGGTGTATGAGGGGCTGAGAGGTGGTATTTATAATGGAGGATATGAGTGTTTTCTCATTCTAATATTCATTAGTTTATTTTTTTTTCTGATTAATATGAATATATTGAGCACTATCAATAATTATATTTAAATAATGAATTATAGTTTGATATTTTGGTCTTATATTATCCTTATATCATTTATGAGTCCATTATTAAAATATTTATCTTTTAGTGTAAATTATCATATTTTACTATTCATTAAAAATTCAATATTTTTAGAAAATACTGAAAATTAATCCAATTTATTTTTTAGTGTATAGAATCCAAAAAATAACAAAACATAATGAATATAATTTTCTAAATATGAGTAATTTAATTTTTAATTAAAATTTCCATTTAAATAGAAAATACATATTTAAAAATTTTAACTGATCTTATAATACATTGAAAATTGCTTATGATCTCATTAAATTATCCTAAAACTATAAGACCTAAAAGTATTAAATTATGGATACATTTTTTGAAAGTTAAATTTATTTTCAATTATTAAATAAAATGTAAAATTGTAAATATATATTCTTATTTAATAAAAATTCCAACACATAATTAATAATTTGTAAAACATATATTTACATTAACTATGATCTGATTATACCATAATTTCATTTATAAAGTGTGTAAATTTTATTTATATGTTTATGGGTGACGATACTATCCATTTGGTCAGTTTACTATTCATAAGGTTCATATTACTATTCTAAGGCCATGTTACTGTTATCATCAATATTATTTCCTTAATATCTATAAATAATTCTTAATTAATTAATTCTTCATTTTTAATGTTCTAATTTTGGTGTATAAGTGAATTTATGTGATTTATATTTTATAAAATTACTATAATATGGGATAAATTCCATTGATAAAAGTTAGCGTTGTTACATGGGAAGTATAAAACGGATATGGTCATATGTTTGGTGTAACAACCCATGGTTTTACAAATAAATTTAATGAAATTTATGAAACATTAATTCTCTTCATAATGGAATTTTTTTGAGGTGATGGTTATAAATAACCCTCTAAACATAATTTTTTTCTTATATGATTTGAATTTTGAATAAATGGGCATCAATGGTTGTGATCTGTAAGTTATTTGGATTCTGATAGAACCAAACTAATTTTGATGGATAATACAAACATACCCTTATGAATAGTAGTATTAATAGTAATATGACAATTATGAATAGTAAATCTTATTATTATTTTTTAAATGTTAATATTAGTATATCTTGATTTTTTTTCACGGTGATATAAAATTAGTAATAGTTTTACAATTGTTATTTCTCAAATAAATTATGATTTATTTTAAAAATACATTAATAATACATATAAAATTATATTTAGAAAATGGAGTTCATTTTGGAATTATATAATTCAAAACTTGGTTAGGGTGAATTTTTGGGATTTTTCGGAAATACATGACTTTTTTGTGAATAATGAAATATAGAAATTAACAAAATATACTAAATAAAATAATTTATACATCATTCTTGAGTAATGTATGATGAAAATTGACACTATTTAGAACTCACATTCACTTATCACTTTTTTGGGTCACATTATTAAAGAATATTAATAGTCATTAGAAAAAATATATTTAACAAATGATTAAAATAATGGAAAACCCCTCCTCTCCTCCACTATAAATACCACCCTCAACCATATATTCCTCTCAATCCAGTCATTCTTGTATCCTATCCATGTTCTATAAAACAATCTCCCCAAACCCCTCCCCCACGTGCAAGGCTAGATGGCCTCACCAAAAGTACAAATCCAAGGGATTTAAAGTGGATCTTAAGGAGAATAGATAAAGAGGTAAAGATCCTCTTTCAATTTATTGTGTTTTCTTTTCAATTATTTTCTTTTCTTATACTCTCTTGTCCTACCAATTTCCAAGAGTAATGAAATCTCAAATATTATATATATTTTGGATTTTTATCATGTTTACAGAATAATTCAACATCATTATTCCTATCATGTTCCTCTTATTCTTAAAATACAAATCGTCTCTGATGTGATGATTTACCATAATCATAGATGATGTGTTTTCAATTTTCATTTGAATCTTCAAAAATGGATATAAATCAATTTTAATGGATTAAATATATTATAGATTTTATTTTATATCCTATTTCATGTTCTGTATTTTATATATATATATAATTTTATGTAATATAAGGAAACATGTTTGTGATTATATAAGAACAAAAATAATTGTCTAAACGAATATCAATAAAGATTTAACTAATGATTCATCCTCATGACATATAACCCAAATGATTTATGAAATAATTTAATATTCTTGAATCATATGAATACCATTTCATTCTAATACTATAATTTCATTTCAAAATGATAAGAAAATAAAATACAAATCGGTCGTGGAAATCGTGTAATGAACTGCAACGCCCTGAACCCAGTTACCCAAAGTCAGTGCATTATTTTAATACATATGTATGATTACAAGGAATAAAGTAATGAATTACCAATCAGTTTAGTAGTAAAGGAAAATTGATTATATACATTAACGTCACATTACACTTTCTAACAAACAACACAACATAAATAATCCTTTGAGAATGACATTGTTCCCTTTAGCATAATCCTGCATCACAATCATAATGCAATTCTTATAAATCCTGGGAAATTAATACATAAGAAAGGGGTTGAGCTCAAATGAATATAAAGATTAAATAATTTTGCGGAATCTATAAACATATACGGTAAGATGTGTAATAAAAACAACAGCCTTTTAACATAAACATGAACATAATATGAAAAAAAAATAACTAACATTACCATATTGACATGCACATGGATATTCTACTAGTGGAATAATTACATGTAATAACTAATTTAATAAGGAAGGAATTCATAATGACAAACATTCATAAACACATAGTCAAGGCCTCGTTCCAAGACTACAAATAAATTTCTTTCCAATGCCTTGTGAAAAGACACTAGTTTGTCTCATGAGACCTACCGATGCATTGAGGAGCTATAGCGGGCTCCACTCGTCACTTACTATGTCCAATGCATTCCTCATATGAAAATATTGAAACATAACATAATAATTTGTATTAAAACTAGAATAAAAAATGTCATTACTTTATCCATTAACCATGAATGGTGAAAAAATAACACAACCATAGTCAAACATATCACAAAACCTTAAATAAAATATGGATGATTTTTATCATACTAAATCAACTTCAAATAAGCATAAAACACATCAAAGGATGTTGACATATATGAAATAAAAATGTCTTGAGAGAAATATCTCCTTTTTGAAATCATTTAAAAGTCAAATAAATATAAAACAAAACCTCTATTCTAAAAATACTCTTATAATCTTCTAATTGAATCTTCGATGATTTTATAATGGCGGAAAATAGCTTCACCCACGGTATAAGTTAAAAAAAATATTTTTAACCTATTTTTGTCAAAAAGGATAAAAAGGAATTAGTTTGGAAAGTGGCAGAAGAATTACTTTCAAAAAATTATAATGTCAAATAAGTTTATAAATGACTTTTACCCTATTTTCTATAAAATAGAAAATTGTTTTGAATGAAATTTTTATGAAATATGTATGTTGATGATAAAGAGTTCATAGTATATAATTACGTATAAAAAACCTCATATTATGAATAGATTGTGAAATAAACCCTTACCTTGTACTTTTACTTGGAAGAGGGTAGGCTATCCTCCTGTATAATGGTGAAATAGTTGTTATTAAATTAAACAAGAATAATATACATTAATATGATATCATATTTGATCTATTGACATTTCTTTATAAATAATATATAAGTATTATTGATGTTTCGGGTGTTAATTGAATCGTTGTCCTTTATATGATTAGTTATATAAGTCATGATTGTTATGGATATGTTTTATCATATTCATATAAAGAATGATATCAAGTCTTTAAACATTATTATTAATCACCAAATGAATATTAGTCTTGATTGGATATTATGGGGAATGAATTTAATCGCTTTCATTGAGACAGTATTCCGTACATACACACGAGAGACAATATCATTATTTTGATATTAAAATAATATATAATTGGATGTTATATCATATATATAGAATAATTATCATGTTATATTCATTATTTACATATGTTTTACTCATTATAATACCCATCAAAATAATAATGTATTTAATAACAATTACACCACGACGTGGAGACGGTAAGTCGTACATACGCAAGTATAGTGACATGTCATTCAAAGGATGGATAGAATAATTAATATGGTTGTACCATATTTATAATAACATACCAGTATATAGATGATTTTGTAGTTATTATTTTATAATGGAAATAACAAAGAAAGAAAATGTGGAAGAAGAAAGGAACTTGAAAGAGGGTGGTTAAATTATTACCTCTTCTTCGGGTTCTTCCTTTTAATTTGATCAAAATGGCTATTTAGGATAGCATTCTGACAAAATTAGGACCTCTAGGATGAATGGAGAATAATTTATATAGTATTTTGTCAGGTTTTGGTCGGGCCAAAAGGCTTTTAAGGTATGAATTAAAATGAAGGGGGGGTTCCCTTTTATAAGTGGGGTGAGGGAACCTTAAGAAAATCTAGAAATATAATTTTAAAATAAAACAAATTTCAATTTATAATGGATCCAAAGTGTATTATTTCGAGGCTAAGGTGGGGATGGGTCGAAAAACACTCAACCAATATATTTTATATAGGTTTGAGTCATTATATTAACCTTATCTTTTAGATTTAACTCTTAGTTAATTAGTTTGACATTTACCTTTTATCTTGTATTTTTATATTATATGGATAATAAACATAATATAAACTTCAAAGAGAACCCCAAGTCGTTCATTAATAATAAAAATATCATTATATAAGTCTCCTTGTGAAAAATTGATTTTTAGGAATATAATAACAATTAATATTATAATATATGTTTTAAAAACTCATTTATGTAAATTTTGACACTATTTGGAAATTGATTTTTGTGAAAATTATAACAGAATAATTACATAGAATGAAGTTAATTAAATCAATACTAACATGTCACAGAAAACTATAAAATTAGTTTATGGAATCAAAACATTCATATTAGATTTATTTTAACATTTATAATACCATTTATTTGATTCTTTCATTTATAATGGAAATACTGCATCATCATTGTGTCATAATTAACATTAATTATTCAATGTATAAAAAATATAAATAAATAACATTATGTAGGAACTCATTTTATCTTTCTAATAAATATTTATAGTCGAAAATATAACTTATATAACACAATGTTAAAATTGTTTTACTAAAAGGTATATTCCTGTGTCATTCCAGTATTAATTTTATCTGAATTAATATAGCGTTTCATTTTCACATACAAGTAGATCCATGGGGTCCCAAAATCCACCCATGGATGACCATAGTCCGAAATTAATCATCCAATAGGGTTATGAGACGTTTAAGGGTAATTTTATATTATTATAATATTATTTATTTTCCCTTATTAACCTTTTTTAATCTTTAACCACAGTAAATAATATATTTACCGAAATAATTATCCATAATGTCTAAAAATAAAAGTTACCTATTTAAAATATTTGGACATCCTGATTCCAAATATTGAATTTATTTTTCTAAATTCAAAACAATGAAGTTTCATAAATTAATTTACAATTAATTTCCGTTATCAAAACAAAAAACGTGTTTTTACGAAATACTAACTATCAAAAGACTGACACTTGTTTGTGTCCTATTTCATTGTAAAATTACATCCAATGACTGAAATTTGATTAAATGTTAAAAATGTGACATAATTATAGTTCCAAATCATTAAAATGTATAATTGATCACTATAAATTATTTTTATTAAAAAAAATTCCAGTTAAAATATAGTATTTTTACTATTCACCCAAATATGAAAGTTATCAGAAAAACACCAAACATTTATTGAAACTAAATTTTTATATTCTGATTCTAAATAAGACATTTTTTGTAAAATCGATTATAAAAATGGTTAAAATATTGGATTTAGAAAGGGTTCTCCTTTAAAAGGCAGTAAAAGTTCATTTTTTGAAAAATACTTTTTTTCTTTGAAATAAATGATTTTGTTCTAAAATTATGTCTAATAAACTCATAATATGGATTCTGAAATTATAATTATTTTATAAAGTTTAAAATTAAGTTAATAATATTCATAATATATTTTTAACGACTAGTTTGGTAAGTCATGGTGTGCTTGAACTCGATATTGCATGTAGAGAAAGTTATTGAATTACTTTGAATAAATAACATACTATGAAATCATTGGGTGTTACATTCTCCCCTCCTTCAATAAATTGTGTCCTCGAAATTTTAAATTGTTCTTAGAAAATAAAAGGTTTGAAATAGAAAATACCTTGGTGGAAAACCTACATCGAAAATAGGGATAATAAAATTTAGTTTTAATAACAGGGAAGGGGAAATGAGATTGTCACCTCCAAATTTGGGTTTCGAATAGGAGAACATTGGTGGAAATTATAGACACGTAATTTGAGGAAAATTGTAAATATTTATAGGTAGTGATTGAGGCCATTAATAACAAACTAGTGTAAAATAGAGGGCCTCAACGAAAGCAATCTATGATGATTTAAAATATAATAAGTTCAACAAAACATAAGGTGTTAAGATAACACATTTTGGTTTTAATATCCCTTCCCTAAAATTATGAATTAATTTCAACATAGAATAAGATATATATATATATATATATATATGCTTGACAAGTAGAGATTCCTCTTTCAACAAATTTCTACCACAAACTCATCTTTCACTCCAAAAGATAATAGAACTCAATGATATTATATTTATCCTAATCGTATAAGGTTCCACATATTAACCCATACCATTTAAATGAAGAAAAATATTTTTTAATAACAAAGGACTTTCTGTAGGCTTGTGGTTGGTAATAATGACATGTCGCACTATTGTAGTGTGTTTGATTCATGCAGCTTATTCTGCCGCGATAGGTTTTCACCTGACCTGCAAGTTGTCCTTTTTATAACAAACCTAAAATAATCTTAATAAATACTTTAAAAATAGTATCCAATTTCAAACATAATCCATTCACACCATTAGACTTATCCGAATTATTTCTTTCAAATCTAAGAGTCCAAAATTTATAAAGATGTATAACACAATGAAGATCCTTTTTTCCTTGTAATAACATGTGAATAACATCATCATGTATTATTTTAAAACATGGTAACAGCCTGAATTACCATAAATCCTTATTTTCTACATTCATTCTCCCTTATTCCTTATATAATACTAGATATATTTCTTAAATCCAAAAATTTTGAATACCCCAACAATGATGAAATAAACAACCCATTAGTCAGTGAAATGGTAGTCAAGAATATCCAATATAATTTATCAAAATCATCCATCTCTTATTTCAAAATTACTACCTCAGTATCAAAACCATATTAAGGATTACATTTCCTTAAACCATGTATTTTCAAAAAAAATGACTTGCTGTTCAGTCACATTTCATAGTACCATATAATCTCAAAACCTTAATGAAATAGTATTGCAGTACAATCTGTATTTATTTCCATATATCATATAACTGGTACATCATCGATAAAACACTTAAAATACATAATTATTTAATAAAAACATAAGAACACTAATCATTCTTCTTCATCTATGGTAGTACCATAACATGATTATTATCTAATGGAATCATTTATGCATACTCTGACGACTGGGACATTGATTTGCGTAGTGTCCCAACTCCTTGCAGATGAAACATTGTACATTTGAAACCTTTTTCATAGCCTTTCTATCAGATACATGGTGTCATTTTCCTCAACACATATAAAAGAATCCCATTCATATCAGGAAAGTTCTAGGGTGTTTCTTCCCATAGTTATCACATATGGGAAAATTATTCTTTCCCCTTTTCCCTTTGTCCATCTTTATCTTTTATATCCTTTGATTCTCTTTGTTCCCATAAAATCCATAGGACTAAGATAATTATTTACATATCATATTAACACTTTATATTATTTCTACATATGATGACAGTATGTGGGAGACTATTTACCTCCTAAATGTTGGCTTAATACAATGAAATATATTATCCTTCTTAATCATTCGATCATGCGTATTGCTGGAGTTCTTCTTCTTTCTACTGGGCTCCATTTCAGAACAGTATCACAAATTAGGTCAGTTTATGAATCACAATTCATAATTCCAAACTCGTAAAATACCTAACATAAATTTAACAGTTTATGGATATAATCCATAATCATAAAAATTTACTCTTTGAGGAAGAATTTACTCCTAAATCCTTCATAATTTCTTGTAATGAAAATGAAAATTATCCTAAGAATATTCCCTGGGAGTGTCGTAACCATGAGTGCATCAAGGCCCATTGTTGTGCAGCAGTTCTCATTCAAGTCTAGATCAAAGCAAGGTTTTCGAGTTTTTTCCCTTAATACACTTGTGCTAGAGTCACCTCTACCTTCTTGTATCCTGACGGGGATTTATTTCTCAGAAAACACACAAAATGTCTACAATACCAAAATTCTACGAAGTTCTTCTATACTAATCCTCAAACTCTCATTTAGGGTATTGTTCCCCAATCAGAGTTTATCTAAATCTAGTTTCCAAGGTTGGTACCAAACATCCTCTTATACCAACTGTAACGACCTAACCCTAGTTACCCAAATTCGGTGCATTATTTTAATAAATTGGTATGATTAAAAGGAATCAATTCGTGATGGACAGACCAGTTTAGCAGTCTTGAAAAATAGATTACATGGAAGAATGATACATTACACTTTCAAACATACAACACAACATACATAATCCTATGTGGAATCTATTGTCCCATTTAGCTTAATCTTTTATAACAATCATAATGCGCTTCATGGAAATCCTGGGAAATTAAAACATAAGAAAGGGGTGAGCTGAAATTCTCATTAAAGGTAAATAATTTAGTGGAATCTGTAAACTTTTAAGGAAAGATATGTAATAAATACAAAATCCTTTTAACCATAACATGAACATAATGTGGAAAAAATAAATCAGCCATTACCATATTATATTGCACATGGATATTATACTAGTCAAATAATCACATGTAATAACTAATATCCTAATTATGAATTTATAATTATAGAATTTCATAACCACATAGTCAAGGCCTCGTGCCAATACTACAAATAATTCCTTTTTTCCAAGGATATCTGCCAAGTCCCTATTTTGTCTCATGAGTCCTACCAATGCATCGATGAGCTATAGAAGGCTCCACCCATCACTTACGATGTCCAGTGCATTCCTCATCTGAAAAAGTTGAAACATAACATAAATATTCGTATTAAAATGATCATAAGAAATGTCAATAATTTATCCCTAAACCAGGATTAGTGTAAAAATAACACATCCATAGTCAATAATATAACAAAACATTCAATAAAATATGTATGTTATGTTTCATAATAAATCAACATTAAATAAGCTTCAATCAAATCAGATGATGTTGACATACATGAAATAAAAATTATTTGAGATAAATATCTCCATTTTAAATCATTTAAATGTCACATAACTATAAAATAAAACCATTATTTTGAAAATAATCTTATAATCAAGTAAGGGATACTTGAAGGTTTTATAATGGCATAATATATCCACACCCTATGTATAAGTTAAAAAAATATTCATACCTTAGTTTTTTCGAAAAGGTTAAAAAGTACCTTGTTTGGAAAGCGACGGAAAGATTCCATTAAAAACATATAAGTTAAAATAAGGGTATAAATGAATTTAACCAATTGTCTATGAAATTGAAAAAATGTTTTGAATGCCATATTTATGAAACATGGATGTGGATAATAAAGAGTTCCCAGTTGATAATTACGTATAAACAACCTCATATTATGAAGAGATTGTGAAATAAAACCTTGCCTTGTACTTTTCCTTGGTCGAGGGTAGGTTAACCTCCTGTATAATGGTGAAATAATTTTTATTAAATTATACAAGAATCATATATATTAATATTATATCATATATGATCTTATGACATTTCATTGTTAATAATATCTTAGTATTACTATTGTTTCGGGTGTCAACTATTTCCATTAACTTTATTTTCTTTGTTGTATAAGATGTGTTTGTTATGGATAGGTTGTATATTATCTATATACATACTGATATCATGTTCTTAAAAATTATTTTTAATCACCAAATGAAAATTAATCTTGAATGGATACGATGGGGAATCAATCTAATCGCGTTCGTGGAGATGGTATTCCGTACGTACGCACGAGCGACAATATCATTTTTTTGATATTAAAATAATATATAATGGGATGGTATATCATATATAAAAAATAATTATCATGTTATTTTTACTATATAAATATGTTATACTCATTATTATACCCATCCATGTAATAATTTATTGAATAACAATTACACCCTGACGTGGAGACGGTAAGCTATACGTACGCACGTATGGTGACATGTCATTCAATGGATAAATAGATAACTGAATATGGTTGTTCCATATTTATAATAACATACTACTATATATAAGATGTTGGAGTTATTATTTTAGAATGGAAATAATAAATAAAGAAGAAGTGGAAGAAGAAAGGAACTTGAAAGAGGGTAGTGAAATTATTAACTCTTCTTCATGTTCATCCATTTGATTTGATAAAAATAGACCCCTAGGATGGATTTATGATTAAAAGAGGGACACTAGGATGAATTTAGGATATGTTAGAAAGTATTTGGGCAGGGTTTGGCCGATCCAAAAGGCTTTTAAGGTGTGAATTAATGATAAGGGGTAGGTCCCTTTTATAAGTGTGGTGAGGGGCACCTTAGGAAATATTAGAAATATTATTCTATAATAAAGTAATTTTCAATTTATAATGGCTAAAAAGTAAATTATTACGAGGATATGGTGGGTATGGGTCTAATTTAACTCAAAAAATATATTTTAGGCTTGTTTGGGTCATTATATTAACCGTATCCTTTAGATTTAACTCTTAGTTAATTAGTTCGACATTAACCATGTCTCTTGGTATTTTTATATTATATGGTTAATAAACATACAATAAACTCAAAAAAGAACCCAAGTTGTTCATTAATGATACAAAAATCATTATATAAGTCTTTTGGTTGATCGTTAGATTTTTAAGAAAATAATATCAATTAATAATATATTATTAGTTTTAAAAACTCTTTTTTGTCAATTTTGACAGTATTTGGAAATCTATTTCTGTGAAAATCATAACATAAAGATTAATTAGAAAAACTTTATTGAAATGAATCCTACCATGTCATATAAACCTGAAAAATTAGATTATTGAATAAAAAAGTTCATATTATGTTCATTTTAACATTTATAAAACCATTTATTTGATTGATCCATTAATAATGAAAATATTGCATCGTCATTGTGTCCTAAATAACATTAATTATTCAATGTCTAATAATTATTAAGTAAATACAATTATGTAGTAATTATTTTTATATTTCTAATTAGCATTTATAGTTGAATGTATAACTTATATATCATCATGTAAATTTTTTTTACAAACATATATATCTTTGTGTCATTTTTGTATTCATTTTAACATAATTAATAGAAATTGTAATTTTCAGTTAAAAGTGGATCCATGGGGTCCAAAAAACGACCCAAGGATGCCCATTGTTGTAAATATATCTATAAATAGGGTTAGGACATGTTTAAGGGTAAATTTATATTAGTATAATATTATTTTGTTACCCTTATTTATTTGTTTTACCCTTTAACCATGGTAAATAAAATATTTATCGAAGTAATTATTTATAATGTCTAAAAAAATTACCTATTTACACAATTTGGAATTCCTGATTCTATATATGAAATCCATTTTTCTATATTAAAAACACATTAGTGGCTGAAATAAATTTAAAATTAATTCCCACAGTCAAAACAAAAAATGTGTTTTTAGGAAATAATAACTATCAAAAGATTGACACTTATTTATGTCCAATTTCAATGTGAAATTATTTTGGATGACCAAAATTGGATTAAATGGTAAATATATTATATAATTATACATCCAAATAATTAAAATTTATAATTTAACACAATAAATTATTTTGATTAAAAACGTTATTTTCAGTTAATATATAGTATTATTCACTATTCACCCAAATATGAAAGTTATCCAAAAAACACACAAAAAATATAGATACTAAATTTTTATCTCATGATTCTAAATATTCATTTTATTTTGTCAAATTTATTATATAAAAGTTTCAAATAATGGATTTAAAACGGTTTCAACCTTAAAACGTGGTAAAATATTATTTTTAGAAAAATATTTTTATTATTTGAAAAAATGGATTTTTTTTCTTACATTATGTCTAAGAAACTCATAATTTGGATTATAAAATTATATTTATTTTATAGAGTTCAAAATTCAGTTAATACTACTCATAAGCATTTTTGAACTGCTGTTTCGGTAAGTCGTGGTGCACTTGAACTCGATGTTGTTTGTACTGAAAGTTATTGAATTTTTTTGAAGAAATAACGTGCTATGAAATATTGAGGTGTTACAAAAGCAGACCCAAAACAATAAAAGAAACAAAATACTAATAATTAGAGGATAAAATGATGTTATGAAATGACTATATAGGGTTTTATAAACATGAATATGTTTCTTTATGATATTAATAATTCTTTTTTAAAAATTATACAGGAGGATTAAACTTGTTTCAATCAAGATGAACCTGAGGTATTTTAATTATTAAACTAATTTCTATTCTTTGGGTTAACCTTATACTTCATTAATTTTATGGTATTAAAAAAAATTATGAGTTTAATTTTAAAAAAATTATATTTAATTATGGGGTTTTACAATGTATATACTTATTCTATCAACTCTATTATGTTTCACATAAATTATATAATATTTATAAGGGGATTATCTTTTAAAATATTTTTTTAAAAATTTATTTTAAAAAATGAAAAAGATATGTTTTTTGAAATTATTCATCTTGTATAATTATGTTATGGTTCTTGGGAATTGCTTATGATGAATTTTGGGACAAATATCTCCTTCTATTGCATTGGGTATGTGTACGTTGGAGGTTTTCTTGTGGGTTTACTCCAAGTGTAACTGTCATATTTACACAATAATGTAGTAGGGAGGGTTACATTTTAAGGTATCCCTGAGGGTTAAAAATTATAAGGTAGCTGATAAGGTCACAAGATTATGAATGAAATTCCAAAAGATACAATTCTAGTTATATTTATGTTCTTAATGTTTTTTTTAAAATCTTGTGAAAATATAATGTTTTACAATGTATATATGGGTGACATATCTGTATTTTTGAAAATTATTTCATATGTCTAAAAGAATTCATGGGATAATTTTTTCTATCCTTGATTTTATATCCCTTACTGAGATTTTTGTTCAAATACCAACTTTTAAATTGTGTTCATAGATTATAAGGATGTGTAAAAAATAGAAGGAATCCATGTAAAATGTTATGTTTATTTTTCAAAGAAAACATGTTTTATTTGAATTTTATTATATTTTGGAAGAAATAAATATTTTTTATTTGGTATCATCTTAGTAAATATGTGGAATATTATATAGGTATTATATAAAAAATATATAAAACTCTAAACCTGAAGATAGACTCAATGTGAAAGGAAGTGAGTTCTTGAATAAAAATCAAGATAATTTAATGTAATATGGTCGGGTCCATATACTTCATATCAGATGACAGTTTAGATAACAATAGGGGTTAGGATGATGTTAAAGTAATTCCATAAATTAATTTTACACTATGTATAATTTGAAAAGTTATATAATTTAAAATTACCATGTTTCATCGACTAAGATATATTTTTTTAGATTGGAGTTTTTGAAAAATAAATAGGGAATATGATGTGGAAAGGAATCAAAATAATGATATCCTTTTGAATCTACTACCTTTAATGGTAGGCATTGGAGTCTAGTAGTTTGTGATAGAAATGTCTCAGCTGTGACATGCAAGAAATTATTGTGTTATCCATGTAAGAGAACAACTAGAGCTACCACAAAGGAAAATGATGATAGTGTAACATTTTATGAGGCAACACATTCATTCATTCAGTGGATATTCCAACCCATTGGTGGATGGATTATGGATTAAAGCCCTGAAAAATATGTTTGATGTTATTGGATGTTCATATTTTCAAATGTTATGTTTTTTAATTTATCATTTTGAAGGTGGAACTAATCAGTGGCGGTTAATGGTCATGAATATCATTGATAGAGAGGATATTAAATCTTTAGAGTGGAATTAATTTAATAGTATTTTCCTTGAAATATATTTTCCAAAGGTATTTTGAATTAGTATAGTGAAGCAATTACTTGTATTAATGAAAAATTGTGAAGATTCAGTGGCTGTGTATAGAGAAATATTCACATAACATGAGTGGCATGCTCCAAATAATATTATGTCTCTTTATAGAAATATCAACAAATTTTTACTCAGGATTGAATAGAATATATCAAAAGAAAATGGATTCCCACAAGTTAAAAAGTTTTGAGAAACATGTCCATTATGATTAAAGGGTAGAAATGGATTATTATGATGATTACATGATCATTTAAAACAACAAAAAGAATAGTTCCACGTATAATATGATAGGTAAGAATCAATCAAATAAATATGATGGTAAGAAAGTCATGTATCATGTTTGTGAGAAGTGTGGAAAAACAAACCTTGAGGAATGTGTTACCGAAAATGGGAAGTGTTTTTGATGTGGAGATTTTAGACATATGGCTCGATATTGTAATGAAAATGATCCTAAGACTAATATGAACGAAAAATTTATATTGTTTTAAATGTAGCGAGGTCGATCATTATGAAAATGCATAACCCATGATAGATCCAAATTATGAAAAAAAAGATATACTATATGAAGAAAAGTGTAGTTAGATCCTTTGAAACTACATCAGTAGACATTGGGAAATCTAATAAAGTTGTATCGGGTACCTTGTTTATTTTCTCATATTTTTTTAATTTTATTTATTCAGGGACTTAAAATTACTTTATTTCTACAAATCATTCTTGTGAATTTGAAATATCACATCATCAAATGAGACAAAAACTTATTATTAAAACACCCGGGGGGAATATTGTACTAAAGTGGAATTATAAAATCTTTTTTTTGTTTTCTATACAATTTCACTACCTATAAACCTTGTTGTTTTCCCTTTATAGAGATTGATGTCATTTTGGGTACCGATTGGATTTTTGTTTATCATGATAAAATTGATTGTAGATCAAAAGATGTTTTTTTCAGAAAATTTTTATGTTCTTATACAAGAACAAATATATACAATTGATAACATGTCAATAAGATGAAAAATTGTTGAATGATGGAAATAGATGTTATCTTACTCATATCACTGAAAACAAGGGAAATTTTCATATTATTTATTTGCTAGTGGTAAATTAAAATCTTGATGTTTTTATTAAGGAATTTTATGGTGTTATTCCTGATAAAGGAGTTGAATTAATTATTTACATAGTCTCTAATGCTAAGATAATTTCAAATCCCATTTATCAAATGGATAATATGTAACTTATTGAATAGAAAAATCAGTTCCAGGAGTTGTTTGATAAATTCTTCATTAGTTCTATAATATCACCATGTGGTGTCTCTATTTTAATTGTTAAAATGAATGATGGTTCCATGAAACTTTTCATTTATTATAGATCCTTTTATAATATAACTATTAAAAACAAGGAACCTTTTCTTCATATTAATGAATTGTTTTATCATATGCAGGGAGACATTATTTTTTGAAGGTTGACCTTTGGTTGGTGTACTATTAGTTGAATGTAAAGGAATCAGACATCCCAAAGACTATGTTCCGTACTAGATATAGAAATAATGAATGTGTTATTATTTATTTTTGTTTTAC
Source organism: Viscum album (assembly GCA_963277665.1). Lineage (NCBI taxonomy): Eukaryota > Viridiplantae > Streptophyta > Magnoliopsida > Santalales > Viscaceae > Viscum > Viscum album. Next base: position 126,951 of record CAUJRU010000211.1, read on the forward strand.
AGATTCACATTCTCTATTCATGGATGTTATGAATATAATATTACATGCGTTGTTGGATATATTTTAAGTTTCTTTTATTGTTCAGATTCTAGAAATTTATAAATGTGAAGAGGAGACTAATAAACATATAAGGGATAATTTTCAAACATTAATGTAAAAGAAACTGTGTGTAAAATTCAGAATTTGTGATTTTCTGTTGCAATATATTTCTTTTATTGGGAACATTATAAATTAGTATGGAATATAACTTGATTCTGCCAAAAAAAATTGGTTGATGAATGAAAAAAACATAAAAATGATATAGAAATTTATAGTTTTCATGGATTATCATGTTATTTCCTAAAGTTTGTTAAAATGTTTGCACGGTTATCTCTCTCATTAACTATGTGAACTTGAAAATTGGGTTAAATTTATTTGGACAGAAGAATGTGATGTTTGTTTTCAGGAACTGAAGAAGATAATAGTGATTTCGATAGTTTTGGATATAATTTCCATAATTAGTGATTTTTTCATCTAAAATAACACTTTCATGAAGGGAATCAGTTGTGTTCTAATGAAAAATGGTTTGAAAATTTTGTATGCTTCAAGAAAACTAAAATATCATGTGTTAAATTATCCCACAAGAGAGTTTGAATTAGAAGCTATGGTTTTTTCTTTGAAAATATGGAGGCATCATTTATACGGAGCCAAATATCAAATATATACTAACCATAAATGTCTAAAGAATATATAAACTCAGAGGGAATTAAAAATTTCGTAGAGAATATAGCATGAACAAATAAAGTATTATGATTGGATGATCTATTAACATCTGGGAAAATAAAACAAATTAGAAAATTCTTTGAGTCAAAAACATCATGCCTCACAAACCTTATTATGTTTGTAACATGACCCCTTGATTAATGATTTGATAAATTTTTGCATATAAGTTGTTGGTGGATGAAATACCTATATTTTTTAAGGTTTCAGTGCAGTCATCGTTATCAGAAGGAATTAAACATGCATATAAGGAATACTATGAGCTACAAAAGGGTAGAATTTGTCAAAATAGGCATGTTTCTAGAATTTAACTTTGATAAAGATTTTATGTCAAGATTTGGAAAATATTGTGCATGCCTTTTGATTGTCAACTGATGAAAAAAAATTGTACGAAGCTCATAGTTCTCGATTTTCAGTTTATCCTAGAATCACTATGATGTACAGAGACCATAAGGTGTATTTTTGGTGGGATGGAATGAAATGAGATAATGAAGAATTTAATTTGAAACGATAGACATGTCAACAGGTTAAAGAATATCATAGTTATTAATTTCTATTCTTCAACCTTTACTAGTGCCAGAGTGGAAATGGGAATATATATCCATGGTCTTTATTTTTGGACTACCAAATAATTTTGGAGGTAATAATTCAATATGGGGTTTTGTTGACCAACTGAATAAATCAGGATACTTTCATCCTATTTGAGATATAATGTCTCTGGATTGGTTTTCTCAATTGTAACTCAAGATGATTGTAAGGTATCATTGATTGAATCTTTACAATGTATTGGCTGGGATCCTCAGTTAACTGTTAATTTATGAATGTTCCCTCAGAAGTCATTAGGTATAGAATTAAAATTTCGTACAACTTTTCACCATACATAAGATAGGAATTCATAAAAAATTATTAATAATTTGGAGGATATCGTTCGATTTTGTACAATGTACAACTAGGAATGTTTTGATTAATGTCATTCTTTAGTTGAGTTTTCTTATAATAATAGTTTTCATTCTAATTTATATATGGGAACTTTTGAAGCATTGTATGGGAAGTGGTGTCGAAATACAACATCATGGGATGACGTTAGAGAATGGATGTAGTTGGGAACATAATTAGAAGGGGATTCGGATGAGAATGTTTAGATGATCGATCAACACATGAGGAAAAATCATAGTAGGAAGAAAGGTTATGCACACAATATGAGGAATGATATTTCTTTTGAAGTAGGTGATCATGTTTTTGTTATAATATGACCATTGAAAAGGGTTATGCATTTTGTTAAGAATGAACTCCAATACATGGTTCATTGGTCCTTTTGAAATCTAGGAGAAAGTTGACCAGTCTTCTACCGTGTATCTTTCCTCTCGGTGTATCTCAGGTACACAATTTTTTTATGTTTCAATTTTGAGAAAGTATACGCTATATTTATCTCTTGAATTGAGCCCAGATGTAGTTCAATTGGAAGAGAACAATTATTATGAATAGAAATCTGTTTATATTATTGATTTAGAAGAGTTTGTATTACAGAATATTGAAATCCACCATGTCAAGGTTTTTTGGAGAAATCATATTGTTGAAGAAGCAACAAGTGAATCATAAAATTCTATTAAGGAAATGGACCCTCAATTGTTTAATATATAAATAAAAATTACGAGGATGAAATTTCAAGAAGGTGTATAGAATGTAACACCCATAGATTTTACAAATAAATTTAATGAAATTAATAAAACATTGATTCTCTTCATAATATATCTTTGTTTTTAATAAATAATTATAAACAATCCAGTAAACATAATTTTTCATCTTATATTATTTGAATTTTGAAAAAATGGATATCTATGGTTGAGATTAGTGAGTTATTTTGAGTCAAATAGAACCAACTTGTATTTTAGAGAATAATAACATACCCTTATGAATAGTTATATGAATAGTTATATGAACCATATAAATAGTAAATCATATTATTTTTATTATTTTATTACGGTTAGAATAAGGAGATCATGATTAATATTTAATGGTTATATATATTAATTATAGTTTTAAAATTATTATGTTTCGAATAAATATTGATTTATTTAAAAATTAAATAAAGCATACATAAAAAATTATATTCTAAAAAAGGAATTGATATTTGAATTATATATGTTGAAAAATGGTTAGAGTGAATTTTTGGGATTTTTCTTAAATACCAGTTTTTTTTGTGAAGAGTGAAATACAATAATTAACAAAATATACTAAATAAATGAATTTTAGCATCATTATTGAGTCATGGCTGATATAAATGTACATTGGATAAAACACACATTCACTTAATACTATATTGGGTCAAATGAATAAATATTATTCATATCCTTGAGAAAAAATATGAAACTAATGATTAAAATTATATAAACCCCTCCTCTTTTCCACTATAATTACCATCCCCACCCCCTCTTCCTCTCACACCACTCAATACTTGATCCTTGTTTTTTAACTAAAAAATAATATTCCCAATCCCCTACCCTAAATCCAATACTTCTTGGTCTCACCAAAAGGCCAAAAACAAGGGCCTTAAGAAAGATCTCAAAGAGTAGTGATCAAGAAGTAAAGATCCTCTTTAATTTTCCTATGTTTTCTTTTCAATTATTTCTTTTCTTATACTCTCTTTTCCCCCCATTATCCATGATTAATGAAAGATAACATATTATATTTATTCTACATTTTATCATGTTTGTGGAAAAATTAAATATCATTATTCTTTTCCTCTTCCTCGTATTGTAAAAGTAAAAGCACCGTTCATGATGTTTTGATTTAAAAAAATCCTGGATGAGGTGTTTTGAATTTCCATTACATTATGAAATTATTATTATAAAACAAATTTAATGGTTTAAAATAATTATAAATTTTATGATATATTCTCATTAATATATTTTAAATAACAAATATACATAATATTATGTTATATAATAAAACTAGGTCATGAATATCAATGAACTGCCAAAATGATATAAACGGATATAACTAATGATTTGTCTAATGGTTCAACCTCACACCATATAAAAAAATTATGCATAATTTAACATTCTAGAAACATATTACTACAATTTCCTTCCATATTTTAAAATTAATTTCCATAAAACCTGAAAATTAAATTCAAACCTCTGATGGAAATCATGTAAAGAATGCACCCGAAAAAATGGAAGGGAGAAAATACTAATAATTAAGGTGTGAAATTATATTATTAAATATCATACAATGTGTTATAAAAATTATTAATTTTATTTATGATATTAATAACATTATTATAAAAATAATAAAAGGTGATTAAAAATGTTTCAATTAAGATGAACCCGAAGTAATGGAATTCTTAACCCAATTTCCATTATTTGGGTTACATTTTACTTCATTATTTATATGGTATTAAAACTGTTTGTGGGATTAATTTTGTTTATGTTATGAATAATTATGTGTACAAATAATTAATTTACATATTCCATCCATTATATTAAGTTTCACTTAAATTATATGATATTTCTATGGGGATTTGTATTTAAAATACGCGTTTAAAATTCTTTTTCACAAAATTTAAAAGCCTAGTTTTTATGATATTATTAATGTTGTATGATTTTTTCCTATTCTATGGAAGTATTTATGATGAAGGGAGGGACTTATATCTCCCTCAAATTCAATGGGTGTGTGTATGTTGGAGTTATCTCATATGGTTACTCTAAGTGTTACTACGATGGTTACACAATAATGTAGCTTTGAGGGTTACATTGTATGGAAGCCTTGAGTGTTACACATTATGAGGTATCTAAGAGGGTAAAAAAATTATTTTATTAATTCCCAGGGTATCATTATCGATATAATTATTTTATTTTTGTTTTGTGGAATTCTCAGGGTAATCTCATATTTCACAATGTAAGTATATATGGCTGACATGTATGTCTTTTTCCAAATAATTTCATAAGTTTACAAGTATTCAAGGACTATTGTTTTATTTAATTTTTTATTTCCCTTACTGAGATTTTTTTAATAATCCCTTGTTTTTAAATTATCTTCATTCTTTATAATTATTTGTAACACAAAAAAGGATTCCATGTTTACTGTTTAAGAGATTTGGAAAAGAAAAAATGTTTTATATAAAGAGTTTTCTATTATGGAAGAAATGGATAATGTTTTTGTGGTATCAGCCCAATATAAATGAGGAATTTTATGTATATATAATATCCCGAATCACTAAAACAATGAACATAAAATGATACTCAATGTAAAAGTAAGTGAGTTCTTGACTAAAATTAGTCACTATGTAATGTAATATGGTCAGGTCCTTATATTTTATACATATTCATATGAACATTAATTTAATGATAATATGAAAAACAAGACAAATAATTATAGAAAAGAATAAATAATCCACCCTGTCATGAAATCAAAAGAATATTTTGACAATAATTATGTAAAAGATATCAAATAATGAGTGATCATAATATATAACTTTTAAAATCCATGAAATTGGAGAAAAGTGCATCACCCAAAAGAACCACGGATTTTGATGGAACATATAAGAATCCATTTGGATGATCCAAACCTTCTTCTATAGATCCTAATTATCTGTTTGTTATAAATCCCATAAATATTTAACGATTGATAATAATTGGACGATTCTCAATCCAAATCTACTGAAAAGGTAAAAGAATATATTAAACATGGATAATAAAGAAGTTGTGTGTGTGATGTTAAATATGGTTGTACAAACTATAAGATGTTTACTTGTTGTTATTCCATCAAAATAAGAATTATTTAAGATGGTGAATGTTTAACCAAGATATAAACCTAAGTTAAAATCATTTTAATAAGTAATTATAACACATAAATACATTGAATAATTGATAATATTCCCATTGCCTTAATTATAATTGAATATGATATGTGATATTTAAAAGATTAATGAAAATATAGAAACAATTTTAATAAATCATATAAACAATTTTGTTCAAATTGATGAAGTATAGAGAATCCACTTTATTGTATTATACAGATATGTAATGTATTTTTACTTTTAATTCTAGTAATTTAAGATGAAACATGTTCTAAGGTGGATAATCTGATAAGTAATGATTACTTTCAATTCAGGATAGAAAATTTAAATAAGTCATTATCATTAAATGATACCTAAATGGATATTAAAAGATAAAATTAATGTTGGAATATCTATTATGAAGTCAAATAAAGTGCTTTCATATTTCGGGATTCAATGACAATGGTTATACCATATTGGATTTTTTTGGTATCCTGAATAATATGTGTTTAAAAAGATAGTCCTTAGTGATGTTGTGAAAATTTTCAATCTATACAGACAGAAGATTATTATCCATTTTATTTTATTCTACAAATATGACATAATAAATTTTTTATTCAATATTTCAATCTTTATAAATAAGTTGGGATGCATTTCTGTTGGGGGGGATGTGAAAAAAAGAATAATAAGATTCAAGGATAATTTTTTTAATTGGTACAAAAAAGGTTTTTTAAATAAATTTCATGAAGATAATTTCCTTGGAAGGGGTACGCATCACATAATCTATTGTACTTTGTTATCAAACATAAATAACATTTCACAAATAAGGATATATTGAATTAATCAGTGGTGTAAAAAAATAAGGATGTGCACCAAGCCCAATAATCCTTCTTATTTATATTGATTGTTTTTATCTATTTATTGAAGTCAGTGAAAGAGATCCATGATTTATTACTCTTAAAATTTTCATATCATATTTAGTATCATTAATGTAGATTTAAATTGGAAAACCATCAAATAAAATTATATTAGTTATCATTTTTAATTTCCCATGGTCAGTTTGTAGGGGAAAATATTACTATGTAAATAAAATTCACATATTTTTATAACTGAGCAGAGATTACATTGATAAAGAGTGAAATTATTGAAAGAGCATTTATTATGTATGGAATGATACAATTTTTCCATGAACATTATTTTTGTTATCAAAAAATTGGAGATAATGTGAAATAAATTTTTGAATTGTAATGGTTAAGACAGAGAAGAAAATGATTCTACATATTGAAACATTCATTTTAAATGAACATTTAAATTATTTCCAACTAAAAAATGCTGATATTGATGACCCCACTTTATGTTTGAGTTATATTTTTTATTAATTTAATTGGTTTAAAATAGTGATCTATTATATAGGAATACTTAATTGATGTCAATTTGGTGAAAATTTTCAATGTTAATTGATCTTGTCTAAAGTCCACATGTCTTGATATTTTAAGAAACATCTAGTTAAAATATTGATATTGAAAAGTGATTTCTAGAGAATTATTATTGATTCATTAAATTATATTGGATTGTGTGCATGAATTATTATCATACTATATCAGATGGATGTTAATGTTTTTTTATTATTAAATGACTTGTACGATTGATGATAAATAGTGAAAAAAATGAAAATGATGTGAATGATTATTTGATGATATATAAATATCACATAAACTATTATTCCAAAATTAGTGAAATAATATAAAATGGTGACCATAAAAAATGATTTCATATTATTTAAATGATATTATATAAATGATGTTGTTTGCAATCAAATATCTAATAAGGCATCTGTTTTTTATCTGATTGTGTAACACCCTCAGATTTTGAGATTTATTTTTTCGAATTATTTAATTTGATAACTATTTTATTTTCACATGACACTGAGAATTTTTCAATATATATACATATATATATACTAAATAAAACATTCCATTAACATGAAGTATCATCATATATTGCGCTACATTAAATACCAACTAGTATTTCACTACTAGCAATGCCGACTTGAAGTAAGATACACACAACCCTAACATTCTATAAAACATATATATATATATATATTTAACTAAAGGAAGTAATTATAACCTAATAATTTAAAATATTTATTTTTACAGTAATAAATACTTTCCAGTTTTTGTAATTGATTGATATTAACTGAACATGTTGATAATTAATAAAGTGATATTTGTTAACGCACTTCTGTGTTAACAAAATTCTCGAATGAAACAAATATAATAATGAAATTAATTTAAGAGAAATTTATAAATTTAATTTGATAAAATAAAATTCATTTATATAGTATGAATATCTAAATTATCCCATGGTTAACTTTTGGGTTTTTTCTGAGAAACTCCATTTATTTACAAATAGTTAAAAATTCTGCTTTTTAGTTGGATATTTCATTTTGTTAAAATTAATTATTAATTATAAATGATATTATAAATATGTTTTATAGATAATATATATATATTAAATTTAATAATACCATATAATTAATTAGAGTAAATTTCACATTGAAACATAATATAAAATCATAACAAACTTGTGAACATTGTCATACTTTAAAACCGCATTATTTCGTCCCATTTGTAGGATTAGCAGTAATCATAATTTTTCTTCTTTTGTGAATTGAATTTAATAAAACCAATATAGACCAATGCATTCAATATAATATTTAGTTTCTAGTATGGCCATGTTAATTTTTTTCCATAATGATTAGTATAAGTGATTAAAATTAATCATAGAGTTAATGGCTAAATTAAACATGATTAGGGACTAAACAATAAAATTAAGGGACAAAATGACAAATCCACTATCCCAAAAACAATTATATGTACATATTTAATCCATAAAACATCCATTATTTTGTATTTTTGTTTTTTTGTTCCTTTTTTTAGGTAAGAACATGCGCACACCAAACTTGTTTTTAAATATTCCATGTGAGTCCTTTTCCATCCCTATAAAAGGCCACCACCAATAATCATTCACCACACATATAAAACAATTTATGTTCATCAAATAAATTAACAATTATCCAAAAAAAATCCTACCTTTTACATTTAATCCTTCCATTGGGTATAAATCTTCTCAATTAATCCTTTGGTCACTAACCTTAATGAGTTACCTGGTGAAGAGGTAACGTCTTCTTCAAGATCCATTAAATTATTTCTATTATTCACCCCTCCACTAAACTTATTCCATTAATATGTGATGAAATGTAACATAAATATAATATAATGTATTTTTAAAATTTTTATAACCTAAAAATTCACACACTTGCATCTATTGGACGTTGATCATATTGTATTTGCCTATGGAGAACTGTTGCCTCATGAAATGATGATTGTTCATTTATCATTCTACAAAAATCATTCTAGCCATTGTTATAGTCACTCTATTTATAAATATAATATATTATATTAAATATGTTTTTAATATTATTTATTCCATTTAAAACTCACATATATTACCTTTCCATCTTGTGTTAATATGATAATCTCGTTTGATGAAGTGTGGACTATCGCCCCCACTAAGCGTTGTGATTCATTCAGAAACCACAAGTAATGTATTAAGGATGTTTTTAGTAATATTATATGATATAATTGATATATTATTTATAATGTAATACTTTTATATATATATATATATACATATATATATATATATGTGTCATACATTCTTTTAAAATGACAATAAAGATGATAATAGCGTTCAAGAATACGTACGGCTTATCATCTCCATGAAAGGTGTGTTATATTTCATAATCCTATATTCTATAGATTATTAAAATAAATATATATCATGTATACCTGATATTTTTATACTGGTTTAGAATATGGGATCATAATATAGGTATAATAACACAATATGTAACAAATTAAGGCACATGCGAACAACAATGATAATTTTATCCGAAGTGAAATTTTAACATAGTATCTTTAACTAGAGAGTAATATAAGGTCATAATAAAACCATATATGTTATTATATAAAATAATAATCTTAAATAAATTATTTATAATAATCTTATATTTATTATACATGAATCTTATATGAGTATCAATAGAATCAAGACACGTGGTAAGGGGATTTCATCTCACTTCTAATTTCTGTGAGATACATGTTTTCGGTTCCAATCATTCGTTTTTTAGTGTATGTACTTAGCATGATTGTATTATATGTATCCTATACTAAAATTTATGGGGATTCACTTATTCATTTTATGATCCTTCTTTCATGGGTTTATGTTACAAATGTTACCAAATTCAAAAAATAGTGATGTCTAAATTTTCGTTATTCCAGACTCTTTTGTGGTTATGAACCTAAACTATTTTTCAAGGTGTTTATACATAAGTTTAACATTTTTTATTAGGAATATAATTATTTTCAAGATATAATATATTTCATTTATTTTTCACTTTATTCATTTAGATTATGATCCCAATTCTTGAAGTTATAATAGTTTATTGAGATAATTTCATCACTTTTTGAGATTGTTTAAGTTTGTGATTACATTGTTGATATATTATGATCCATATCTCAAGAATACTTTGGATTTTCCTTAAAATATGTTTATTAAATATACCATCATATTTTGTAACATTTTTACACTCCTTGGTACAAAATATAATGTTTTTATGTAAAATCTTAATATCTATTTCTTCGCTCCGAAATCTATTGAATTCAAAAACCATGTATTCCAAATAGATTTAAAAATATCTATTTCTTCGCTCCGAAAGGATATTTCAAAATTATTTCCCATATATGATAACATCCATTGGAATTACTCATTCCATTATAGGGAAATTATTCAATGTTTCCATTCATATTATTACTCTAAACGTATTATGTTTTTATAGAATAATGTTTGTGTAGCCATTACAATTTCATGGGTTATATGCTTGAAAAACCCACTTATTTTCATGGGTTATGATGAAATTATTATGATACATGTCTCTTCACATATATTGTGACATGTTATCATGTTTATCAAACCAATTTCATTTCATGGGTTATGGTATGATAATTTATGATCTTTTGGAACACGTATATATGATTTCATTATGTGGAAGTTGTGACTTATATCTCCCTCTAATGCATAGAGTAAAGATATATATCTCATAAGATAAAACAGGGCTGGAATGAGGGAAACACAGTTTAGTAATAAAGGGTTGGAATGAGGTTTACTCATTTAAGTAATACTGGTCTATACTGATGAGTCACTCCATTCATTAATACAGGGTTGGAATGGGGGTTACCCAGTTTAGTAATGGCCTATGTCCACTATGATGGTCTTGGAATGGTTGCCTTTGCTACTATGGAAATAAATATATGCTTATGTGTTGCGAAAATTCCATTTTTATTTCTATTTTATGATTTAATATCTTATTCTATTTATTTTATTATGATTCATGTCTTATTTACCGCCAATATTTATGCCATGATATTTGATATGCAGCGTATGATCTTATATTTTCACGATCACCTTCTTAGACAATAATGCTCATGTTTATCCTTACATGTCTCCCTTGTTTACCCTTGCTGAGAGTTTGAGATGACCCCTCATAATGTTTACTTTACCATAGGTTATTATTATATGTACTATGTTTGATATGTCTAATAAATGTTCTATTAATGAAGATCCTAGTGGTATATGATGTAGCATAATAATGTTCCAATTTTATGTTTCTATGTTTAAAAATTCACTATACAATCTATGGTCTTTGGGCATCTGTTTATATAATGTTTAATTATTCCTCAAATGTAATTAAATGTTAATGTTAGTTATGTGAGGATCCTTATAGTATGCACCATAGTAAATGTATAGTTAACGTTTAGAAAAAACAATGAGAAAACCTCGGTGTTATATCTAGGTATATTTCTATGTATATGTATAGGTTTATCTTCATGGATAAGTATAAATATGTGTTATCTTTTATGAAAATCCCCTGGAATTTTGTTAAAGGTTAGAGTGATTTTTTTCCATGAAATACATCCCATTATTGATATTAAAAGTGGATGTGGCTCTGTAGTATATATACCAAGGTGTAACAAGTCAAACATGATGTTCCATGATTGACTCGGGGTAATCTGGTACAAGGAAAAGGGCCATGTTGCACACCCGGAATAACACTCCTGGGGTATATTCTTTGAGAATTCACAAACACTTCTAAAACCATCATGAATGATTCTGATAATAGTTAGATATGAATAACAATGGATAAACCCAGGGTGTAAAATATTATGGAATGTGTCTTGATTTATACATTGTATATGTAATTATTATAATGACTATTTGGTTTTCCACTATGATAAGTAATTCTCACCATATGATTTTGGTATTAGTCCTTGGACAGAACTGGAAAGAACTATATTAATGTTGAATATGATGACACATTTAATTGATGTTAAGTGTAACATCTAAGGTAAATAAAAAATAAAATATTTTCATATTTAATAATATTTGTGAATTAAATATTAATTTTTCTTTTAAGAGACATTATGTTCGATGGTGTACCAGATACACAACAACAAGTTTCTTTGAAATCTTACGTTGCACACTAATAAAATAATAATATTATTTAAAATGGTAGTTAACGCCTACATGTTGTATTGGTGATAATGAATAGAACTAACTAAAATAATATTATATATGTTTGATAATTTTTTTTACATTTATCCAAAAAAATTATAAGATTAAAATGTTAATGAATCTAATATTAAGCATAAATAGTCTAATATTTATTAAAAGGACAATTTACAGCCTTTTGATGGTGAAACATCATTAAATATAGGTTTTGACAATCATATATGTTATATTTGTGAAAATAATATTCTTCGTTAGATTCAGAACATTAAAATTTACTTCATAAATTTTTTGTTATTTTTCTAATAAAATTCCCTTTTTAATGAAAACTCAAAATTACTGTATTTTAATTCAAATATAACATTTAATATAATTTATTTATAAGTTTAGATTATCTTTTTAATTGGTTTTAAATTATAATTAGAATATATTTTTACCATTTCTTCCAATTTCGGTCATTGGAAGCAATTTAATTTTGAAATTGTACATAAACAAGTGACAATCTTTTGATAGATATTATTTTTAAAAACATGCTATTTGTTTCGACCACGAGAATTAATTTTAAATTAATTAATTAAACTTCTATATTTTGAATTTTGTAAAATATACATCATTTTTGATTTTTGAATTTAAAATATAGCTTAGGCTTAATTTTTGATATTTTTCTGAAAAACATCAATTTTTGTTGAATACTGAAACCACTAAGTAGTAGTTAAAAAAAATATATCTTTTTCATTTAAATGTACTTTTACTACTTCTGTAAATTTAATTTTGAAAATACAACATTCATGGTTGTCATTAGTAAGTAAAATGTGGATGAATGTGATGAAAATAATTTTTTATGAATAGTAACTTTTGACATTAATTAACCGCGATTTATGGTATTTAGGGAAATTTAAGGTAAAAATAATGTTATAATAATATAAAATTACCTTGACACTTATACTAACGGTATTGGATGAGTCATGGAAAACCAATAAAAACCATGGGTTAAATTTGGGACCTCATGGAGCCACTTGGGTAAGATAATGACATTAATAACATTTTATTTAATGTAAAAATAAAAATGTATAGTTTTACTAAATCAATTTTAATGTGGGGTAATATAATTTATATATTTAACTATAAATATTAATTAGATATCTAAAATGATTTCCTAAATCATGGTTATTTTTTATTATTTTTAGGTATCAAATAAATAAAATTATTTATGACACAACAATGATGCACTGTTTACGTGATTAATTAAAGATTTAAATAAAGAAGAAGATAAAAATGAAAACAATATCCATAAACTTTTCCAATTATTATTGGAAGATTTTTTTTTGATCAAGTTCCACATTATCTTAGACATTAATTTATTTTGGACCTTTAGAAACCAAAAATCATTATATAATAAAATAATATTTTCAAACATTCCAAAAGAACCCCTCCTCTCCCTTAGAAAAGTCACTCACTTCTATCCCATTACTCAAACATATAAAACCCTTTTCTCGTCCAAAATCTACTCCATTAGTCTTTCGAGATCAACCTCTTAGTCCTAGGAGCCTTACCTTATGTATTAATCACTTCAAGAAACCCTTTTGGGGGTCAAACCAAGGGGAGATTCTCGATTTAAATGTAATGTATTCTCTAAAGTTCCTTTGTTTTATTTTTCTTCTCAAACCCCCTAATAACATTTAATACATTACTAATATAACAGCACAATTATCCTAAATATATTTGGATGTTGTTTTGAGAATCATTCTAGCTACACATACACATACCTCTATCTAATGGGTAAAGAACATGTTGTTTCTATGGAAGACGAACTACTGCCTCACAAAACGATTATTGTTAAATTATCTCCAACTCCTATAATGGTGGAAATTATGATTGAAATTTATTTATATGTTATATATATAATATTTATATTGTTTTTATGATTTTTTATTTTCCTTTTATATCAATATTTTATATTTTCCATTATGGGTAAACGTGATAATTTCATTTAAGGAAGTGCGGACTACCGCCACCTCAAATTGATATGACTGGTTCATACCATATATAAAACATATAAAGGATTTAGTTAATGAAATAATATATGATATTATACTGGAATTATAATATAAATAATTATCATTATGTTATCATTCTATCAAAATACGAAATATACTTGAAATTAACGTTCATGTGTACGTACGCCTTACCGTCTCCATTAACGGTGCATTTCATTTCATACCTACAAATGTTATGTACTATTATAAATAGATATATATACTGAATATATATTATATATATGATATCTAAATCATTAATATAATCTTGTATGTAATTAAATTTTGACAGCATGAACAATAGGTAATTATAAGATGTCAATTTTTGACTCAAGTACAAAATATCGACAAAATGACTGTTATTAACCTAAATGAATACATAATTTTTATAAAATGGTAATAAGTGATATAAAATGAATAATGAAAATGAAAAAGGTTCTTATGCAGATATAAATTAACATTAGTTTATTATTCATGAAAATCAACAATGAACGGGTCATGTCAGACAAGAGTTAAGGGACTTCGTCTCAATATCCATTCCTTGAGGAATATTTTTTTTATAAATGACTCTCTTTTATATGGTTTATAAACCCCTTTAAATTATAATTTCATTAAATTTGAATCTTTTCTCTATTAAGAATTTTACTAAATGAAAAAAAAATTCTAACCTAAGCGGTGACAACGGCCTTTTCCACCAATGTAAGTATTATTTAATCTATGGCTTTCTTAAAAAGTCATAATGTTTTTAGAAGAAACTGAATACCATATTCTCTTTTATGTATTATGGTATTAAAAATGGTTTTGATAATGGTTTTTTATGTCAATATATTTGTGTGAAATATTGTGATTGAAATATGGAAATTTTTTCTTTCCTTTATAGTTGGTGTATGTGTTATGATTTTATAATGGTACTTGTACATTTGAAGGGTGGTTACGTGATAAACCAAATAATGGGTGGTGCTGTGATAAACTAGGATGAGTGGATACGTTATAACCTCCAATTCATTGGGTATGGAAGTTAGTCATATTGGAATTCCATTTAGTGATATGTGTGGAACTCGACTATATGGTTATTCTATTTAAGTATGTTTATGTCACAAGATATCTTTATATGGTATGTGATCTTTATATGGGGTTTATGGTAATATTTTGGTTACGAAAGTGTATGAAATGATCTCTTATTCAGTGAAGAGTATTTACTACATAATAAATGTGAAAAATATTAATTATGATAATGTATACATGGTTTACTTGTTGTTTTGAAAAACTAACAAATTTTATTGTTTGTGTATCCCTTAGTCAGCTTTTTATCCTCATCCCATTTTTTTAAAAGTTTTTCACAGGACATAAAGTGCAATTGGGTAAAAGATGGGTTCAAGGAAAAGTCAAGCTGTCTAAAACATGGAACTAGACATGACCCTTTTTTTCAAAGTGTATTTATTTAATGAAAAAATGGAAACTGAGTAGAAGTGTCTACTTTTAAATCTTTTTATATGTAATAGTTATGTCCTAATTCTCTAAAACTCTATACGTGAAAGTATCCTTAATGTTTATTATTCATTAAATTCAATAGTTTGTAATTTATTAAGGCCAGATCCTTATATTTGGTATCAGAGGGAGGTATAGAAAACTTTAAGGGTTATAATATTGTTAAATTCATGTTCATAAATTAATTTATGGTATTTTTTAAATGATATAGCATTTATAGATTACCATGTTGCTTTACCTATGATATTTTTGTTTTCAGAATGTTTATCTATAGAGGAAGTGAGGAAGCTCTTTTGGGATGAAATCAAGAGGAAGACAACCTTCCAAATCAGCAATTTGAGATGATCTGAATCAGAACTGAACAGTTTGTTGCTGTGATGGCACAATTGACTCAAGCTATAAAGGATTGTGGTATCCACACATGAAATCATCCAGATAAAACATAGAGGAACAAGTCAGTAGTGGATCATTTAATGAGGCAACATCCACATCATTCAGAGGATCATCTAACCATGTACTAGTAGAAGGGTGGATTAAATCACTAGAGAATATTTTTGATGTCTTGGGGTTTTTAGAACATCAAATTTCTAGTCTTGCGGTATACCATTATTAAGGTGAAGATGATCAGTGGTGGTCGATGGTGAAAAATATAAGGGATAATGAGGATACTGATTCCCTTTGTTGGGATGAATTCAATGTTAAGTTTCTTGAGAAATATTATCCTAAGGTTGCTCGTCTTAGGATGGAAGAAAAATCCAAGAATTCAGGCAGGAGGATGACTCAGTGGCTTCTTATGACGCAATTTTCACTCGACTGGCAAGGTATGCACCAAATTGCATCCGAGATCTTGATAATAAGATAAATCAATTTTACTCAGTGCTGAATCCAGGATATCAAAAAAAATTATCCTCTCGTGAGTTCAAATATTATGAAAAAATTGTTCAATGTGCGGAGAAGGTGTAAATAGTGTTTGGCATTGATTAGGTGTTCTTTGTCAAATATAATAACAAGTGGTCCAGTTGGCTGGAAAAGGTAAATAATTCATCGAATATGCATATAGGAAATAAAACTAAATATCCATCATGTGAAAAGTGTGGTAAAATGAATCTGGGATAATGTTTAACAAAGTCTGCAATGTTCTTATGGTGTGGTAAGTCTTGTCATATTGCTCATAACTGTATGAAAGATGATCAATAACTTAATAAAAATCCAGCAGTAAGATGTTTTAAATGTAATGAAATGGTTCATTATGAAAATGAGTGTCTGATGAAGAACTAAAGTTAGTGATATAAGACAGACTAAAAGAACAAAGGGGTGGTGGAATCCATTGAAACTATGTCAATAGATATTGGTCCGTCGAATAAAGTCGTTTCAAGTACATTGTTTGTTTGTTCAGATTATGACAATGTGCTGTTTCATTCAGGGTCTATGCACTCATTCATTTCTGAGATGTTCTCTTGTACATTGGGAATTCCATATCAAGATTTGAATCTTGAACTTATGGTAAAAACACTAGGGGGAAACATTGAGACAAAAAGAAATTCTAAAAATATTCATTTCCTTGTGTGTGGAAATAATCTACTTGAAACCGGTATTTTTTTCCTCTAGTAGAGTTTAATGATATTTTGGGTATGGATTGGAATTCTATTTATCTTGCTAAGATTGGCTGTAGAGCAAGAATATGTTTATTTCAAGAATGATTTTCTCTTCTCATACAAGAATGAACCCTTACTTATGATAACATATCGGGATGGTGAGAAAATAGTAAAATATGTAAGTGAACGTTACCTTGAACATATATTTTAAAACAAAGGAACTATTCAGATTAATGATTTCCCAGTTGTAAATGAGTACCATGATGTTTTTCTTGAGAATTTTGCTGGTATTATACCTGATCAGTAAGTTGAATTTTCTGATGACTTAGTCCCTAATGCTAATCCAATTTTAAAACCACCTTATCAAATGGATCAAATTGAACTTTTAGAGTTAAATAATAAATTTCAGAAGTTATTAGATAAAGGTTTCATTCAACCTCGCACAACAGCATGGGGATACCTTGTCTTATTTGTTAAAAATAAAGAGTTTTCAATGATTCTTTTCATTGATTATAGAGCATTGAATATCATCACTCTCAAGAAAAACTATCTTTTACCTCATATCGATGATTTTATTGATCATCTCAAGGGAGATCAGTATTTTTCGACGATTGACTTGAGGTTTGGGTACCATTAGTTGAAAGTCTAGGAATCAGTCATTCTAAAGACTGTGGTTATTACTAGATGTGGCCATTATGAATTTGTATTTATTCCTTTTGTGTTAAACAATTCACCTGCTTTATTCATTAATATTTTAAGTAGAATTTTCTATGAGTTATTGGATATGTTTATGGTTGTGGTAATTGATTATATTTTGGTTTTATCCAAAAGTAAAGTGGAACATGAAATTCATTTACGCATTTCTTTGAAATCGATAAAATAAAAGAAACTGTATGAGAAATTTATTATGTGTGAGTTTTGGTTACAAAAAATTTATTTCCTTGGCCAGACTGTTTAAAAAAAATTGTATACATGTTGATCATACAAAAACAAAAGTTTTTAAAAAATGACTGATTCCCAAAAATATAACTGAGATTCGAAGTTTTCTTGGTTTGGCGGTTTATTACCAGATTTTTGTTAAGAATTTTTCATGGTTATCTAGTCCAATGAATAAGTTAATTCAAAATGATGTTATGTTAATTTGGAAAAAAGTATTTGATGATTGTTTTTAGGAATTGAAAATAATATTGTTGAATGTTCCATTTTTTGAATTTCCTTCTTCAGATGGTGAATTTTTTATGTACAACTATTCTTCGTTGATATGACTAGGATGTTTAATTATGCCGAATGACCAGTTAACTGCTTATGGTTCACGTAATATGAAAAATAATGACTAAAAGTACACTTCACATGATTTGGAATTATCTGCTGTTGTTTTTTGATTTAATAATTTCTAGGCATCTTCTGAAGGGAGTAAAATGTGAAATATATACTAACCATAGAAGTTTGAAGTATATATTCACTCAAAAAAAATTGAACATGATACATAGTAGATGGTTGGAATTAATTAAGGATTATGATTGCACGATTCATTACCATATGGGAAAAGAAAACAATATAGTTGATGCTTTGAGTTGAAAATGTAATCATTCCTTATCCATGAAAAATTTGGAATGAGATCCTTAGGTTTTTGATTTGATGAACTATGGAATAAAAGTTTTTGGTGCATGAAATTATTTGGTTTTGTTTCAGGTGTCAGTGAAATCATCTCTCTCAAACATGAATTAATTAATCACTGATGGAAGATAATATGTTTCATAAATACATAGAGTTGGTTCAGAAGAGTAAGTTGACTAAATTTATCATTGATAATGAATGTTTATTTATATTAGGGAAGAGATTATGTGTGACTTGTGATTCACAATTAATGAATGAGTTATTATGTGAAGCTCATAGATCCCCGTTTTCAGTTCATCCCGGTAGTACTAAGATGTAAGGAGATATTTGAGTGTATTACTAGTCGGACGGAGTGAAACGAAATGTTGCTGATTTTACTATGAATATTTCACTTGTCAGCAGTTTGAAGAAGAGTGGAAGTTACCAAAAGGGATGATTCAATATTTACTATTTCCAAAGTGGAAATGGAAAATATATCCATGGACTTCGTTGTGAAATTAACCAAGACATGTCGAGGTAATAATGCACTCTGGTTTATTGTCGATCAGTTGACTAAATCTACACAATTTCTTCTTATTTGAGATTCTTCACCTCTAGATCAAAAATCTTGTTTGTGATCACAAGATTACTTATAACTTTTGGAAATGCCTTTAGAAGACATTGGGTACTGAATTAAATAATATTTCATCTTTTAATCCATAATAAGAAGGGATGTTAGACCAAAAAATTCATACATCGGATGATATATTACGTACTTGTTCGATGGATTACCAGGGAAGATGGGACGAACATATTTCTTTGTTTTAATTTTATTATAATAATAGTTTTCATTCCAGTATACAGATGGATCCGTTTGAGGAATTATATGGAATGCGGTGTCGAACTATAGCTTTTTGGGATGTAGTATTATAAACGAAGATGATGGGACCAGAATAGGTAGAAGTGATTGTAGAAAATGTTCAGTTGATTCAGAAGCACATGAGAAATGCTCGTAGTTGGTAGAAAAGTCATGCAGATAACCGGAGGATGGATCATTCTTTTGAGGTATGTGATCATTTTTTTCTCAAAGTTTATCCATGGAAATTTGTGATGCATTTTGTTAAGAACATAATGTTGAGTCTGTGGTTCATTGGAACCTATGAAATCTTGGAGAAAGATGGATCAATTGCATACAGAGTGGCTTTACTTCCCTGATTATCCTAGGTACACAATTTTTTTCATGTTTCAATGTTGAGAAAGTATATGCTAGATCCATATCATCTTTTATGTCTATAGGTAGTTCAGGTTTAAGAGAATATCTCTTATAAAGAACAAAAAATATCGATTATTGACCATATAGAGAATGTTTTATGCAATAAGGTAATTCATCAGGTAAAGGTTTTGTGGAAAACCATATGGTTAAAGTGGCAACGTGGGAATCTAAAAATGCTATGGGTTTTAAATATCCCCAATTATTTGATAAGTGAATAAAATTGTGAGAATGCAATTCCCAAAAGGGGGGAAGGTTGTCATATCCTAGGTAAATAAAGAATAAAACATTTTAATAGTTATTATTATTTATGAATTAAATATTAATTTTACTTTAAATGGGCGTTATGTTTGATGGCGTACCTGAAACGCCACAACAGGTTTCTTTGAAATCATAATTTTCACACTAATAATATAATAATGTTAATTTAAATGGTAGTTAAGTCCTAGACATTTATTGGAGGGAATTAATAGAGTTAAATAAAATATTATGATATATGTTTGTTAAATGTTTTTACATTTATCGAATAAAATTTATAATTTTAAAATTTTAATTAATCTAAATTTAAGCATAAATACTATAATATTCATTAAATGGACAATTTTCCGCCTTTTGATGGAGAACCCTATTCAAATCTACTTTTTTTCACTCTTATATATTATATTTGAGAAAATTAAATTCTTATTTAGAATTTGTACATAAAAATTTTCTTTGTATAATATTTTGGTATTTTTCTGATAAAATACATTTTTTAAGGTATAGTGAAAAACATTGTATTTTAAATAAAATATACCTTTTAATATAACTTATTTATATAGTTAGATTATCTTTTTAAATGGTTTTAAATTTTAATTATAATATATTTTTACCATTTAAAGAAATGATTGTCATTAGAAGTAATTTTATTTTGAAATTGGACCTACACAATTGTGAATCTTTTAATAGATATTGTTTCTTAAAAACACGCTCTTTGTTTTGATGACGTGGATTAATTTTTTATTAATTAATGAAAATTCAATTTTTTCAATTTTTTAATTTAGACATTATATTTGAAAATGTAATATCAAATATATTTTATTTCTAATTTTTGGTATTTTTCTGAAAAATGTCAATTTTTAAAGAATAGTGAAACCACTAAGTAGTAAATAATAAAAATGACATATTCGTTCAAATGAAATTTTACCTCTTTGGTGAATTGAAGGCATAAAATACGACATTTGTGGTTATCATTAGTATGTAAAATTTGGTTCAATGGGGTGATTTTTTTTGGGTGAATAGTAACTTTTCACTTTTATTAACCGCGATTAAAGGTAATTAAGGTAATTTAAGGTAAAAATAATGTTATAATAGCATAAAATTACCTTGAAGCTATTCCTAAAATTATTGGATGTGTCGTAGAAGACCAATACAACCCATGAGTCAATTGTGGGACCCCATGGAGCCACATGGGTAAGATAATGACATTAATAACTTTTTATTAAATGTAAAAATAAAAATGTCTTAAACAAGTATTATTTTACTAATTCAATTTTAATTTCCTGTTATATAATTGATGTATTTGACTATAAATATTCATTAGAAAGATAAAAATATTTCTCACATCATGTTTTTTTTTTATTATTTTTTGGCACCAAATATATAAAATTATTTATGACGCAATGATGATGCAATGTTTAGGCCATTAATGAATGATTTAAATAAATAATAAGATAAAAAATAAAAAAATATCCCAAACATGTCCAATTTTTATTGGATGATTTGATTTCAAAAATGGTCTACATTAACATAAACTTTAAATATTTTTGGAACATTAGAAACTGAAATGAATTATAAAATGAAATAATATTTTCAAACATTCCAAAAGATCCTCTCCTCTCCCTTATAAAAATCTATCACTTATAACCCATTCCTCAAACATCTCAAATACATTTTGTCGTCCAGCCTCTACTTAAATAATCTCCCAATATCTCTATATTCATCCTAGAATCCTTACCTTAAGCATATATCACTTCAAGAAACATTTGAGGTTCAAACCAATGGGTGTTTTCCGATTTAAAGGTTACATCTTCTCTTAAGTTCTTTTGATTTATTTTACATCTCCAACCCCCTAAAATCTATTTATTACTTTATTTATAACAAAAATGGTATCCTAAATAAACTATAATGTTTTTTTGAGAAGTATTAGAGGTACACATACACACACCTATGTATAATGGTCAAAGAACATACTGTTTCTGTGGACGGTGAACTACTACCTCTCGAAACGATGATTGTTAAATTATGTTCTACCTCCTCTCATGGAGTAAATTATAATGGAAATTTATTTATATGTGATATATATATTATTTATATTGTTTCTATGATTCTGTATTTTTCTTTTATATCATTACTTTATAGTACCCATTATGGGTAAACGGGATAATTTCATTTGAGGAAGTGTGGACTACCGCCCCCTCAAAGTGATATGGCCCGTTAATACCATACATGGAATGTTAAAAAGATTTAGTTAATCAAATTATATGTTATTTTATACTGGAATTATAATATAAATATGTAACATTATGTTTTCATTCCATCCAAATACCAAATAGAAATGAAAGTAGCATTCATGCGTATGTACAGCTTACCGTCACCATGAACGGTTCATTTCATTTCATACCTCCTAATGTTATGTACTATTATAAATAAATAAATCTAATGAATATATAGATATATATGATATGTAAAACATGAATATAATTCTAGATATAATGATCTTTTGACTACATGAACAACATGTTATTATAAGAAGTCCATTTTTGACTCAAGAACCAAATATCGGCAAAATAGCTTTTATTAACATAAATGATTTCATAATGTCTATAAAAGAGTAATTAGTGATATAAAAGAAATATTGAAATTTAAAAATGTTCTTAAGAATTTAGAAATTCACTTTAGTTTATTATTTATGAAAATAAAGAATAATCAAGTCAAGTCGGACATGGGGTAATGGACTTCGTCTCACTATTGTTTCATTAAGGCATATTTTGTTTTATACACGACTTTATTTTATACGGTGTATCAACCACTTTGAATTTTAATTTCATTCAAAGTTAATCTTGTCTCTATGATGAATTTTACTGATCAACATAAAAAATAATGTTTTAAAGTATGCGGTGACAATGACCTTTTCTGCCACCGTGAGTATTATTTGATCATTGTCTTCCTTAATAGGACGTAATGTTTTTTTAATGAAACATAATTCCATATACGAATTTACGTATATTGGTATTAAAAATGTTTTTAATAATGCATTTTATATGTTAATATATTTAAGTGATATCTTTTGATTGAAATATGGAAATTTTTTCTTTCCATTATATTTTTTCTATGTGTTATGATTTTATAATGGTACATAGACATTTGACAGGTGGTTACATGATAATCCAAATGATGGGTGGTTCCGCCATAAACTTGTATGGTTTGTTAAGTTATAACTTCCAATTATTGGGTATGGATGTTGACCGTATGTCCATTCCATTTAGTGATATTTGTGGATGTCGAAAGTATGGTTCTTCCATTTAAGTATGTTAATATCCCAAGTAACTTTATATGTTATCTGTTTTTATTGGTTTTATGGTACGATATTGGTAAAAAAAGGGAAATAAATTATTCTTTATATAGTTAAGAGTATTTACTACTTCATAAAAGTGAAAATTATTACTTATGATAATGTATTCATGGTTTACATATTGTTTTGAAAAACTAAAAATTTTCCTTTTTTGTGTATCCCTTATTGATATTTTTATTCTCATTCGGAAATTTTTAAATGTATTTCAGATGACATAAATAGGAATAGGGTCATGGATGGGATCAATAAAAAGTCACAATGTCTAAAACATGGAACTAGTCATGCCTGTTTTTTTCAAAGAGTTTTTATTTTATGAGAAAATGGAAACTGAGTAGAAGTGTCTACTTTTTAATCTTTTGAGATGTAATAGTTATGTCCTAATTCTCTAAAACACTAAACCTATAAAAATATTCAATGTGAATTATTCATTTAAATCAATTTTATGTAATTTTTTATGGTCAGGTCATATATTAAGTCATGAGGATGATCACTAGAGTGAAAGATGTAATGATCATTCCTAATCAATTTCCATGAAACATGATTAACAATGATTTCCTTAACCAACTATGAGAGTCACTGAAGAAATGGGATAATTTGTTTTCATAGAGTTCATGTAATGTAGACCGTGGATAAATGAATATTTGGTTTTTTATATTTCAATAATGATTAAGAATGACCTATGTGACTGTCTTAGAGGAAAAAGAAATTTTATTAACTATGGAAACAAATGTGACAAAGAATGTGACTAGAATGGAAAAGTAAAGAGTATGGTTAATGAAATGTATGGGAATTCTGTCCTCTCTAAGTCATAATAAATGTTAAAGTGTTATATGTGTGAATAAAATGACCATTATGGAACAAAATTTCAAAAGAGGAATGTTCCTGATGATAATCAACAAGGTCGTCCAAGTACTATATACATTGTTGATGATGATGATACTACTGATGAAATGTGAATGTAAGAAGGTATTATTTTTAATCTATTAGGGAAGATGTAATCAAATTATTTATGTATTTAGATTAATATTTTATGAATGATATAATATAAAAGGATTGTTCTACATATCTTCTCACTTAGTTTTTACAAATTTATGATGAAATTTCCATATGTAATGGTGATGTTATTTATTAACAATGTTATATTTTTTCAAAGTGAAGGCAACTCCTAATATGATCTTAATGATAAGATAATGATATATGGATAAAGATAAATTGGTAATGAATAAGTAAAATGGAATGTATATATTACATTCGAACTAAGTAAGGACTTGTTTATAGGTGCTTTATGCTACCACTACTGATGTTTACAAATTTTTTGTATATATGGATAGATCCAATGTACATTGGAATGATGAAGAAACCATGTTTTCTAAAATGATTTATAGTAATTCTAGTTGTTAAAATATTTCTAGAGAATATATTATGATGGTATTCACATGCTTTGAATGTGACTGCTGAGAGATACTATTTTTTATACATGGTAATTAGTGTTAATCTAATTTCATGAATCTATTTCTAATGTTTTGGATTTTTCATCATTGACAAGGGTAATAAGGTTTTTTTTCATGAACACATTTTGTTAAAAATTGGAGGAAGTATTTGTGACCTAAATTTTTGATGAAAATGTTGGTCAAAAGGTTAACCAGTGATTAAACATATTTCATGGATATCCATATTATATATTATATTTTTGTGGATTTAAAAAAATGATATCATTTGTGACTGGTGATAACCAATCAATTCCCGAAAGGTCGCAGGTCTTAAACCTCTGACCAAAGAATAATAAGGGAATCTTGCATACCGTTGGACATTGCATTGTCTTGGAAAATTTATATTTAAAATTAATGTATAAATAATTATAATGAACTATTATTGTACTTTTTTATTTTTATAGATT
Source organism: Viscum album (assembly GCA_963277665.1). NCBI lineage: Eukaryota > Viridiplantae > Streptophyta > Magnoliopsida > Santalales > Viscaceae > Viscum > Viscum album. The sequence goes on from CAUJRU010000211.1 coordinate 152,612, forward strand.
CTTGCATGTTGTTTTTTTAAGAGGAAAATAGTTGTAATTTTTATTCTTTTATAGGCCTTAAAATCTGTGAAAATAGAGTTTTAGTGCTCTATTCATCAATGTTAATTTCAGGAAATTATTCCCATAAGGTAATGAATGTATTAAGAAAATTTCAAAGAAAACCCCTTTAATGAAATTTTTTTTATATAAATTTTTCATGATTTACTCAACATTTTGAATGTGAAAAAAATTGTTTTCATAATACCTTAATTTTCATCGATCTGATGGCCTTTTAAATAAAGACAGATTTATGAACATGAGGCCATAAACATTAAGTTGATCATTCAATTGTTTTTTAGTTATGACTTCAGTAAATCCATAAAAATATTTACACTTTTCCTCCATGTTTAATATTCACACCCAACCAATGTTCTCTATTGTGGAAACCATGTTATATGTTTCATGGCTAACTATTACTATTCTGAATTTCAATTTTTGTTGGAAGTATTAGTATCCATATTTATGATTCAGTATTCTATGAATTAAACTTTCAAATATAAAACCTTTGATAACCCAGTTAAATTTCGGGGGTGAAAATTATTTTAAGGTGAGAATAATTTTACACCTATATATTTTGAGATTTATTTTTGTTCGAATTAATTTCTCCCTTCAATATTTTTCATTTCACATGACAATGGAAGTTTTCCTTTATATATATATATATATATTAAATAACTATGTCAAAAATTAATTTCCCATGAAATACTAACTTTTTCGTTCTATACACAATACCAATATGGCTTTTAATACTAGTAATGATGAATGGTTATACGATAAACACAACACAGAGTTTATATGAACTAACATTATACATATATATATAATTAAAAGAAATTATTATCTCATAACCATTAAACCTATTTATTTGAATAGCTATAACTACTTTATAAATAATTTTTATACTTTTTTATATAAATAAATCATATTGATTATGAATGATAATATTTTTTATAGTCCTTCTATGTTTTAAAATATCATTTTCTCAAATGAACCACTTATTATAATGTAATAAATTTTTGAAAAATTTATAAATTTAATAGGATAATATAAACATCATTATTTAATTCATAGTACCGAAATTATCCTAGGGTAAATTATTGTCATTTTTATGAGAAACTTCATTATTTTATGAACTAGGAAAATACTACTTTTTAGTTAAAAACATCCATTTTGCCTAATTAATTAGTAATGGTAAATGATATTATAAATATTATTTTATGTAAAATTAGTTAAATAGTACATATATGAATACAATTAAATTCATTAGAATCAATTTAACAATGATAGTTAAAATAAAAACATAAAAAACATTTGATCTTTTTTCTACATTAAAACCATGTTATTTCATCCCATCTGCAGGATTATCACTATTCTTAAATTTTACACTTCAATGCTTTAAATTTTAAAAATCTTGTATACAGAATTTTATTATTTCAATTAATTAGATTCTAATTTGACAATGTTTGTTTTTGACCAAAAGTATTTGTAGAGGTGATTAAAATTAATCATAGTAGTTCAGGCAAAATTATGATTAATTATTGACTAATACTCAATATTAAGGGACCAAATTACAATTCCACTTTTCCAACACCCCTTTTATGTCCATATATCCTCCATAAAACATCAATTATTTATTTTGGTATCTTTTTTTGAATTTTTTTTGATAATATCATGTGAACACGAATATTTTTTAAAAAAATTCTAATTGAGAACTTTTCCTTCCTAATAAAAGGCCACCACTAATACAAATTCCACACACATATTACACATTTTTTCATCCATGATTTGACCAAGCATACTACCAAAAATAATAATTTTACCTTGAAACCTCCCTTTGGTAATAAAAAATCTCATGGAATCCTTCTGGCACAAACTAAAAGGATTTAACCAGTAAATAGGTTACGTCTTCTTTCAAGATCCTTTCCTTTATTTAACTTATTCACCCATACACTATTATTATTAAATTCTAGTGTTACAAAAACAGTATCCTCAATCTTGAAAAAAATATCTTGTATCATCAATATTATTGGATTTTTTATGCAATGGTTCTGACCAACACTTACACACAGCTTAATCTAATAGTTGTTTAACATACGTTTTCTATGTACAACAATCTTTTGCATCACAAAATTATAAATATTAATTTATCCATTAACTACAATAATGGTTGACATTACGATAAAAACTCAATTTATATAATTCATATATTATATTTACTATGTATTTGAGATTTTTATTCGATTTAAAACATGTATATCTTAATTTCAATTTGTTTTTAATACGATAATCTTGTTTAAGGATGTGTGGACTAAAACCCCTTCAAAGCGATGTGATTCATTCACACACCAAATACAATGTGTTAAGTATGGTATTAATTAGGATATTTGATATAAATGATATTTTAATTCTACCGTAATAATGATATATATATATAAATACATATATATAAATATTTCATACTTTTTTGAAATGTGAAAATAAGGATGGAAACATAGTTCATGCATACGTACAACTTAGCATCTACATAAATGGTGTATTCCATTTATACTCCTTTATTCTATAGAATATTATTATAAAAATATACTGTATATTACAAATATTTATATCATTTTTTACATCTGGGATTTATAATATATGTATGAGGACCAAATATGTATCAAAATTTTGACACATTCCAGGAACAAAGAGAATTTTACCCAATGTGAAACATTAACATATGAGCGTTAATAAGGGGGTAATATAAGGCCAAAATACAACCATATATGGTAATATGTATAATAATGTTCTTCTATAATTTTTTTATAATAAATATTGATTTATTATACATGAATATTGTTCAAGTACGGAGAGAGTCTGGTCAAATGGTACGGGGATTTCATATCACTTTTAATATCCTTTAGATACATATTATATTCTCCACTCATTCCTAGTTTGATGTGTATGTAATAACCATGATTTCATTATATGTTTCCAATAATTCAATTTATTCATATTCACATAAACAATTTATGATCCTTCTTTCATGGCGTTTATGTTCCATATGTTACCAAATATATAAAACAATTTTGTCTCAATTTCCCATTTTTTAGATTGTTGTTTTGTTATTCATCTAAACACTTTGTCAAGGTGTATATACATTATTTTTAAATTTTATATCACGAATATAAATAATTTAATTATATATTAATCTTCATTTAATTTTCTTCTATTATATAGATTGTATTATCCCATGTCAATAAGATATAAGATTTTATTGATACAATCACATCTCATTGTGAGATTGTTTATGTTTATGCTTCCTTTGATGAAATATTATGGTACATCACTAATTAATATTAATGATTTTACTTATACCATTATTATGGGGGAAAAAATACTGTGTTAGTACCATTTTCACACACATTGGTACTTAATATCATGTTTTTATATAAAATTTGACAATCTCTTTCGTCAGTCGAATATGTATTGTATTCAAAAACCATGTTTTAAAAAATGTTTTAAAATCGATTTGATAATATCCATGAAGATTATTTAAAAGGAAAAATTACTTTAAAAATATTTTATTGTTTTCAAATCATCATTGTATGTCATCAATGATATTTTCAAAGAAAAATGTTTTTCAAATGATTTCAATTATAAAAATAATATTTCAAAGAATAATATAAATTTTACTCAAGAATTGTTATTAAAAGAACTTTTGAAATTATTTTCCAATCTAATATAACATATGTTAGTGTTAGTCAATACTTAATGGGAAAATAATTCAATTTTTCCTTTTATATTCTTTCTTTGAATTGATTTTTTTTATTGAATGAAGTTTATCAAGCTGTTTCTCTTTGGTGGGATAAATTTGATTGAAAACTAATTCTTTTAATGAGTTATGATGAAATTATTATGAAACATATAGTATTCATGTAGATATGATATGTTTTCTAGTTTATGATACCCATTTCATTTCATGGGTTATGGTATGAGTATTATTGATCTTTTGGAACTTGTACGTATGATTTCATTATCAGACGTGTGTTATCTATATCTATCTCTAATGAATTGGTTAGAGATTTATATCTCTGGAGATAAAATAGGGATGAATGGAGGGTTAATCATTTCAATAATACCGGGGTAGAAGGAAGGTTACTCAATTCAGTAGTACATGGCTAGAATGAGGGTCACTCAAATTAGTAATATTGGGATGGAATGGCGGTTACCAGATTCTGTAAGGGAATTTTTCTCTTAAAATGGTCTTGATAGAGATGTCATTGCTACTATAGAAATCAGTATATTCTTATCTGTATCGATAATTCCATGAATTATTCCTATTCAATTGTTTCATGTATTATGATAATTTTTTTCATTTTGAGTCATGTCTTATGAATTTTGAATTTTTGTCCCATGATATTTGATATATAAGGTATTATCTTCTATTTATATGATCTTATTATGATACTCGTATGCTAATTTTATAACTACATGTCTCCCTTTTTTACCCTTACTGAGAATTTTAGATCTCCCCTATTTATGTTACCTTTCCCATATGTTATGAAGATATGTACTATATTTTACATGTCTAATAAGGGTTTTACTAAAGAAGAACCTACTGTGTGATGTTATTGTTCACTTATGTACCATTTTTATGTTTCTATGTTTCCAAAGGGACTATAAAAACTACTGTATTTGGGAATCTAGTTATATAATGTTTCAGTATTCCAAAAATTTAATTTAGTTATAATGTTTGTTAATAGAGGGTTATTATTAATTGAGTATTTTAAATACAATATGTTATATGTATAAATGGTTCATAATTAAATAATGGGAAATCCAACTACAAATATTTAGACAACCTCTTCGCAAGTGACTTGTGGGGCCCAGAGGTATACCATGTCTCGTGGAGGACAGAATTGGCCACCAAGAAGGTTGAAGATGATGGTATTATAGTATAGATGATGAGTATCCATGCCCATGTATAAGGAATGCAGAAGACATGGAAAAATCTATGCATATGTTGGGTTACACACCTATAAGGATGCTCTTGGATATTGAATCTTGTGGCCCTTATTGACAAGGTTGGTGTAGTGAATCCAATTGCATACCTCGATACAGTAACCAAAAAATGGATGTCATCTCTCTATTAATATACCTACTGAAATACACTATAGAATTTAAATGTGGAATATTAATTAAGAGGCACTACACTTGTGTTTAATGAGTTACACATATAATGATTGTTTCCAGATCAAATTGATCTTTTTTGTTAGATCTCCAATGCTCGTGGTTTAATAATACACTAAAATTTAAAACATTTGGCATCATCTCCATGCTTCCTTATCTATAAGACACATCAATTCACTATAGAAGATTACGAGACCCCCACTAATCAAGGTAGATGCTGCCACAGTCATCCTAAGGTCAAAATGATGAGACCAACATGATCAAAAAAATCATGTCAGTTCATTTTCATGATTTATAGGAATAAACACTGTTCAAACAAGAAATAAAGTTGTAAGAGTCAATTCAAAAAGTCAATAACCATGGATGTACATAATTATTTCAGGAAATTGTGTGTCATGAAATTATTATATACTAAATGGGATACAATCACCATAATGGAGTAGCCCAATTTTGATGAAAAAATAATTTTTTGGAATATTTTTAATTAACATTTGAATAATTCAATGTTGATCCCTTCACGAATTCAAATAGTTTATTTATGTTGAATGAAATCTCATATTTGATTAGATGATTAAATAAGGTAGATACAGTGACTCTCACATATAAAAAGTGATTCTACTATGCCAATAATCATGTTGAAATTAATGTTATTCTACTGAAAATTGTCTTTTTAAAATCAATGTTTTCTCCAAGCATTTTTTAAAGAAAACAAGCCATGAGTAATCAACGAATCATGATGAGGAGAGTCACATGCAACTTTTTTTTAGCGAATATTATTTATTTAAATAATATTTCATAAATTCAATCACCATTTATTTATGTTTATAGTATAGATGGGTTTAATGATAATTAAATATTATTTGTGATCTTGTGAAAAAAAAAATTATATATGTTTCATTATTAAAATGGTAAGAAATAATTATTAAAAATTTACATTAATATAATAATGTAATGTTTAATTCACGGTGTATTGAATATAATAATTACTTATCTATTTAAAAAATTAAAATAATGATATTTAATTATTTTAAAAATATTTATTATTCATGGTTTACAAAATATGGGGAAGGATCATGTAGTTTTTGTAAAAAAACCAACAATTGATGGATCTGAGCTATAATTGAACTTGTCAGGCACATTCACAACAATTATATTCATCTTTATTTATGGTAATAATCCAAATAACTTAATGAAGAAGCCCAATATTCTTCAATGAGAGTATCATTAGACATAAAATTTATTATTTTTAAAATACCATTACAAGATAACTGATCTTCTTATTGAACATTTGGTATATTTTATCATATTATCATAGTTGTGTTAAAGAATGAAAACTGAAATACCAATAGTATTATTAACACATGATCTCTTAATATCATAGAATCGCCATTCATATTTTTTATACTAGTGTGGAGGATCAATGTTCCTTGAATCATTTCCTACAGGTCAAAATTAATAATTCTAAAAGCATTGAGAGAATTCCATTTTTTCAATAAGTATTTATAGATAGGATATGGAACATTTCTCTTTTATGAGAGATTTCCTGAGAAATGTTCTATATTTAATCATGAAAATTCATTTGGTATAATTAATTTTATATAATGCTCAGATTCACTAAATTTATATAAATTAGAATATATATTTAGTGGTAAAAAACATATAATTTTTTGTAGCACCATTATAAATTTTTATTCTATGTATACCCCAAATCAAAAAATAATAATAATAATAATAATATTCTTTTAAATAGTTCTACACTAATATAATAATATATCAGTTTTCATTTGGAATTATTAACTTGTCATGACAGTCTACATTTGTGATTATCAATCCATTAAAAATAAATATATATATTTTAAAATATAACAATATTCCAATCCAATCAATATACACGCCAATATAATATTCATTGACAATAAAAATAGATATTTATTATAAAAATTCTCATAAATAAATTAAAATTTATTTAATAAAATTCAATTAAAAAAATTGAAATAAATAAATAATATATCAACCATTTTGAAATAAATATCTTTTATTCGATAAAATGTATATTTTATAAACCCAAAAAACTAGTGACTAAATTTATATATTCTAGTCATCTTGAATAATTATTATTATAATTTAAAAGAATAATATTTACTATTGTTGTACAATTAAAAATTGAATATAATTGATAATCTAGAAACACTTATTGTTTTTCCTTGAATACCCACAGATAGTAAGAACCACTAATAAGTGGTAGTTGAATCAATTATGTTGTTTTATAATTTATTTTCTCTTGAAATTAACCCCTTTTGTTAGTTAAAGATGAAAATGTACTCATAATTATAAAACTCAAATGTAATTTTTTAAATGTTTTGGACATAAGGACTAGCATAAATTATTTAAATGGATCACCCCTTGTGTTTGTGACTATATCCATTCCACGGAGAATATCAACTATCCATTAAAATCCAGTATGATATAAAATGAATAATTTTTTAAAATTATTTTTAGATTGCATATATCTCAAGATATGTAATTGTAAATACTCATATCAGTAACAATATATTATTTTTAAACTACGAAAAAAATGTTTTATAAAATCTATGAAAATTTATTCCTAGAAATTATCCATTTACTGAAATTATTTTGGTTATAATTAAACTAGTACCATCAGTCATTTTCTTGTGTATCATTATCTATTTAACCTTAGATCACTTTGTTTATTATCATTGCCTTTATATGTTAAATAAAATGTAACACCTCATAATACTATCATGTGCCTATACTTAATGTCTATGAACACTACATCCATGACTAACAAAAAATTGAATGATTATGTTGACCGTAATATATGTTCATTGCCTCTTCATTATACTATAGTTTATTGTTTGGAATCTCACTATAGTCACAAATCATCATCACTTAACCTTTATAGTTCACATAAAAAATTTATGTATATAAATTACTTGCACCATATTATTAACACGCTCCCCAACGTGGAAAAATGCTTAAACAAAAAAAATTCACCACTTAAAAAAATTTTGGTATGCTAATTGACTATCTCATTAAAACATCATTATGACACTTTTAAACTAATTATGAAGTTCCATGATGTTTCCTTCAAAACCACAGTCATCAACAATCATTGAAAACGTTTATTTCCATTAGATAAATAATGATGTATATGTCATGTCATCATATTCTCAATCAAACATCTTTGAAATAATATTTTAATGTTCCTAATAAAAATTTATGATAATATATAGAGTAATAATATCAAATATGATCCTCTTCATTAGATTATTAGTCGTAATTACTATAAAAAATTTAAACCTAATTGATAGATCAAATCTATCTCACGTATTCACATACGTTAATCAATAAACCCCAGCATTATTCTCCCCATCATGTATTAAATCAACTTTATTAAAATTAGGTTTCACAAAAACAATGTTTTATATATCTTCATATAATCATTCCATTGACGAGACCACATTCTTTAATCCACTATTCATATGTCTGACAAATCATAGATAAATATTTTTTATTTTTAGAACTCATACTATCATCTTCTTTAGATCACCACTCTCTATTACTGATTAAATTCCCACATCTCATTATATTAGTTCATTATAAATGAAAATTTGATAGAAATTCTATTAATAAACATGAATTTCTCTAGAAATTATTATCATACTAGTAAACAACATCCAATAATTACTAGTGAAACAATATAAAAATGTAAATATTTATATATTTGGTAAAATGATCCTCATAAACATAGAAATAAGATAATAACATTATTTCTAGAATTTATGTATAAATCATTGAACACATAAATGGTATTTTTTCAAAAAGACTCATACTATTTTCCTACATTAATTCATGGTCATTGATTTGTTTCCACTTCACCATATAATAACTTTAACTCTATTTATCGAGAATCCTCATTATTTATAAATTGAACCTTTATATATCAAAAAGATTATTTTTTTCCTTTATTATTGTCTCCCTTTGGGAAAATATATATGAACTCTAAAATGTGTAATTTTTGTAATTCTCCATCTTAAATCATCATCACATGTACATCTTGTAAAAATGTACAATCTCACCCATTTTACACAATTATCTAGTACCATATTTTTATTAGTGATGATAGGAATATAAATATCACTAAAACATCATATATCATTTAAGAGATGTTCTAAAACATATTTACCGAATCACTCTTATACTCCGTAAGATGTTCAAAACAAATAATTTCCAAAAAAAATCATGAAACTATTTATTTCCTAAATTAAAAATACATCATGAACAACATATTTGAGAAAAATAAAAATCATCATATCGAATCAAAAAAAGGATAATTAATCTCCTCATATTGATTTTTTGGAATCATTAGAAACCAAAAATGAAATAGTTGGTAAAAACATTTATAAAAAAATTAACCAACCAAATAGGTTTTCAAGGAAAATTTCATCACATCACAATTGTAGATGAATAAATAATTTTATAAGGAATTACATCCCTCAATGAATGTTATTTTGCAGACAATATTAGCTAATATTTTTCTTATTTCATTTATTTTACAAATTTTACGATAACAATTCCTTCCTAATTATAAAATATTTTATTATAGAGTTATAATTTCTATCACTATTTAAAAAAATAAAAAAAATATCATGGGGGATATTTCTATATAAACATTATAAATACATTGGTAGAGGATAAATATATGGTTTCTCCCTCAATTAATCCTTTCCTTAAATTTTCATTTATTTAGTTAAAACATATTTTATTAGATATGTCATTGAAATAGACTCTTTCATTACATCATCGTCAAAAAAATTCACAAAATTTAGATGATAATTAATATAAATATACCATGATCTAAAATGTTGGATTTTTTTGAATGGACTATGTTATTGTGATTGTGATAAATTACATTCAATTGTTACCAAATTTAGCACTCAAATCATCAAATAAAAAATTTATCAAAATAAATTTTTTACACTCTTGGGTAGAGATAACATATGGTTATTTCAATGAAATAAAGGTATCTGGATATTGTTTCTTAAAATCAATAATTACAAAACTATAAACCAATATATATTATACTTATTATATTAATTGTCTATCATTACAATATTTAGCACAATCAACATTAGTAAACCCATGAATGGTCATCTCATTACATATTTTATACATCAAGATATAATATGATATTTACTTTAATTGAAACATTAAATACAGAAATTTTCTTGTAAGTGGGACTCCTTCTAATCTCTCTGATATATAGAACAAATTTTTTTAATAGTGGAAATAAATTTATTTTACCTACTAATATTTATTAATATTAATATCAACATTCAAATGTTTTTTAATTCATATTTTCCCAGCCCTATATTTACTCATATTTTTGCCGATAGACATTGGTGTAGAAATATATTTATATTTTTCCATTGCAAAAAATTTTAAAAAACATATTGGAAAATATAATGATTGTGATTTATGTATCATTACATTTTTTTTAACTTTTAATCATATAAAGTCATTTTAAATCTCCATGCATTGACATCTAAAAGTTATTATTCATTTTTTCATTAAATTCGTTACATGTATTGTTCATATCATCGGAAATAAATATATCATAAACATAAATAATGAAAAATATTTTACTAATACTCACCTCATTAAAATACTTGTTTAAATAATATTTTACATTAGAATGGTTAATATAATTTATGAAACACTATGGATATTAGTACCAGGATCGTGGGCCCTATTTCAACCTGTATAATTATCTAATCAGTTTATATACAATGGTGTCATCATTATCATGTATGAAGCCACATATATTATCAAAATAAACATATTAACTAATATATATATGAGAGTTGAAATACCATCAATCTCGCAGACATTGTAAATATGATATGAAAAAACACTCAAGAACATTTTTATATGTTAATGTCTAATTATAGGGGAAACACTTTCTCCAAAATAAATACGTTCAACTAGTGTGTAACCTATGAAAACTAGTCATTCTTTCATTCATGAAATATATCTATTTTTATTATGTTCACATGTATAAATGATCTTTATTAAAATTATATCAACAATTTATGGTATGGAATATGACCCAAGGTGTAAATTTTCTCAATTCTATATAACTACTCATTCATAGAATTGAAACCAACATTTTTGTCACATACATATAAAACACATTTTGATTACACTCGTAAGATAAGTGATGTATCATTTTTTGAATATAAATTTTTTACATTTATTGGACATGATCTTCCTAATTTCCAATAATGTTTTCACATTCAAACATTCTCTATTATGCTGATAATGATAGATAAATTCTTTCATTATTTTGTTAATCATCAATATACAAATATAAGTTAAATTTAACATGTTTAAGATCACAAACCTATTTCTTCTTATTATCAACATTATAAGTTAACATTATATCATTTTAATATATTCATTATAATATTCAAAATCTACTGTTAAGGATTTCTATGTTTAAATTACATTCACAATATAGGAGTAGACCATTTATTTTATATGTTTATTACATCACCTATATCTTCATCCATAATCTAAATTTTTATTCAATATCCATTATATATATTTTTCATAAAATAGTTCATGATCCAAATTATTGATCATTAGTAATGAAGGAATCACCTTAACAATTGAAATATTTCTCTTTTGGATCTTTTTCATATATAAAATCTCATATGATGTCATTTTAGATTCAATCCAAAAAATAAAATTCTATTTTAAACCAGAAATGTTGCACTTATAGATTTCCTCCTAGGAATATAAAGTTTTTTTCCTATTAAGAATAATTCATTACAGTTAAAATAATACTATATATTCTTCCAATACACTACTCTATTTTTTGAGGAGTGTAGGAAGCACTGCATTGTTGTTTGACACCAAGTTTCTATATGTATAAATAAATAGAGGTATTTATGAAATGATTTCAATTTTTTCCTTAACAATGATATATATAAAACCAGTTCCTTCAAAATATCTCTTATGAAGATTATTATCATCATTTGAATCATATAATTTATGTTTCATAAATATTTTGTTGGTTATAAATGTGGAGTCATTAATGAATATAATAATGTAAAAATAAAATTAAGTTGATTGATGTCTATAAAAAAATCTGATTGTATGAGGTATGTATTTATAGTGTATTTGATTTCATCATGTATATTTCTTCCACTAACAATACATCATTTTATGTAATATATACATTGAAAAAAATATTTCAATTTTAGTTGTGGTACATTTATTACATCATATACCATAAAAAGTTTTTTCATATGTTTCTACCAAATATTCCCTTGTATTTTATTTCTCCATTTATTTTCATCTTCATTAAATATATTTCATGAATTAGAAATAAATCCAATCTAGAATAGATTACCACCAGTTCATTATCCATTATTATTTATATTTCCATCATTAAAACAATAGATGATACAATAATTTTTTACGTTAACTCCCTTAAAATTTTCAAATAATTGATTATCACTCTGAAAGTTGTGATTAACTTCATTAATTAAAAAAACAAATCATGATTTCAAATACTAAGATTCAAACTCATTCGGTGAAATTACATTTATTTTTATGGAAATGTCATTTCAAGAGGTTAATATTTATCCTTCATGTTATTTAATATTTTTCATGATATTTGTATCAGCTATCATATTTGATGAATAATAGCATCCAAAAATCAATTTTTTGTTCATATTTATTACCTTCAAATAAGTATCAATGAAAAAATCTATTTCCACATTTTTATATTACTATAGATTTTGATTTTTTATAGAGTAAGGAACATGTAATGGTTGTTTTTTCATTCATTCTTTGTCATAGTGACCTCACAGGTCACTATGATAATATTATAATCTATGAAATTAAATAGGTTTTCAAATTTAATATTTTAATCACCTATTGACTTTGATTTTATTTATTTATCAGATTTCAGAATGTTACTCCATTTTCATATAGTCTTACTTTGAACCAGATCATTTCTAATTCCATGGAGGGCCATATTGGGAAAATAAATATACATATTGTTCCCACATATGATATAACACAAATATTATATAGTATACCTTATTTTTCTATAGAAATATATTCATTCCTTAGGATTAGTTTTTTCAAGTTCAGTAATATAGTAATCAAAAGTTTTCCATGGGTTTTGGAAAAATAATTTCAGTGAGTTATTATTGAATTTTTTTTGATTTGATATGTATATAAAATCCTTTCTCCACCCATGATTTCCCAATATTGTTTCGAAAAAGTTCATGGTTATAACAATCATATGAGCTGTTATGTTTTATGGATGTAGATTTAGCCTGATCCATGGGGAGAGTTATTTAATTATCAAGAGATGTTTCAACCACAACCTCATGATATTTGTGTTGATTATTTGTCATCTTATTTATGGTATAGCATACCTCATGAAATCATGATTTTTTAACAATTCATATTCCACAGAAGTGGGCCTCTTATTATTGTTTTCCAACATTCATCCATATTTTAAATCATTAATCCTTATTAAGGAATTATTCATTTTTTATAATCCATTTCTCAATAAATTTATTCATTATTACTAAATCATTCAAGTGGTGTATGTATTTATAAAGATATTTCATTTGTTCAGATATTATGTGATACTCTATATAGTTTTCTTCATCTTTTTTATCTTTACAACCAGATGTATCTTCCAATATTTCTACTATATATATGAATTTTTTGAAAATAGACATAATTTAATCTTATAAAAAATGAATTTAAGTTTACTCAAGACAAAAATTCATACTTATCATTCGTCACATTTTCAATCTAGTGAGTTTTTAAATATTTCTAGCATATTTAATATAATTCGTTGATGTTTTCCTACACTCCTTCAAGTGAGGGATTTCATTAGGATAACCATTATTTTTTATAACCCTCTTTGTCATCGAAATAATTAAATAATTATGATTCCACTACAATTGAAACAGTTAAGTTAGATATTTCATGTGTACATTCCACTTCATTTCTAGTATTTTTTAAATTTAAGAGAGGTGATTAAATTATATTCATCTACAGCCACATCCATACATTTTTTTCACTAAATCCCTTTATCTGATGTTCACGTCCATGAATTTTAATATTATTCACAGTTTCAAATTCAATTTATTATTTAATCATATTATTAAATGATGTAACAATATCATATTATATTCAATAAGAAATCTATACAGTTCATCAAGATATAAATCATATTTTTCTTCTAAGGATGATATTGTTGGATTAATCAAATCATGAATGCTTTTAATGAGTATTTTAATAATATTATAATCATAGCAATACATTTCTATTTCATTTTATATCAAAAAATTTCATTAAATCTCATGACAGAATCATAAAATATACATTCATATTCCATTCTAATATCTATGGACCTGCATCTAATGATTTGTAACATTTTGTTAATCAATTTGATATTTCCCTTTATGATACATTAGATTTTTTTCCATGAATCCTAATATGTCTTGATACTATACATTTTTTATACAATATTCTATAAAATATCACAATGTTTCATTAATTGATTTCCCATTAACATATATATATATATATATTTTTATAAAATTTCTTATGAAAATAATTCTTAATGGGTGGAAACCCAATAATAGATACATCGAACACATCTAAGAAAATTTATAAAAGTTATAGTATCTTTATGTATGTCTTTTAATGATAATTTTCACTAGAAAATGAATAAATACCTCAATTATTCATTGATTTTAGATTAATAATAACACTAAAATTAAGGATCATACATACGGAACATGGATGCATGAATATGAATTGATGGTTCAAAGAGAGTAAGAATCTATTAAAAGTATGGTTTAATAAATAATTATATTTTCCAGTCTACAAACTCATTAAATTAACCACTATAATATATCAGAATCTAAATTAGTTTAAATTTTTTAAAAATAATCAAAAAATTATTTTATGTTGGGAATAGAATAAATATTACCCAACAATCACAAGCTTCACCGCAAGTGTGGGTGAATAATTCCCTTCCATGATGACTCTCATCGGTCCATGGGAATGAACTATAATATTATGTGAATATAATTTAATGAAACTCATGTTAGACTCATTATATATAATTTTAGGTACTTATACTGACTCCAAAAAACTCTAATGTTCTCATTTCCACCTAATCCAAAAAATATATAAATAAAATTTTCTTAATAGTCATATAATGTATTTTTTGGGAAATAATCAATATAATTAACTATGTATGGTAGGACCCTATCCTGGGATCTCAACCATCATTTGGTAAAACTCAGTTTGATGATCATCAACAAAAAATTATTTAGACAGATGGCTTTGTCCCAAAAACAAAACACTATGCCTCACAATACTCTCTCCTACCACATTCTAGAAAATCATACTAATACACCTCTGGAAAGAAAAGAAATATAAGATCCAACTTACTAGTATATCTTTCCATTTCCATTTAGTAAAACTACGGTTCCCATAGTTTGAATCATAACCAACTCATATATTTTCATCATATCGCATATCTCTCTTGTGAATGGTGTATGTATATATAGTACATTCACTCTTTTAAATATGGATTCCTTGGGATAAAAAATTGGAACTAAAAATTTCATCCCGCATGACCCAAATTAGAAATTTTATTTCTCATACTTATTAAATATAAATTATGTTTCCCTATAGAAATTATATAACATTATTTATGCTTCTTTCAATCAAAAAATCATTTAAATTCTTAATTTTTTTTATCATTGATGGATAAAAAAAGATGAATGTATCAACATAGAATTATCATTATCAAGGGGATTTAAAATGTTTTTTTATAAAATACATTTAATAAGTAATAGTTTAATTAATTTAAATAGGAAGTTATGCATCTGGTGATTGAACATTCAAACTCCCATCACAATTTTATTCACTAACTAATCAAGTTGTTCTGATAATTTCACATATGTTCATCTGGATGACATTGATCTATTATTCCCCATATTTCATAAAATTTACTTTATTAATTTCCTATTTAATAAAACATAGTCTGGTATATCATCATGTCATCATCCATCCAATGAAATGAGTTTATTTATGATTCTCAATATTTTGATAAAACATTGAACAATAAATTGGATTTTAAATACTAATACTATCAACTTCATTATATTACCACTTTCTCCCAAGAACACACATCCAACATCGGTTTCTAGTGAACAATTGCTGTAGATAATCCAATGGATCTTCATATAATCATATAAACTTTCTCAGAAAATAAATCTTATGGATTGAAAAAAATCAATGTCATCAAGAGATACATTTTCCACACATTTAACCTTGTGTAGATTGTAACAAAAAACATAACCTTTTTGGAAACTCCATACAATATTCCAATATATAACTTATGAATTTCGTTCTAATGAAACCATCTGTCTCTTTTATTGGACATGTATAATTAGAATATATTTTTTCTAGCTTATAGTTTATCAAAACATCACCACATCTACGATTAAAATACATACATCATGTAAATATATTATCTGTAAATATAACATTAAATTATCTAAAAAATTTCCTTCTTATTTGAAGTTCCCTCACATTTTACACATATGAATGAACTATAAAAAATTAACTTCTTGATATTATTTATATGAAAACAACAGTTGAAGCCCATAAAAAATGTACATGCAAAAAACTATAAAAAAATTATTCGATCATGTGTTCTATAATAATATTAGAAACATAATGATCAATATAAAAAATACCAAATATTAGTTATTGTTTCTTAACAAATTTATGGAAACATTAGTATCCTCCTTCAACACCTTCTAAGGATACATTCTAAACAAACACAATAAATATTTCCCAAAAAAATTAGAAAATTATATATGATAAGAAACAAAAATATGTTATAATGACAACTCAATTGGCCATTGGACCCTCTTACCCAATTTCTTAGTAGAAATAGAAAAAAAATTAATAATTTTTTTGAATATTATATTGTAATAAATGAAGGAACTCGTATGATCGAATTTAATATCATAATGAAAAGAAGCTCATATGAATTCATAATTCTTAATATAATATCATTATATTGATAAGTCATCAGACATGATTCTGACATTTTGTTATTTAAGTACAATAATGATTTATCAATTTTTGACACTTGAAAATAAATGTATTGATGAAATATAATAGAAATTGATTTATTAAAATATGTATATTTTCATCAATGTATTAGGGATATCATCTTCCATTAACTCAGAAGGGAAGAAATAAATTTTTTATAGATTCAATTAAGGTCATTTCACATATGATTAACCCAACATATTCTACCTATCTATGAGAATATATAGACATGATTTACCTCAATACATCAATATCAAAATCCATGATCTTTTTTGTTAATAATCTAATGTCTATGTAAAAACAATCACATTTGTATAATATAATATATCATTGTAAAATAACATATGAAATTCCTATTCATGGGATTATTATCATAACTTAAATTCATAGTGAATACCATGTGGGAAAATTATATGTATAATTATCAACTTATTTTGAATCGCATTCACCTAATAGTTAATCATCATCTATGTACAATTGGAAATACGTTTTTAAACAAAATTTTAAATGTTTAATAATATTTTCATAGTAATATTAGGTCCTCATTATAGTAGTGAATTTTTTTAACACTTCTATGTGGAAATTAATATAAAGAAATTATCTCAATAATAATACATAGAATAAAACCTATAATGTGAAATGATATTAATAAAAATTAATACTATGGTATTTTATTAATTACTTATTCAGTAGGTTATAGGTTAGCCACCCCAATAGACAACCACAGTTTGTAGATCCAAACTCTAAAAATATTTAGTCATCTAACTCTCATATGATATTACTAGTTCATATGGAAAAAATCATTATGAAATTGGATTTCGAGGTTTTTTTATGTGGAATCTCTACTTACTCTAACCACACTCATTTTTGAGAATCCCTTAAGAGGTAATAGATATGATGTATACTATTCTTCTAATTATATATCTTTATCTCATTTTCTAGGATCACGATTTTACTATTTTCCCTAAAATATTATATTGAATTAATAATTTATATCACCACTTCATTGTTGAGTCAATAAGGAATCCATATGAAAAAAACCCATTCCTCTATTTTTTGAAAATAGAAATCACTTTATTTTAAGGAAAATTGATTTTTTTTCTTATGGATTATTCTCACAAAGATAAATTTCCATTCAATATTGAAAATTTCACATCATTAATTAAATTTCATCCATATTTTATTTTCATTATTCATTTTATAGTATCTCTAAATCTAAAAATTTTTTATTTCTAATTTTAAATTTCGATTTTACATTTAAAACCTCATAATACATTAAATCCTTGGTTATGGAGAATTTTATTTTCATGTTCTGAATTCCATGAAACTGAGGTACTGAATTTTCCAAAATTTAGGATCCAAATTTTTTGAAATTCAGGTTCCTAATTCTCTAAATATTATGTTCTAGATTCTATGATCTTAAAGTTCTGAATTCTTCAATATTCAGACTCTGAATTACTTAGAATTCAAAATCTTAATTACCTAGAATTCAGACTCCTAATTCTTGAGAATTCAGACATTGAATTCTTTAGAATTCATACTCTGAAATCTCTAAAATCCAGACTCTGAATACTTTGAAATTAAGACATTTAATTCCTCAAAATTCAGATTCCTATGTAAATAGAATTCGAACTCTGAAATCTAAATAATTTAGATTTTGAATTATTTTTAAATCAAAATCTGAATGCCCATGCTTTATAGACTAAAAATATTTATCTGTTTAGACTCCGAACATTATTTTTCCTTAGAAACTGAAAAAATATATTTGTTTTTGAAACCATATTTTTCTTACACTTGAAAATTTTATGAAATGAAGTCATAAAATCTATTTCTAACTATATTATGTTTCTGTGATTCATGTAAATGTCCCATTGAGATTCAAGGAAAAATCTGACAATTGGAAGAGAGAGACGACTATTGGAGAAGTGGCTATAAATAAGAGCTCATTTGAACTATCTTAAAAACTATTCAATAACTCTATAGAATACATGTTGTGGAAGTGATTTCAAGAGAGAGAGACTCTCATGTTGTGTGAGTACTGAACATAATATCCTGCTTTCCTTGTGTGACTCCAATTATTTCTTTGTACAATCAGTGACTCCCAGGAATGTGAATATATAGGTGTTGACTAACTTATAGTTCGCGGGCTTCCAATGCTAGGAAGATAGAGGTGCCGACTACCTTGATGTTCGAGTGATTTTAGGGATATCACGATAGATTCTGATATTCTTATTGAGGGCATACCCTTGTGTGGGTAAGACATAATTTCTTAAAATTATATATCAAGGGACCTTTATCTTAGTTTTTTGGATACCCTACTCTATGGGTTAAAAGAATTAAAATTTTTAACTTTTTGGTTTTATGTTTATTTCTGTTTCATTTTGATAAAATTATAAAGTGTAATATTCTTATAGATTCTTGTAATTTTTTATACTCTAAAATGTATGATTCCATACGGTTTAAGGTAGAATCCTTTCCATATTAAATTTTATAATGTTCCATTTCTAGAACCATATTTCCATAACCATGTAAACTTTCCTTAAGTTTCTTCTTGAAACTATATTTTCGGAACATAGCAAGTTTGTAAAACTCTAAAAGGTCTTGTGAATATAACATGTTTAAAATTGTTAAACATAGTTTTTATTAAGGTTAAAAATTTTTTTTGTAAACATACAATTCACCCCCCTCTTGTAAATTGAGCATCTACGTCATTATATTGATCCTACAATTGGTATTAGTGGAGGTTTCTAAAATAATTATATTCTTGTATAAGTTTTTCATTTATCATGTTTTCTTTGTTCTAATTTTTTTTCCTTTTATAGGGATTTTTATTCATGTTTAAAAAATTTTATTGTTAACATGTTTTTGTTGAAAAGATATTTTCTTTTACAATGGCTGGAATGAATGATGGTTCGATTTATGATCTAATTCCAGCATGATCAGTGATACATTATGGGAATGATTAAGAGTAAGGTAGAGATTGTATGAAGACTTTAGTATCAATATTGGAGTTGGAATTGTTGTCATGCTTACTATAGATTAAATGATTCCTGACAAAGAAGTCAAAAACTTCAACAATAATGAAATTTCCTAAATCAACTAAACTACAAGGTACACAATACATTGTTGTTTTCCATGACTAAAAATATATAAGGTCACATATCCTATTGTGAAGCTTCTAACATTTTCTGGAAAAAATTGGACATTATACATATCGATACATCCATATTTATTGAGATTATAAGAGCTATGATTGAATCATAATATCATGGGTTTATATTTCCTTATGGTGAACCAGTATGCAAGATGAAAGAAAGGTTTATGACTATTGTCAACAGCCTGCAATCTATGGGTGAAAAAGGTCTCTATGATGAAGCTCTGGTTGAAAGGTTTATATATATCATTCCTAATAAGTGGGAATCTAAGATAAAATGTATTGATGAGAATATGAATGTTTCTCAAATTACTCTTGATGAGTTTTGTGGAACTCTTCTTCAACGTGAGACAAGGAAGAAATCGATATTGATAAGAATGAGAAGAAATAAGTAAATGGAAGTGTATCCTTTATTAATACTAATGTCATGAATCTTGAAAGTGTTTCAAGATCCTAGACTAATAATGTCATTGTTTTATCATCATCTAGTTAAAGTAAACATTTTGATAATGATCTAGATAATATTAATTAATGGTTGAACAAGATAGTTAGAAATAAATACATTAAGTATAGATATAAGATTAAATAATGAAAAGACAAGAAAGAGTCGGAAGTCAATTTCTATGAATGAAAAAGAAAATGGAATATAAGGCTAGATTGTCCTAAGCTTATGAAAAAGGATAGAAAAGGAAATCATTATTAGAGGAGTAGAAAGAAGTACTACTAAGAAAAATCTAAGAATGTTTTGAAAGCCAATGACAACTTGAGTGCCAGTGATGGTGACTCTTCTAATTATTCCTCATATTATGAATCTTATGTTCATAAGAATCTTGTACTTCTATACATATTACACTTTGAAAATATTTATATGATGGAAAATGTGCATAATTATGAATCCATCACCAATGTATCCTTGAATGTAATATATAGTGATGAAAAATACTATAAGCCTTAAGATGAATAATCTTTCTCAAATAAAGATAATACTTTAAATTCTTATAATGAAGTGTCTAGATTTTCTAAACTTCGTGATAATGAAAATTATAAACTCATGAAAAATATTGATATAGAATATTATAGAATTTCTATTTTAACTAATGAATTATCAAATCATTCTAAAGATATTAATATGATAACATGTTATGTTGAAAGTATTTCTAGAATCCTTGAGAATGTATATTCTGAAAAATAATAAACATTGTATGGATCTTGACACTGAAATATGAATGAAAAATATTTTAGAGACTAACTCTAGTAAAAAAAATAATGTTTTTGAGGATAAAAACTTGGTTATTAATCTAAAGTCAGAAATATTTTCCATGAGGAAGAGTCTGTCAAACCATTCTTCTGGTACGTGAAAAATTTACAAGTTGTATTCCCAAATTCGATTTATAAGGAATAATTTTGGATTTTTTTATACACAATCTAAACCGATTTTTAGTAATGCATATTTTGTTCCTCAAAGTGCAGCATTCTGCAATAAATTTCAGTGTTGTGGAAATTGGGTGAAAATTTTTTCTTTATAGAAAACACATTATATTGGTTTTCCTAAATATTAATTTTCTTAGAAATTGTTGATACCTAAAATCTTGATTTCGGAAATTTTTGGATCCAATAATTTCCAGGAATTGAATTTATCACTCTTTTATTATTAGAAAATTAATGAAAGTATCATAATAAACACATGGTACATGGATAGTGGATATTCCTGACATATGATTGTTAATATAAAATCTTTGAAAATATTATCATGATGAAATATGTAAAAGTAACATTCAGAGATAATTCATAGAGAGAAATTATTGGTAGAAGTAACATTGTTTTTCTTCGAAAAATTGATTTAAAATGGTTCATTTGTTAATGGTCTTATTCATAACCTCATTAGCATAATTCATTTATGTGATGAAGGTTATCTTGTGAATTTTAGGAATAATAATTTCTTTACACGAAATTCCAAGGAAGAGTTTATTCTTTCTACCCATATGAAAGAGAATGTATAAAAACTGAGGATAGAATAACATAGGAGCAAATATATACCTTACCTTAGTGTATTGTAATAAAAATATTTGTTATGTCATATATGGTTAGGACATTGTAACCTTAGGAACCTATGTAAACTCTCTAAGAACAGGATAGTTAAGGATCTACTGGAGATTAGATATGTTTTTTCAAAAGTTTTTAATATTTTTAAATAGGGAAAGAACCATTAATCATTTTATAAATCAATATGTAACGTCTCATCTACTGATGAATTACAGTTGGTGTATATGGATATTTTTGGTCCAACAAAAACTGGAAGCATTGGTGGAAAATATTATCTATTTGACTTAGTTGATGATTACAACAGATTTACGTGGGACAATTTTCTAGCAATTAAATATGAAGGTTTTTTTATTTTAAAAATTTTATAACCCATGTTAAAAATAAGAAAAACCTCCCACTTATAACTATTCATAATGATCATTGTAGAGAATTTCAAAATTCAGATTTTTAAAAAATTTATAGTAAAAATGTAATTACTTATAACTTCCCAGTACCATGTACTCCTCAACAGAATGGTGTTGTTGAAAGAAGAAATATGATTACTAAAGAGATAACTAGAACCATATTGAGTGAATATTCTATAGCTAAACACTATTGGGATGATGTTGTATGTACTTCTTGTTATACTATAAATCGAGTTTTGATAATACATTTTCTTAACAAAACCCCTTATGAATAGTGGAATGGTAGAAAACCTAGACTTTAATACTTCAAATAATTTTGTTTCAATGTGCTTATTATTAATACTAAAGATAATTTACATATATTTTCACCCAAATATGATGATGTAATTTTCCTTGTCTACTCCACAACTTCTAAGGTTTCTAATATTTTCAATGAAAACACTTGTACTGTTGAAGAAATAATGAATGCAAAATTTGATGAAACTAATAATTTTGTTTTTAAAAAACCTCAACCTACATCCTCAGATGTGTTTTAATAAATTAATTATCAATACTTGATAAAATATAACTCTGAAACATATAATGCTCAAGAAAATGTTTCTGAAGTATTTTTCCCAAAGAATTCCAACCATATATTGATGGACAAATTTTACAAATTCTAAATCACTTACTTTATAAGAGTCATACCAGTGATAGTATCATTGGTAATTTAAATAGACCTATAAGCTCTAGAATTTCATTATGAAATTATGTAGATAATATAGCATTCATTTCCAAATTAGAACAATAAATCAGTCCTGAAGCATTAAGTGATGTTGATTGTATTAAAGTCTTGCATGGTGAGATAAATGAATTAGAATGGAATAATGTCTGGACATTGGTTAAAATACCTAAGGAAACATTTGTTGTAGCAGTAAAATGGGTCATTATAAATTTTTGTGAATAAAATAGAATCATTGAATGAAATAAGGACACATTAGTTTCTAAAGGCTATAATCAACAAGAAGGAATAGACTATGAAGAAACTTATTCTCTAGTAGTTGGACTTGAATCTATCTATATTTTACTTTCCTTTACATCATTCATTAATTTAAATCATTTTCAAATGGATGTTAAATGTTATTTCATTTATGTATATGTTCAAGAGAATGTTTTTGTGGAAAAACCTCTTGGTTTTGAAGACATAAAACATCCTGAACATGTTTTCAAACATACCAATGCTTTATATGGAATTAAACAAACTCCTAGAGCCCGATATGATAGAATTACATAATTTTTGTTACAAAATAATAATGTTAAGGTAAATGCATATTAAACCATTTTTATAAGGAAAGATAAGAAAGAAATTTTGATTCATCAATTTTATAATGATGACATCATTTTTGGTTCTACTCAGCAATACTTAACCAATTAGTTTTTGAATCTAATGAAATCCTAATTTGAAATGAGTATTATGGGTGAGTTAACATTTTTCGTAGGCATTGAAATATCTAAAAAACAATAAGGATCACATTTATACCAACATAATTATATTAATTTTATTTTTAAAAACTATGGATGTGAAAATAAAAAGCGTATAATTTCTCATATTGGTACCTCAAATTCATTTGATATTTATGTAGCTGGGAAACCATAAGAGCATATATCATTTAGAGGTATGATAATAATTCTACTTTACTTGACATGTAGTCATCCATACATAATGTTTTCATTATCCTTATGTGAATGATATCTATCCAATCCTATGTAATCTAATTTACAGGATGTGAAAATAATTTTTTTCAATTTATAGGGAACCATGGATATATGACCATTTTATACTTCTGGAAATTATTATTTTTTTATATGTCTTTTGGATGCTGACTTTGGTGGTTGTAAAATGGATAGGAAAAGTATATCCATAAGTTTTCATTTCTCAGCAGATTCATTAGTTTCATGGTCATGAAAAATGAAACACTTAGTAGCACTTTACACTACTAAATCTGAATATATACCTGTTGGAAGTTGTTGTCCCCAAGAGTTGTGGATACAACACACACTAACATACTATGGTATGAGTTTTACTAAAACTCAAATACTATTTTATAACACTAGTTCCATTTGTCTATATAAAAAATGGCACATCACTCTCATAGAAAACAAATAGATATTACACATCACTTCGTTAGGGATCTTGCAATAAAAGGAGATATAATTCTTCAATTTATAGTAACACAAGATCAACCATTATATATTTTCACAAAATATTTATAATCAGATTAATATGAAAACATTAAACAGAACTTATGAATGATAACCATAAGATAATTTTTCAAATTTAATTTCTATTAAAACCTATCTTCTTATAGTAATAACCTCGTTTTCATAGAGGCAGAACATTTTCTTGTTAGTATATTTTTTAATGAAAATTTTCGTAATAAATATTCTCTAAAAAAAATTCATAAATAAAATTTTTGTAATCAAAATTCTCGTTGTAAAAAATTTTCATAGTTAATTTTATTATATATACTCTAAAAATTCTCAATTTCGAAAAAAAATTGTAACGTTAGATAATTTTTTCAGAATCTAATGTTCTTCAGGAATAATTTTCCTTATTACTGATACTTTTCCTAGCATTCTTGAAGGTAAATTTCCTTGATTAAATTATCTTAATAAATTTCATTCATGTCAGTATTTTATGATTTTTTATGAATTTTTTTTGGATTCACTTTTGCTTCAATTGTATTTTTTCTCTCAAAATCCTCAAAAGATTAGAACATGCCAACATTCTTATTCGGATATCATCTCAACCGTTAGATCTGATCATGAATGTTTCCACTGTTGGATATTTTTGGTAAGATGAACTGTCACCACAAATTCTTATATAATGACCTATCTAAGTTGACCCACACTGGTTTCCAATGCCTTGGTCTGCTGAAACTCTCATCCTATACTTAAGCATCGTTCCTAATCTCCATGTTTTCATCAAATATGAAACTCATTGGAATCTTCTCCTTAGAAAAAAATGTTGTCAGTAATGGAAATATATGAATGGAATATATAATTTTAAAGGTTATGTGATCTGAAAATCATTTCTATGAATGATTATATGATCTCGAATAATATAAAACTAAATAGATGTGAGACCTTATGTGTATCCAAACTAAAGGAATAAGATCTGGTTTATCTGGAGTTTCTGATAGAATTATATGAGTCTATAAGGTTCTTCAATGATGTATGGAGAGATAAGTTTTTGTTTAAGAGATATGGAAACACGAATTCTCTTTCTTACAGTATCTCAACGAGCTAAATTTGAATTTAATATGACGATGAAGCTGAATTCTGCACCCACAAACTACCAGATATTTTATGATATTTTGAAAAGGAGAAAGCTATAGAATATCTTGGTCTATCAACATTTAAAAATCTAAGGATTATATATTTCAATAATAGTATCCAGATTCTGGTGTTATGTCTCTTGGTTTTATCATTCTGAGAAAAAAGTATAAGGAGACCCCAAAAGAAAAGTGGCATCTATATTCTGGATTTTCTGGTGAACCTCAGGAAGATCAATTTGGTGAAGTACATATTGATTACACTCATGAATATCATAAATGGAACTCTAAAATCAAAAATAATTATGTATCTGGGTATTCGTTCCAAATTATAGTACTTTGTCTAGAATATATAAAAATCCCATGTAGTTCTAAGAGAAGAAATTACAAGGTTGTGTTTCTTAGTGATGAAATTCTTGAGAAGTATGAAGTCTGGAATCTCTAATAATTCTAGGGAATTTAATGACTTATCTTAATTTGAAATAAAATCCTAACAAAAGAGAGCTAAAATAGACGAGGCTTCAAATATAGGTTGTATGAAGGGAAAGGTGAAGGAACTGGAAAATAATGAAAAAAACTATTGTTATTCATGAATCCCAATCCGCACATCCAAAATGAAGAAGAAAAATACTATCCAGATGAAGTGGTATCCAAGTGGTGAGAAGATAAGAAGAAAAAGAAGGAAAGAGAGACTATTTTTGTCTTGGACTCTACTGAGGTAGAATATTTGAATTTGTAGGCTACTAAGGATCATGAGAATATGAAAAAAGGAAACATGAAAAAGATGAATTCTTCTGAACCGGAGATAGTTCAAACTCATATGATGTCTGCTAAGAAAGCTTCCTATAACCTTCAGGTTCCATAAAATTTTATCAATGAACCATTACCCCTATAGGCTCTTGGAAAGAGTATGTTGATCTTGGAACCCAATGAAAAAGAATGAATTGTTCAAGAGGAAGAAGTGGAAGAAAAATAAGAGGAAGGATGTGATGATATTGATGATATGGTTAAACAAGTGGAATAATATCATGATAAGTAGAGTCCTTCTATGAAATTTTTTATCCGAACTTATGAAGCTGAATCTTAAAAACGTTCTACCCCATTAAAAGAATAATAGGGTCATGGAGAATGGAATTAAACATCTGAAAAAGTGAGTAGAAATCATGATTTTGTTCAACTAGAATATCATGATGGATATGTAAAGAATTAATATATTGAGGAAGATAAAATAGTTCAACTATCAGATATTTAACAAGTGTGTCCAATCATAGGAGAGATCATTTCAAAAGAAGATTAGGAATAATAGGTGTTGTTAACACACTGAGGAAAACAGTGGTGGTAATGAAAGATGATGGTGGATCATCAAATTAAAAATATGAAGATATGTAGAAAGAATAATCAACAACCAAAAAATATGATTCATAATCATCTTCTCTAGGACATGACATTGTGGTACAATCTTTGAAGAAGTTGGTAGTTACCATTCCTATATTTCTGAGTATTGAAATGAGGTGACAGATTCCTCATCACTCGATTAATCAGATATCAAATTCATTTTTAATGCTGATGGAAAAGTTTTTCAGGAATCAGGCCGATTTCAAATCCTTTTACATTTGTTATGATAGTCAGGAGATTTTATACTAGTAAATCACAATGTGGTCATGAAATTCAATCGAAGAGATGATAATCCTTGATTTTTTTTCAAGATACTATGTTGGATTCCTTTGAAACCGATGATGGAATGTTCAATGATATTACTAAATGTTTTGAGGATAATATCATTGTTGAACAAATAGTTCGGAAGTTGGAATTCAATGATCTGAATGGGAATCTTAACTCAGTTGCTTTTAATTGGAAACTAGAAAGAGATCTAAGAATTGAGTTCGAATAAATGCTTAGTAAGAAAGAAGATCTTTTGAAGACTCAAGATGAATTTGTTAAGGCTATGGAAGAATTGATCAAAGCCTTGGAGATGAAAAATGACGATCTGGAGCAGCTACTTGTAAGAACTCGGTTCTTATTTTTGAGGTACGGGATTATTCTTTTCTATTTTCCTTATGTGTTTTTGAGAAAATATGGAAAATGGGGAAAATCCTAAATTTTGGAACTACACACCGTGTAAATTTCCACACTCCTTGTACTTTTGGCCATGTTTGGATGAGTACACAAGACATGTAGCCATGTCAGCGACGAAGGGTGTAGGAACCAACTACACGTCGTGTACTGGTCCCTCACACGCCATGTAGTATGTCGGCAGGCCAAAACAGAAAGGCGGTGGAGAAGCCACCAGCTGGGCAACAATACATGCCATGTACTTGGAAGTACATGTCGTGTACTCATGTCGACGGGTGTAAAGTGTGGCAGTGCCGCCAGAGAAACAATTAAATGAAGGAAGTACACACAGTATACTCAGAAGTACACGCAGTGTACTTTTTTTTTGGCTTAAAACAGGCAGAAGCCTCCTCATTTGGAAGAGGAGGAATTTGAGCCTTTTTGGAGCCAATGGTGGAGGCCTAACCTTTGAAGATCCTCTGGGTGTTCGTCAAGAATCGGTTTCCATCTCGGACGATCAAGTTGGAACCGCACGGGTAAGGGATTCCCTCTGCTTGGCTACTTCTTACCAATTCTTCTCCTAATATGACTTATTATAGGTTAAGAGAGTTTTTTTCTTTTTCATATCTACGCCATTCTTGGGCGTTTCTAGAGTCGACGTTTGGGTATACCGCTCATTGGCATATAAGGAAGGTGGATTGGTGTAAATTTCCAATTGTGATGCGTTTTTTTGCATTTTCGTACCACGAACCCATGTTGGGGTGTCGTGTGACTAAGGCTATTTCTATATTTAATGGCTAGAATTTCATAGGTGATTAAATTGTGACAATAAAATTCTGTTTGGGATCGTTGCTTGGATCCAGAACCACCCCGTGGGTGTGTTACCCTGTTTAGACATTTGGCCAGGGTACCCTAGGGTATGCCTTTAATGTAGTAATTGTAGAATTTCCTTTAGAGGAATTTCTTGTTTACTGCATTTTGATATGTTGGTCATGGCCCTATTACCTGTTAGCCTGATGGCATTGTTGTGATTAGCCTGTGGGCACTGCACTATTTAGCATGAGGGATTAAGTTATTTCGGCTTGAGGGAAACTTCTTCTATGACTGGGGGAAATAGACTTTGTGCCTGAGTGTGACACTACCTACGCCTGAGGGAAAAATTCTGTTACGCCTGAGGAAAATTACCTATGGGTTGTGTTCTTCTTACCTAAGGGTAAGATTTTTCTTGTCTGAGGACGTGGATTGTTTACGTAGAAATTCATTGTGGTGATTTATAATAATTAATGGATTTAATAAATTATAAAATTGCAATATAACTGGTAATTATTTACTTTGGAGTACTAATTACTTTATTTCATTTCACTACCGTACACATTTGTTGTATACTTACAAACACTTGGGAACGGGCCTTTGGTGGGTGCCTGTTGAGATATATTTCTCACACCCTGTTTGAGTCACGCTTTTCAGCCCAAACTGATTATGTTGCTGCAGGTGTAGATAGGGGCATGAGTCCCTATACATGTATTTGACTATTGCTGAGGTGTAGGATGGCATGGGACCGAGACTAGTATCGTGATTCCATTGTTAGTTGTTTTTCCTTATTTTGCAGTACTCTACATTTTGATGTACTGTATTGATGTATAACACATTCTGGCTATTTTCTTAATACATGAGACATGTAGCATCATTATTTATATTCTCTTGTTTATTTTAGTTATGTATGGTTTACTGCATCTGTTGTCATTGTATGTTTTATTTCCATTCCACTGCGCTACACATTGACAAATGAGGGCATAGTTTCCCCACTATCAGACCTGGGCCCTCGATGCTAGTCAGCAGCCTCTGGCGTTTGGGGAAATGCACTTGAGGTCACATGGCGGACCGGAATTAGGGCATCGTTGCGTGGCAACTGAGGCCAAGACGTTACAAAGTGGTATCATAGGGGTTCTTTTCTTTGACTTACAATTTGGATCCATTGTCAGGGATATGACGAGTGGTAGTTGGTAATAAGTTTTTCTCGGTCGTAGCTAACCTTTGTACATGGAATGTCCAGTATACCTCGTATTTTTCAATTATTTTGGTTTTTTAAATTTTACAGTTGATATGTTTTCACCGCTGGGTGACGCACTTGAGATTGTGCTATTTATAATTTATCTGTGGGTTCTATTTAGTTGCAACCCGATGAGACGAGGGTATGCAGTCTCAGGCATCATATATGCACATGCTAGAAATCACATTCCATGCATAGTTTCCATTCCATGTAGGTGTATTAGAAATTCTCATGTTGTTGTGATAGTTGTTGAGCTAGAAAAGCATGTTGTTGTGATAGTTGTTGTGCTAGAAAAGCATGTTGTTGTGATAGATGCTCTGATAAAATACCTGTTATTTGATAGGGTAATTTTATGTGAGCCTACTTATAGAATGGACTCCAAAATTTGGTTTTTGGGGAGTATGGGCCCCCATCGACCAGAATTTGGTGGATCATTGACTGTATATTGGTTATAACACATATGGGATGTCAAACATTTATTTGTGGGCAGTATGGCCCCCCAAATTTCGGAATTTGACCCTCATGTGTTGTTTTTCAGTATTATTTGGGTTTTGGGATGTTTCTGAGGCATTCTGTCCGGAAACCCAGTATACATGTCGTGTATTATTTTTTTATACACACCGTGTATGTTCTTCTGTTCAGGAAGAAAAATGAACTTTTTAAGTACATTCCGTGTACCTAGAGTACATGCTGTATAGTCTATTCCTGTGTCACAAACTGTCTGGGTGGTGACACGGGTTAGGGAAAGGCATGGTTAAAACATGCAGTGTAGATTTTGTACACGCCGTGTAGTGTTGACACGAAGTCCGACCGTGTAACTAACAACACGGGTCGGTGATATCCTGTACATAACATGCCGTGTCAATGATGAGAACGCCGTGTAGTGTGACCCGGGGACTTGGCCATGTAACTAACAACACGGGCCCGTGTCACCTTTCCTTGAACACGCCGTGTACCCGTGGGACATGCCGTGTAGTATTGTCCGAGAACAGCCCTTGTGGATTAGCCATGTGGCTGGGAAATGGGGTGGTGTACACGTCGTGTGCGGGTGTAACACGCTATGTAGTTGTAAGCCGAGTAGTCGTCCATGTCACAGATGACACGAGCAGTTGGAAAATTACACATTACAAGGTGTGTAGAATTTATACACTCCATGTAGTTTTCATTCAATGTAAGTCGTGTGGCTTAGCCATGTGTAAGGACTTGGGAAGGGGATGGAAAGTCAAGTACACGCCGTGTAGACAGTATAAACTTTGTATAGTTTTGTTTTGCAATTTATGTAATGCCTTCTTCCTCTTATTATCTTTTGTGGTTCCTTCACTTTCTGTCTTAATAATATTGAATCTAAGGCATTCCTTTGACGTTGTAGTGTCATGCCGCCTAGATGACTGCACGTTGTTCGCCAGGAGAGCAACGACAAGTATACTCTGGAGATGGTGGTCCATGGGCTACCAGTTGATCCTCCAGCAGAGCCAGATAAGGTAATAGCTGCTATACCGGACACATGAGCGGAGGCGGAGTTCTGTGAAGGATTTATACGGTTCATGAAGAACTTCAGAGAGCACTACAGACTGCCACATCTATGGCCGAGCTGACACGTATCTTTCAGCAGCAGCATCCGCCTACGTTTTCAGGGGATGGAATACCATAGGCTGCAGAGCCTTGGATTGGGTCGATGCAGACTATTTTATAGCATCTTGAGACGCCTCCAGTGATGATGGTCAAGCTCTCAACATATATGATGCGTGATTCCACCAAGAGGTGGTGGTATCTTACCGATATGTCAGAGCATCACAGAGACATGGCATGGGAAGATTTTTTCACCCATGCTGGTGGGTTATGAGATGTTGAGAGCCAAAAGTTTTGAGGATGGTCTTCGGTATGACATCTGAGTGCTGGTGAATGTTTTCAGGTTGCCTTCAGTAAACGATATTTTGAACCAGGTGCTGATTACATAGAGGAACCTTCGAGAATATAGTGGTGTGTGATAGGGTTGTTCAACACTAGTTACTGGTAATATTTCAGCTAGAAAGAGGAAGAGACATATAGACTTCTCTCTGGGTTTCAGTACTAGCCAAGAAGCTTCTTCTGGTGGTCCGGTTAGGTGCTACCAGTATGGAAGAGAGGGGAACAATAGACCACAGTGTCCAAGAGACCCAGTTGAGTGCCAAGATTGCAGCATGTTGGGTCATCTGAAGAGAATTTGTAGGGCGTTTCCACCACTGGCTAGCGAGAGGGGTTATGTGTAGCCTCCGCATGTGGGAGCATGACCAGTGGCTTCTTATTAGTCAGGGAACTGGAATACGTCAGGGCGTGCAGGTAGAGATGGCGGTCATGGTTGTGGTAGCTAGACACCACGATCACAGAGGCAGGAGGGCGGGACAACTCAATGTAGTTAGGCTGTGTCACAGGGATGCAGCACTGGGTAGGCATATGCAGTGCAATAGACCCAGAAGGAGCAGGATCCCGGACCGTCGACAGTCAGAGGTACTATTCTAGTAGCTTCTGTCTTATCTTCAATATTGTTTGATACAGGTGCTATGCATAGTTTCATATCTGTACCCGTTGTGGAGATCCTTGGGCATTTTGTTTCTACTTCTTCCGATATCATGACACTAGAGACTCTGTTGGAGACTACAACAGTTGGTATGCGTTAGTGCAAGGAGTTCCCACTTGAGGCTGGAGGGTGTCACGGTCTATGGGGCCTCTATGTCTTGGTGATGACATGATATGATTTCAATCTCGGGATAGACTTGTTGGTTCCCTTTCGAGCCATTATAGATTGATATTTTCAGAGGGTGAGTTTCACATCACTAGAGGGCGAAGAGTTTCTATATAAGGGAGAATGGGATGTTCAGGCGAGTTGAGCGGGACCAGAGCATCGTGGGTGAGGTGAAGTCACAACCCAAATTGCGAGCATGTATCTAGATGATAATGGGACTTGTCAGACATATTTCCCTCCAGTGGTTGATCATTTTTTGGATGTTTTCCCGGACGAATTTTCAGGTCTACCTCCAGAGCGTCAGGTGGATTTCTCTATTGAACTTGTTCCAAGAGTAGCACCGTTGTCCATTCCTCCTTATAGTGTAGCTACACCAGAGTTTCTGGAGCTCAAGAGGCTGTTAGATGAGTTACAGGGAAAGGGATTTATCCGACCCAGTACTTCTCCTTGGGGTTCTCCGGTCCTTTTTGCGAAGAAGGCAGATGATACCCTCAAACATTGCGCAGATTATCGGAAGATGAACCAGTTGACAGTTAAGAACCGATATCCCATGCTGAGGATTGATGATCTGTTTGATCCGCTTCATGGAGCACGAGTGTTCTCGAAGATTGACTTGAGATCTAGATATCATCAGCTGTGCGTGAGACCATCATATATACTGCCTACAGCTTTTTGGAGCAGATATGTTCTGTACGAGTACATGGTTATACCATTTATACTGAAGAACATGCCGTCCGTTTCCATGGCTCTGATGAATCATGTGTTCCATCGGTATATTGATTATTTTGTGGTAGTATTCGTGGAAGACATCTTGGTGTACTCTCACACTCAACACGACCATGCCACCAATCTTGAGATCATACTGAGTACACTGAGAGAGCATCGTCTATATGCTAAGATCTCGAAGTTCCAATTATGGATGGACCAGATTCACTTACTGTGTCACATTATCTCAACGGCAGGAGTTGCAGTAGACCTAGAGAAGGTGAGAGCAGTAGTTTCCTGGGAGCAGCCTAAGAACTTGTTTGATATACGAAGTTTCTTGGGGCTAGATGGTTACTATAAATGCTTCATACAAGACTTGTCCTACTTAGCAGCACCGTTGACAGGACTGACTAAGAAGGGTGTGCAGTTCTTTTGGTTAGAAGCTTGCGAGATAGCTTTTCAGAACCTGAAGGGAAGGTTGACATCAGCACCGATCCTGATACTACCATATCAGGGAAAGATCTATACAATGTACTGTGATGCATCAAGTATTGGGCTGGGAGAAGATTTGATGCACTTCGACCGAGTTGTTGCGTATGGGTATTTGTAGTTGAGGACACATGAGGGGAATTACCCGATGCATGATCTCGAGTTGGCTTCAGATGTTCATGTGTTGTGCTGTTGGAGACAATATATAATGGGAGAGAATTTTGTGGTTTTCACCGACCACAAAAGCCCAATGTATATCTTTACTCAGCATGACCTGAATCTGAGGCTGTGAAGGTGGGTCGAGTACCTACAGTCCTTCGATTTTGAGCATTCCTATACACCTGGTAAAGGTAATGTAGTAGCTTATGCACTGATCAAGATGACTCAGGTACAAGCGGTGCAGGAGGCCAGTGGTGAGTGGGAGCTCATGGATTTGATCTCCGAAATGCATTTGGAGGTGCATGATAGTCAGGGGAATACTTAACTTTCATCATTAGCTATGACTTTTACCCTCCAGGACAGAGTGAGGATGAGACACCTATCTGATTCATATGTCCTAGTTCTACGGGAGTCGGTGGAAAGTGGGGACCCTTCTCCTGGTTGGACAATAGGTGGTGATGAGTTTTTTTGGTTCCATGAATGAGTATGGGTTCCAGGGGATATACGTGAGGAGTTGATGTGGGAGTTTCATGATTCGGCTTGGGCAGTTCATTCGGGGGTGACCAAGATGTACCGTGACTTGAGGCGTCATTACTGGTGGCTAGGTATGAGGAGAGAGTTATCTGGTTTTGTAATAAGGTGTTCTATTTATCAGGAGTTGAAGGTAGAGCATCAGAGACCAGCTGGGATGTTACAACAGTTTCCCATTCCCTAGAGGAAATGAGATGATGTCACGATTGATTTCGTGACTGGATTTACGAGGTCACCCCGTGACAGTGACTTCGTGTGGGTTGTTGTGGAAAGACTCAAAAGGTAGCTCACTTCTTGCCGATCAAGGATATTTTCGGTGTAGACGAGATCGGGAAGCTGTATATCAGAGTGATCGAACATCTCCATGGGCTCCGTTGTTCTATCGTCTCAGATAGGGACGCCCTATTTACGTCTCATTTCTGGCAGAGTTTTCAGAGGGCTCTAGGTACACAGGTGATTCTAAGCACAACATACCACCCTCAGATAGATGGCCAGTCAGATCAGACGATGCAGGTGCTAGAGGATATGATGCATGCATGAATCCTAGAATGTGGGGGCTCTTGGGAGAAGCATATACCCTTAGTGGGGTTTTCATATAACAATAATTTTTTTGGTGACTATTGAAATGGCACCATACGAGGCTTTAGGTGGTAGGGCATGCCGATCACCTTTGTGCTAGTTAGAGGCAGGTGAGGCAGCTTTACTGGGGCCACAGCTCGTGCAGGATACATCTAACCAGGTCCAGTTGATTCGAAAGCGGATGGCTACCGTGCAGTCTTGACAGAAGTCATATGATGATCGCCGCAGACGACCCATAGAGTACATGGTCAGGGATCAGGTTTTTTTGCGTGTTTCGCCGAGGCTGGGACACAATAGGATCAGGAGACAGGGTAAGATTTCATCGATGTATGTGGGGCCATTTTAGATTCTGGAGAGAGTCTGGCCGGTTTCCTATTGGTTGTAGTTACCACAGCGGTACCGAGCCATGCACAACGTCTTCCATGTGTCTCAGTTGTGTCACTATTATTCTGACCCATATCACATTTTTCATCATGAGGAGGTTGAGCTGGGGGAAGATGCGTCCTTTGAGGAGCATCCGATCTGTATCGTTGATAGGAGCCTGAAGGTTCTCCGAGGCTGGTCAGTTCATCTCGTACGGGTGCTATGGTAGCATGGGAGAGTGTAGGACGAGACTGGGGAGCGGGTGGTCGACGTACGTGCTCAGTGGCCAGAGATGTTCTGAGCTTTATCTTTGCTACACATGGAAGGGAAATTCGGGGACGAATTGCTATAAGGGGAGGTTTGTAAGAACCCGGTTTTTATTTTTGAGGTACGTGCTTCTTTCTATTCTATTTTCCTAAAGTGTTTTTGAGAAAATATGAAAAATGGGTGAAAATCCTAAATTTTGGAACTACACGCCGTGTACTTTTCCACATTCCATGTACTGTTGTCCGTGTTGGGATGAGTACATAGGCCGTGTGGCCATGTTGGCGATGAAGGGCGTTGGATCCAACTACATGCTATGTAGTAGTCCATTAAACGCTGTGTAGTCAGTCGGTAGGAGAAAAAGGTAAGGCGGCGGAGCAGCCTCCAGCTGGGCGACAGTACATGACATGTACATGGAAGTACATGACGTGTACTCATGTCGATGGGTGAACAGTGAGGCAGTGCCACCATAGGAATGGTTAAATGAAGGAATTACATGCTGTGAACATTGTTTTTTTTTGGCTTCAAACTGACAGTAGCCTCCTCTTTATGCATTTGAGGCATTTGAGCCATTTTGGAGCCAAATGAGGAGGATTAACCTTTGATGATCCACCATGTGTTCGTCTGGAATCAGTTTCCTCCTCGGACGATCCCGTTGGAACTACACGGGTAAGGGATTCCCTCTATTTGGATGGTTCTTACCAATTATTCTTCTAATAGGAGTTATTTGAGGTTAAGGGAGTTTTGTTCTTCATCAGATCTACACCGTTCATGGAAGTTTCTGGAGTCAACGTTTGGGTATACCTCTTGTTTGCGTATAAGGTAGGTGTCTTGGTGTAAATTTCCAACTGTTGTGCATTTTTGTTCGTTTTTTGTGCCACGAACCCATGTTGGGGCATCATGTGTCTATGGTCATTGCTATATTTAATGCCTAGAATTTCATAGGTGATTAAATTTTGATAATTAAATGCTGGTTGGGATCATTGCTTGGATCCAGAACCACCCCTGGGGTGTATTCCACTATTTATCCGTTTGGCCAGGGTACCTGAGGGTATGCCTTTAATGTAGTAATTGTGTAATTTCCTTGAGAGAAATCTCTTGTTTACTGTATTTTGATATTTTGAAAATGTCCCAGTTACCTGTTATCCTGAGGGCATTGTTGTGATTAGCCTTTGGGCACTGCACTATTTAGCCTGAGGCCTTAAGTTATTTCTTCTTGAGGGAATCTTCTTCCATGCCTGGGGGAAATAGACTTTGTGCTTGAGGGCGACACTAAATACGCTTGAGGGAAAAATTATGTTATGCCTGAGGGAAATTACCTGTGGGTTGAGTTCTTCTTACCCGAGGGTAAGGTTTTTCTTGTCTGAGGACGTGGATTGTTTACGTAGAAATGCATTGTGGTGATTTCTAATATTTAATGGATTAAATGAATAATAAAATGGAAATTTAACTTCTAATTAGTTACTTTTGAGTACTGATTACATTATTGCATTTCACTACTACACACTGTTGTTGCATGCTTACATGCAGTTGGGCACGCGCCTTTAGTGGGTGCCTACTGAGATATATTTCTCACACCCTCTTTGGGTCACGCTTTTCAGCCCAAACAGATTACGTTGCTGCAGGTGTAGATAGAGGAAAGAGTCCCTATACAGGTACTTGACTGTTGCTGAGGAGTAGGAGGGAATGGGTCCGAGCCTAGGCTCGCGATGCCGCTGCCAGCCATTTTCATTATTTTGATGTACTCTGCATTTTGTTGTACTGTATTGATGTATAACTTGTTCTGGTTGTTTTCTTATTACATGAGACATGTAGTATCATTATTTATATACTGTTGTTTATTTTAGTTGTGTATGGTTTACTGCTTATGATGTCGTTTTATGTTTTATTTCCATTCCGCTGCCCTACAAATTGACAAATGAGTGTATTATTTCCCCACTATCAGACATGGGCCCTCGCTGCTAGTCGGCAGCCTTTGGATTTTGGGGAAATGCGCTTGAGGTCACTTGGCGATCCAGATTCGGGGCACCATTGAGTGGCACCCGGGGCTAGGACTTTACACTACTCAAGCACTTTAATGAAGATCACATGGAGAGTAAGAAGTTGAAAACCATCGTCAATAAGTTAATTTTGAAGGAGAAATGAGGATAAATTTTCCCAATCCGATCTTTTATTGTATTTTCTTCATTATAAAAAAACGTTCAATAGTAATAAAATTGTAGTTATTATTCATATATTTTTTGTATAGTACTAATATTTCAGGTACCATATTTTGTTCCATTCCCTTTATTCCTTTTTGAAAATCACAATGGGGGAGAATTTAATTATAAAAGAATACTAAGTAATGATGTTAATTAACTAAGTATGAGGGAGTCTACATATGCGGGAGTCCTATTTATGAAGATTTACTTATACAATAAAATGAAAAATATCGTTAAATAAATCCATAATATGATCCATAGGGATTTCATAACCTAAGGGGGAGTTAGTAGTACTCACTGTGATTAATAAATAATGGGAGATAAGTTTTTCTTTTATGTTCATAAAGCTAAATATTATTCATTATATTCATTTTTGTATGGATGTTTGTTCTTTCCAAAAAGTGGGAGATTTTTTTTAATAAGAGTTCTTTATGAATTTTCCATT
The DNA here is from genome assembly GCA_963277665.1 of Viscum album. Classification (NCBI taxonomy): domain Eukaryota; kingdom Viridiplantae; phylum Streptophyta; class Magnoliopsida; order Santalales; family Viscaceae; genus Viscum; species Viscum album. Next base: position 191,496 of record CAUJRU010000211.1, read on the forward strand.
CCTCTAAGTTTTGAAAATCAGAAACCCTTTATCATAATAAAAATTTATTTTTTCCAAATGACTATTCTCATAAAGAAAAATTCCATTCTTTATGAAAAATTTCCCTTCTCTAAGTAATGATTATCCTAACCGTTGTTTTCATTGTTCGTTTTATAGTCTCTCTAAATATTACACTTTTTATTCCTATGTGTGATTTTTTGTTTCACATATAAAACTTTTGAATTCTTTAAATACTTTGGTATAGAGTATTCTATTTTCAGGTTCTGAATTCTCTGAAATTTAGGTACAAAGTTATGTGAAATTCATGTTATGAATTATATGAAATTTAGGTTCTGAATTCTCGGAAATTCATGTTCTGAATTATCTGAAATTCAGGTTCCTAATTCCACAGAATTCAGACTCCGAATTCCTCAAAATTCAAACTCAAAATTTCTCAAAATTCAATCTCTGAATTCTCTTAAATAAAGACTTAAAATTCTATGAAATTTAGAGTATTAATTCCCCAGACATCAGATTCTAAATTAATTGAAATCCAGACTCTGAAATCTATAGAATTCAGATTATTAATTCATTGTAAATCAGAATCCAAATGATCATGCCTTATATAATACGTATATTTATTTTTCTAGACTACTAAATTTATTTTCCCATAGACTCCAAAAAATAGATTTGTTTCAGAAACCTTATTTTTATTACACATGATACAGTTACGAAACGATGTGTAATAATCTGTTTCTAAATAACTATTTGTTTGAGTGATACATGTATAGGTCCTTCTAAAATTCAAGGAAAAATATGATTGTTGGAGGAGGGAGTCAACCATTGGAGAAGTGCCTATAAATAAGATCTCATTTTTACAAGCTCAATAACCAGTCAATCAGTCTATAGGTTTCATTTCATTAAAGTGATTTATTGAGAGAGAGAGATAGAGATACTCTCAAGCTTTTTTCGTACTAAATATCTTGTTTAGCTTACATCGTGTGACTATGATATTTGTTGTGTAAAATCGAGGAATTCCATTGATATGAAAAAAACGGTTCAGACTATCGTATAGATTGAAGGCTTCTAGGGATATGACGATAGAGGTTCTGAATATCTTGATGTTCAAGGGAATGAAAGTATAGAAATACATATTATAATATTATTATTTAGGGCTTACCCTAGTTTTGGCAAGACAGACTTTCATGAAAGTATAAATCAAGGGACATTTATCCAAGATTGTTGGATACCCAACTCTTTGGGTTAACAGAATTAATATTTGTTACTTGTTTTGATACAATTTTATTTCTTCTGCATTTTGATAAAGGAATAAAGTTTAAACTTCTTATACTTTCTTGTACTTTTTTATACTCTGATAAGTATGATTCTATACTCTTTAATTTGTAATCTTTTCCTTATGAACATTTTTTAAGATTCTTTTCTGGAACTATATTTTCGGAATCATGTAAACTTTCCTTATGTTTCATTCATGAAACCATATTTAGAGAAAAAAAGAAATTTTTTAGAACTATTAGAGGTCTTGTGAATTTACCTTGTTTAACATTGTTAAACATAGTTTTCCATAATGTTAAAAATGAATGATTTTAAACATACAATCACCCCCTCTTGTAAATTGAGAATCTACATCATTTTTTCAATTCTACATCAATATCCATGATAAGGATTCCTATCAATAATTCTTCTATAGTTTCATCCAATTCCATTACTTCTAACACCCTAAAATTATTATGTAAGAACATTTTATTGAATAGCTTGTATGACACGCAACACCAAGCATGTAAGGGAATATAATATATTCCTATTTTATGAAAAAATTACTATATTTAAAAAATATATAATATAGTATATTTCTTTCAATGAACCCAAACACCAAGTAATATTTCTATATAAACAATAACATCGTTGTTTTATATCTTTTGTAACACATTTGACCAGTTTTTACTAAAGAATTATATATTATTAAAAAATTGTTATTTAAAATTGTATGTTATAAACACTCTATTATATTTGTGATTATAAATAGTTCTATCAAAATTATTAAAATACACTTTTTAGACAAATAAATGATCAATTATATGGTTACTTATTAGTTATTAATGAAAATATATAAAAAATTAATATAAAGGGAATATTTTTATAGAAAATAATTTTTATTCTCATAAAGCTATTTTATATTAATAAAAAAATCTAATTGAAATTATTATTTGATATTAATTATATATATAAATTATGTAATCAAATAAATTGTTTTTACATTCATCCAACAAATTCGATTGTCATAAGATATGAAAAAGAATCCAATATTCCATTAAAAATCCATATTTTTTTAATGACACTTTTACCACCATTTAAGAGAGAATCTATTTATATAAAAAAATTGCATTAAAAAAATTTTACAAGTAAAATTAAAAATAAATTTTTATTGAAAAAATCAAAATTTTGTTAGTGTGTTTTTTTTATTTTTCTGATGTTTCATTTTTTGATGAATAATGAAAAATACTGAATTTAAATTGAAAACTATGTTTTCATCTAATTCAATTAAAATGTTTAATTATATATACAATTTATTTTGAAGTAAAATTATTTAAATAACAAAATAATTAATCCATATTAGCTCATTTTAATAAATTATACATTGAAATGTGATATAAAAAATAGAGTAAACATATAAATGTTTTAGCCTTTAAAAGCCTCTTTGTTGTCTTGTCTGTGGGAATAAATTTAAATTAATTTATGAATATTATATGGCTTGAATTTGGAAAAATGAATTAAATATTTGAAATATAAATAATTTATAATGTCTAATATTTAAAACATAGTTATTTTAATAATATTAGTGAAAGGGATTATAAATATTCACAACGACTAAGAGAAAAACATTCCTAACATGGGAATGAACATTAATTATAAGGCCCAAATTGACATAGAAAATTTTCCAAAGAACGTTTTATGGCCATATTTCAACACTTATATCCATTTAATATAAATTTTTATATTATTGGAAAAAATTTAAATAGATATAACATGATTGGAATTCCCATTTTGAAAAAACTACTTGAATGACACTCCTACTAGACTATAAAGACTCAATCATAGCTACCACATCCTCACACCAATGAATCCACATTAGATGGACCATGATCTCCATAAATATTTTTTCAGAATACATAACCTTATCCTAGAAATCTCAACATGGTTATAATTTCATCCTTAAATTCCCTTTGCTGAAAACTAAACAGAGTTACTTGAATAAGAGGCAACAACCTTCCCCAAACAATTTAGTTTTATATTCATTCTCCACCATCTCATATATACCAATTATTTTGTTATATAAAAATTTATGTGCCCAAAAGATTTTATTAAGTTTTTTCATTAGGTTTTATATCAGAATATACACACAGTTTCTTCTAATGGGTAATAAACATGTCATTCATTTACGATAAACTACCACCTCATGAAATGAAGATTCATTGTTTTTTTCATATACCACCTATATTTGTAGATATTTATAATGAAAATTCTGTGAATATATGATATAAATTCTAATTATAATGTTTTAATTCTTATTTAACATTTATATGAGTCATTTGATTATTCTTTCCATTTTTTGTGAATGTAATAACATAGTTTCTCAAAGTATGCACTACCGCCTCCTCAAAGCGATGTGATTCGTTCAAACTATACATTAATTATATAAATTATTGTTTTATTAAAATATGTGTAATATATGTAATAATTATGACACCTAAATTATAATATATTTATATATTTATTTATATCATTTTATTTTTTTTCTTTTAATAGAAAAAATAAATGTAATTAGTGTTCATGTGTGTGTATGACCTAACGTATCCATGAACTGTGCATTTCATTTTTTATCTACAAATGTTTTGGATTATTATAAATATAATATTAAATATATGAAATATTTACATCAATTTTATCATTTGGGGTATTATGATTAAATTATCTATTTAATAGGAAGAATAAGAAACATGTTAAAACATACATGAAAACCTACGAAACAAACAACAAAAATAGCGAAAATAATGAATGATTGTTAAAAAAGTGTAATAAGATATCATAAGAAGAAAATATATTAAATTATATATATTATTATGGATTTGATATAATTTAGTAACATGTTTAAAACCACTCTAGATGATGTTATCTAACTTTCAGCTGACATGAAATGTAATGTAAGGGATTCTTGTCTCACTTTTCCTTCAATACAACATACCTAATTTTCAGAAAATAATTATTTTAGTGGTGTATATAATATCCATTTGATTTATTTTGTAATTAATTATTTTATATAAATGTTTAATTTACCAAATATTATGTTTAAGTTTTCTTATTCATATTTTACTAATATTATAAGGGACTTTGTCTAAAAAAAATTCACTGAGACAAAAATTATTATTGGGTTGCTAATTTCATTTATATTTCTTACATAAATATAATTTAAAATATAATATTATTATTCTTTCATTATTAATGATATTTTGAGTTTAAATTTAATTATTTCATTTAAGGGGATTTTAATTGTGATTTACTAAGTGGAAAAAAATTTCATAACCCAATTTCATTTTTTGAGTTATATTACTTTCTCATATTAATTAATATTAAAATTTTATGTGTGAAATAAATATTCATTGTATAATATTTTATATACCCTTATTTTATGTGGATTTAAATTTTACAGACAAAATATTTTTTTTATTCATTCTCACATTAATGTTATGGCCTTTTCAGGTGTTTTATTTAGAATCTCATTTTGTTTGGGATTAATTATACATGAATTTACATTAATGTAAATTATTGGATAAATGTTCAATAAAAAATTTTATTTCCATCTATGTGGGTTATTTATGGTCTTTATTAAGTAATAGTACCATTTTCATACTATTTGGTACTTAAATTGTTTAAGAAAATGTTTTCAAGAAAACCTGACCTCATTTCTCTATTTAGATGAATAAATTGTTTATTTGTAACATTATATTTTCTAAAATGGTTTTCAATTTTTTTCTTTTATGGTTATATTTATTAAAAAAAATTCACACCTTTTAAATTTTTTTAATATTTTTAAATATAATCTTCTTGTAGCTATCTTATCTATGAATTTTTACTATCATTTTACCATGAAAAAATTATGTTCTTCTCACATAGTACAAAATATGAAGATTTAACTTCTATTATTTCATAAAATCTATATTTTAAAATTTTAAATTTTAATATTTATATAAAATAATTTATAAATTTATGTTTAATTAAATGTGGTTTCAATTTTTTATAAAAACAAATGGATATTTTTCCTATGAATGTTTATAATTTTAATTTATTCTATCAATTATAAAGAAACTTTATTTTACTCCACGTGAGATATTTTTTATTGATTCAAATATTGTAATTCCTCATGATGGTTTATGGTTTATTTTTCCATTTATGGAATTAGTATTCACTTCTTTAATTCCCTTGTTAGTTCCATTTGAAATATTCAATTTCTTATGATCATATGACATTAATTTTTCCAAAAGTATCTATATCATTTATCATAGATATTGTTATTTCCCAAATCATATATAATTTTTTTTCATACAGTTTTTTTGAGAAGTTATATCATGAATCTCCATATTCTCATGATATTATATGTTTCATTTAATTTAAGGGGAATTGTGAAATAGATGATTCAATTTGTTAAATGACATATATTTATGTATAATGATTTTTTTACTCAAAAATAAATTAATTATATTTCAATTTTATTTTCATTCATCAACATCTACAAACCTTTTTGTTAGTTATCCTCTACTGAGGAATTATTGATAAATATATATTCTTATTTCAATATGTATAATTGTAAAGAAATATTTATTAAATCAATTATTAGATGTATGGAATTATATGGACCTGCCATGATAGGTGTGGCCTATAAATTTTATATCCCCTTGATGCATTAACAAATTCTCATGAGAAAAATTAATTTCCCAAACTAATTAGATTTTTAGCTGTATTTTTAAACCATCTTCTGAATGGAGTTGATGCTTTAGGTTTTCATTTTACTAACACATGGAATCTAATAATTAAAAATTGCCTTTATTTTGATTCATTTTTTATTTATCCATGTTATTTTTATCAACATAAATATAGACACATTTCATAGTCAGTTCATTTATTAAATGAAATTTGTTTCAGTTATTATCTTTTCTATGTTGATTTTTTCTAATGTAGACATTTTAAGAGAATTAGTTTTAGTTATTACGTTAAAATACCATTTATCCATTCTTTTTATTTATTACATGGAATTTGTGTTCTATTATTACCATTCTATATTCACTATATTCATTTATTCATTATAACATCTTATATTAATAACCTTAATGAGAATTTTATCATACCCTTATTTTTTCCCCTTCCATAGAAATCCAAGAACTGTTCTATGATTAATATGAAAGGTTAATGTATATGGAATAATGTTATCCATGAAAGAAAAATAATTTGTTGTAATTAGTGAATTTTTGAAATATAAGACTCACATATGTATGTGGTTTACCAAGAAAACTAAACTAATTTTTCCTATGGGATGTGTTTCATTGTAATTATTCCTAATTAATAGTAGTGGATTATTACACTGAGATTTATGGGGTTGTTTAATTATAGATTGTATAAAAGGATGTTTAGTAGAGGCTATGGAAACTAGATTTAGGAAAACATTGATTTGGGAACATAACCATAAGATAGAATTTGAGGGTATGTATAGAAGAATGATTAATAATTTTGTTAATGTGTAGACAATGCGGGTATTCCAAATAATACATTTCTACCTAGATAATATAGTTTGATGTGGTTTCGAATTGATTTACCTAGGGGAAATAACCCTTACAATATGTGGTTGTCGTGACTAAAGTGTAACCTTGTACACATCAAAGATCCTTACTGTAGACCTGGTTTTTGACAACCATGGTTTACACATAGGATAATTCAAAATTTCATGAAAATTAATTATTAAGTATTCGAATAGATAATGAAAACAAATTACATAGGTTAAACTTAAGGTTTATTAGATTTAAAATAATGTGTCAACATTTAGACATCCTAAAAAATGAATATAAGGGAATTCAAGTTGATAATTGATTCCATAAATATGTTTTTTTTTAAAAAAAAATTCCCTCTTCTAAATGATAAAATATTTACCATGTAGGTACCTATTTATATGTAAATGTATGAAACATTAATGGATTAGGTTTGTATTGAAACATTATTTAAAACAACATTTAATGATTAAATATCAAATATGTATGTCACATTTTTCTCTAAATTATATTAATATAGTTATCAAAAAGGGTTATCTATATGTTCAGTGACAATCCATCAAATCTGGAAATGTTGTAGGACTTGAACTCATGACTAATGAATGATAAGGGTTTAATGACAAACATTTACCCACACAATATCCTTGTTAATATATCATTGTTTTTATTTTCACAATTTGTCGAAAAAATATTTGTGATGAACGTGTATTGTTATTTTTTATATTTATATATTAAGGTAATAATCATATTGACAATGGATAATATTCATAGGAAAATAGTTAGACTATTCTATCTTTTATTGACCTTGTGGTTCATTAATATTGTATTTTAGTTCTTCAGTCATCAATGTAAATATTTGGATGACAATTTCTTGATGAAATGGAGGAATTGAAAAATTGATCAAAGAAAAACCAAATAATGAAATTGGGTTTATTGAAATTTATCATGTAGTTATATTTCCTTATAATATTATAATGTAAAGTCGTTACTCAACAATTGAAAAATGATCAAATTTGTTTCATAATACCATTAATTTTTGAACAGACGGTGTTTTAAATCATTGATGATTTATAGATATGAGACCATTATCATTCCATTGATCATTAAATTTATTTTTATTGATGAAATCAATCACTCCCTATAAAACATTACATTTTCTCCCCATGTAAATATCCCTACATGTATATAATTTTCTCATAAATAGAGACGTAGTTATATGTTATTCCATGTGAACTATGTACTTCCCATTTTATATTTTCTAGTTGTCATTTTATAAAGCATTATAACAATGCTGGATTTCATGGTAGGAAATATAAATCAATATATTAACATTATTGAGTTTAAATTTCATGGACATATTTTTATTTTGTCGGGGAAAATGAAATGCACTGAAATCCCAACATAAGAACATTATATTCAACATCGTTTTTGAAATGCAACACCAACTGCATAAAGGAATTTAATATCCTGAGACTTTATGATATAATTACTATTTTAATGTAAATTATATTCAATATATATGATTCAAATCACTAAAATATAACCAAATTTTCTTTCTTTATATGCAATAACGACCTTGTTTAGTAGTTTGCATTACACGTAATACAATGTTTTACAAAACAACAATATAATTTTATTTATTATAATTTGATATAAATTGGTCATTTTTATAGGTTTTATATAATATATATTATCTTATGAAAACATATGCTTTACACAAATATATTATTAATTAATTGGTCACCAATTAATTAAAAATTATAATATATACCAATTGAATGTTAAGGGAATATTTTTATCAAAAACTATTTTTATTACCACAAATCTATTATATCATAATAAATCTAATTAATTACAATAAATGATTAATATTAATATAAATTATATATATATATATATATAATTCAATAAAATATTTATGACATTTTCCAATAGATTATATAGCTATATGATAGGAAGAAACCCAATATTTAATATAAACACCAATATTTTTCTGAAGGCACTTTTACATGCTTATAATAGTGAACCTACATTAAATCATATTTCATCTACTTTTAAAAAAGTTATATTTAAATATATACATAATTTATGAAATATTATCATCCAAATTATATTAGAGTCAATTTTTGGTATTTTTCCTTAAAGGATAATTTTTTATGAATAATGAGAAGTACATAATTTTAAATCAATTTTATTCATATTATTTATTTATAATAATATATTATATTTTTTATTGGTTTTATTGTCAAATTGTATCAATTATTCAAAATAAATTTTTATTGAGATCATTGTTATCAATTTCACTTTGTAACTAGATATAAAAACATCATAAAATTTTGAATTTTTTTCTTTTAAAAACCTCATTTCTCACATATGTGTGATTAAATTTTAGATAATTTTTAATATATTTTTATCATAATTAAGAAAAATTAATTCCATATTTAGAATCATAATAATTTATAGTATATAATAAGTTCAACTTTGAATTTGATGAAGAATAATAGTGAATTTAATAAATAATAAATATAGTGATTAATGTAATAAATAGTATAACAAGGAAAAATACCTCAGAATTATCGGAGAAAATGACCTGTGAAATTTTATAAAATCCATTATTTGGAAATATTATAACCTTATAACAGATTCCATGTGATGGAATTCCATTTAACAAATGTTACAAGAATTCCACTACTCTACCACTTTAAAAAGGCACTCACCCTTCCACTTCCTCACACCTCTAAAGCCAATTTTTCACATCAAATATATTCGCAAATATATCCTAAAAATAACACCCTTTTCCCTAAAAGCCTAAAATTTGAATGATGTCCATCCATGGAGTCCATTTGGTGAAAACAAAAATGAGTTACCCAAATAAGAATTAACATCCTTCATCAATCTCTTTAGTCTTATTTACATTCTCCACCCAATAAAAATTTACATTCTACATTATTATAGATTAATATTAATATCCTCAATATAAAATATTTTTTAATGTTATGGATTCGTCCTACACTTATAGACACATTCATATAAAAGGTAATGTGCATATCATTTTTGTATGAAAATCCACCACCTTCTGAAATGGTGACTATTCATTTTTCCTTTACCACCACTCGTCTTTAGGAATTATGATATAAATGATATTTATATATGATATATGATATATATAATGTATTTATATCTTTTTTATATTTATATAACACATATTTTTATTCATTCCATTTTATGGGAATATGATATAATCATTATTGGAAGTGTGGAATTCCGCCTCCAAAAATTGATGTGATGTGTTCCCACTGTACATGTAGTGTATAACGAATTTGATTATCAAAAATATATGATATATATGACTTAATTATGAAACTATAATTAATATATATATATATATATATCATTTAAATTTTATTAAATTTATCTGACATTGAAATGAATGATTAGTTCATGTGTATGTATGACATACCATCTCCAAAAATGGTAAATTTAATTTCCTATATCAAATTAATAATACAAATAATTAACATGTAAAAACATATACAAAAACTTGAAATTAACACCCAATAAAAGTGAAAATAATGAAATATTTTTAAAAAAAGGTAATAAGATATTCTAAGATGACAATATATGAAATTATAAAAATTATTATGTTCTTTTAAAAGTTATTGAAAAGTATTAAAACATATTATGAGAATTTAAAGAGCATTCATTAGAAATGAAATTAAAGGTAATGGATTATTGTCTCATTTTTCGTTCTACGAGTTATACAACATTTTACCACTAAATTATTTTGTTTGTTGAATATACTTCTCATTTTGATATTTTATATTATTATTTATTCTATATTAATAGTACTAAAATGTTTCATTCGATGAATATTATTTTTGGGGGTTCTGAATATACTATTACCACAGTTTTAAGGAACTTCATCTCAAATTACACTCTTTAAGAAATAATTAATTTTTTTGCACCAAATTTCTTATATATTATGTACATACTAGAACTTTTACATGTAATATCATGATTCATTCATTCTTTGTGATATTCTCTAATTTAATTTTAGTTATTTAATCTAAGGTAATTTGAATTATGTGTTACTACGTGGGAAATAATTTCATAACCCAATTAATGTTTTGGGTTATTTGACTTCCTCATTATCATTAGTATTAATTGATTATATTATTAATAACTTGTCCCTATCTATTGATTTTTTATCACTTGTTTTAGGTGTATTCACATTTGACACACACAAATTATTTATTTAGTTATTATAATATTAATGTAATGGTTTTCTAAGGTTTTACATCACAATCTCATTTATTGGAATTCATTATACTTAAATTTCTATAACTGTAAATTATTGGACAATTTAAAATTAAAAATTTTCATCTTCATCTCCACTAGTAATTCATGACCTTTATCATGTAATAATACCACTTTGAAACTATATTGTATATATAATGTTTTATTTTTTTAAATAAAAAACTCCTTCTTTTTAGTCAGTACAGAAGATTTTGTTTTCTTTTAAAAATATTATTTAAAAAAAATGTTATTAAAAATGATTTTATCCATTCGAAACTAATTTATTAAATACATTAATACCCTTTTTTAAATTATTTTCAAATAAATATTCGTGTCTATTTCTTGAAAAGAAATTTTAATAATATTTTACCTGGAAAAAGATATTTTTTTACCTTTTATGACATGTACAGATTTACCTACCACCTATTCATTGAACAATGAATTTAAAATTTAATGGTTTTTTCAAAACTAAAAGAATGTTTCCTCAGTAATGTTTTCAATGTTTTTTTTATTTCATCAATAATAACAACCCTTTTATTTCACTCCAATTGTGATAATTTTTTTGATATAATCATTATTCATCCTCATTATTTTTTGTGACTGATATTTCCAAGAATAATATTGAAAGTAAATTCCATGATTCAATTTTATTTCCATTTGAGATATTAATTTTTTATGATCATTTGTTATTGAATTTAATATAATTATCCATATCATTTAGGATGGATATTGTTATTCCCTAAAATCTACATCATTTATACATAAGGATATTTTTTTGAAAAGTTATATCATGAATCTCCTTATTCTCACGATGTTATATGTTTCAATTTATTATGGTGTAATTATGATCCAAATGTTTCAATGTGGTATGAGAGACATTGGAAGGATTAAATGTTATCTTACATAATAAAATTTTAATGATATTTAAATCTATTTCCATTCAACAATCTTAACAACCCTTGTTGTCAGTTGTAATCCAATATATAGTTATTGATAAAAATTTATTCTTATTTTAATACTTATATTTGATAAGGAATATTATTTAAATTGATTACTCGGTATAAGTAATGATTTGAAAAGGGAGTGATAGGTGGGTCCTGGATATCATGTAGCTCCTCGATTAATCGACAATTTCTCCTAATATAATTTATTCTATAAATTTAAAAGGCTTATACATGTAGAATTAAACTGTGTTGTGGAATATATTAATTTTAATGGTTTTCATGATCCTCATACATGAAATCCAATAATTAATGAATTCCAAAATTTTGATTCATATTTTAGTTATCGAAGAGTTTTTTAATCCACATATCTATGGATTCATTTTAATACAAGATATTTGATTAAATGGAATTTGCTTTCATTATATTTCTTATAATATTATTATTCTGTATCTAGTAAATTTAATAACATGTGGTTTTAGTTATTAAATTTATTTATTGTTTATACATTTAGTGTTTTGATTACATGGCATGTGTTTTAAGTTATTACCTTTCTATAATTACTATTCCCATTGATTTATTATAGATTTTACTATGATTGAAATTAACTAGAATTTGAGATCACCCTAATTTATCTTCCCTTCTACATTAATGCATGAATTGTATAGAGAAAGATGTCTTAATATATAGTAGATGAAATATTTGTAACATTTAATGAAAATATTATGCTATAATTTTGGTATTTATTTATAATAGATGAATTGTTAATTTATTTATCTTGTTTACCAAGACTACTAAATTAATCGGTACATTGGGATACATTTCCCGATAATCTTGTTAATTTAATTGTAGTAGAATCTGGCTCCGGGAAACCTCGGGTCGGGTCGCTAATCTATACCCTTAGAAACTACAATAAAATTAATAACTAGTAGATAATTTGAACTATTCAAGACATTAGATCATATATTAAAGAATATAGATTATCTTAAATGTGAATTTAGATAATTCTAAAAATTCTGGTTAGCATATTCTATGAATCCCAAGCAAAATATTTCCTTATAATTTTATTAACCCTATTAAAATATGATTCTTTTGTCTCATATCAGACAAGATATTATTTACAAAAATCCAATATGTATCACCTATGTCTTCATCAAATTTTCCTAACAAGCAAAAGGTATAGGTTACACAAATCCTAAAATATATGTTGTCATACATGACCAAAGAATTCAGAGAAATATAATGGACATTACTCATTCCCTGTATATATTCTTATGTTTGAGGGAAAAAATTTTAGATATTTTTTTTTCAGGTAAAAATGTCTATAATATCCTCTTATGTTTTTCTTTATTGAAAATCTTTAATAAATTTTAAATGTATATATTGACATATTCTATGAATAATATTTGTTCAATCATGGTGGATATTGATCCATAGAATTTTTTTTTCTCAACAATGTCCTTCATGGAGAGGCTTTTTGTTAACCATTTCACGATTGAATATATGAAATGTATTTAATTACCCATCATTAATATATCATCAAAATTTAATAGACAAAAAGATAATACATCTACCACTAAAACACTTATAGAATGATTACTCAATATAATTATTTAATAAAAATAATTATCTTATTGTATAATCAATGGGAATATCCCATAATCATGATTCATTATCAATCCAATAAATCGTTATCGGAAACCTTAGTATCTTATTAGAAATATTTTTTAGTCTAAAAACATTTGGGTTGTTTCATTTAGACACACACCATGTTTTTCATTAAGATATGTTGTATAGACCACATTTTTCAATATATTATAATGATGGTAGTTTTCTGTGGCATGATGAAATATAATATATTTATTCATACCGATTAGTGAAGATAATTGATCATATTATAAACCTTTTTGAATTATAATCCTTTTAGTAAACCATTATTCGTAATAGTTACTAACATTACCAAGCATACACCACTTCCTACTAAATCAAAATTTGGGTCTTGAAGGTATTAAGTCATATGTGGGATCTATTAAAACCCAAAAATTGTTTGAGTATAAGGAATCCATTTATGAATTCATTAATTATATCCAATCTATAACTTTTATTCTTCATTTTATTTATTATAGAAATATTTATCCATCATTGGTGATAGAAAAATCATATCAATCTTGTTCACTAATCTATGAAATTCTTCGATGAAATACTTGTGGCTCTATACAAACAACTTTTATAATTGTTTTTTGTATTTTCTCCTATGCCATCTTTTTGGTACCACGAACCTCAACATTATCTAAGACAATATTTATCCCATTGTATAATTTATATATTATTTACCTCTAAGTGAACATGATGTTCTTAGATACTATTACTATTAATTTTGAGTATTCGTATATAATGAAATCCTTTTCCATGTGACATTCTATAAATGTTACAAATTATTCATGGGAGTGAAATAATTTTTAATGTTATAACCTGATGATACTGTTTTCATATATACAAACATATATTTCAAGACACATAACACCTCATAGACCACGACTCATATGGTTTGACCACCAGACTCTAGAAAAACATAGATGATGTTTGTTAAATTAGGAAAAGATACAAGGTATCTCAACAATATAGAATGATTAAATAGGTGTCATAGAAAACTAGATACATATATTATTTCCAAATTACATTAGAAATATCAAATCCAATCATAATAAACATTCTTTTATACATGATTTAATTCATAATATCATTATTTATAACCTGAGTAAAGGTAAAAAATTAATTTCCAACTCATATACTCTTTAAGGGTTTAATATAATATCTTGTTTCATTTGTAAATAAAGAACATTAGATATAGTAGAGTGACAAATCGAAAAATATTTCATTTAATCAACAACATAATTTAAAATAATGTACATGTATTATATAAACATATAATAACATGGATAATTGAAAATGAATCCATAATAAAGTAAATTCAGAATTATATGCATTTATGGTCAAGGATTCACAACCAGGATATCATGAATCTCACCATCAAGGAATCTCATTAAATATATAATTCATAATATATAGGTTGGGTAAAACAAACACCCTTCTCATATAGGTACTTTTTTTAAATATGAGACTTTTGGTTTTATTGATTTGTTATCTATAACTTTCCCCCACATTTCACTTTCACGTCTTATGAATTCCTCAAATATTTAATAATGATTACAAATCATTCTAAAAATTACATATAAATAAACATTTATCCATATTAAATCAATAATATGAAATATTTTTCTAGAGAATAAAATAAAAATAACATAATTATAAGCTATACTGAGAAAAAAATTGGATGGTATTCATAAACTATTTTCATTTTAAAACATTATATTTACCACAGGATGACGTCATAGATGAAAATTTATTTTAAATAAAATTTTAGGATTGAGTTGATAAAGTAGAAAAAATTTTCATTTGAAAAAATATTAATAAAATCTTAAAAATATTTAAGAAAAAAACTATTGTTGAAAATATATGTTGATATTTTTTATAGATTATATAAATAAAATTATTATTATGAGATTGGTAAAACGTTTCAATACTATATAATTAAAAGATAACATCATTTTCACACATATTAAACAATTAAAAAACTAGTTGTTTGGAAAAATGATTCATTATAATGATTCCATTAAAACAATTTTTTAAAGTTAAAAAAATTAAGCTTACTATATTAAAAAAATCATGTAATGGTAAAACAATTTATTAAACCATTTTAAAAATCATGGTCTTGGAAGAAAATCTCCATCATGAAAATATAAAATATTATCAAATTTTTCTAAATTATACAATATTTATCATTTTAAGTAATAGTGCCCAAAAAATAAATGTATACATGGAATTTATAAGAATATCAATATTAAATGAACATATTTTTTGGTTTAATGGATCATATAATTAAATTCATCAGTATGGAAAATCATGATTAAAAATTGTATTGTGAAACAAATCCTCACAAATTTAGTAACATTTTAATAAAAACCACATAAAAGATAAATGGGGGACCACACATGTTTAATAGTATTAATAGTCATGGACTAATGATATACTGTAAAAATGTAAAATGTATAAACATTGTTAATGAAATAGGGTGTATTGTGTACGACATGATTCATTGAAATTTAAATGAGACAAAATTACCCTTACTATTGTTACCAAATTACTATGTCATGTTTTTTCTCTCGTATAAGGAATTAAAAAAATTAAATACATTATTAAAGACCTTTTTCATCTATATTTTATTTTCTTGTGTCCATTTAAAATAATTTAAAATTTATTAATTCAATAGTTCATTCATACGTCAACCACATCGGGTTGTTCGATCACTTTATTGAAAATTACAAAATTAAATTGTTTAGGATGAAGGAGAAATAAAATGGTAAATCATTTAAAAACGATTATAATTTCGTAAATATATTTTTATTCATTATATAATATTGTATAATCATATATGGATGATGATAATATAATATAATTAAAATCAATTACTGGTGGTATTAGTCTACACATACGCATGTGTATCATTATCATTTTCCAATGGATGGAATGATGAGAATGTATATGATATCTTATATTCCCATAATAATAAATATTTAAAAAATATAAAATATATTACCAAATTATACCTTTAATACCAGCCATGTATAATGGTGATGAAAAACAATTTACCCATATACATGGAGATGGTATTTCATTCATACCCATGATCAATATTTTCATCTTTAATAGGAATGATGTATGAAGATAAGGTTTTTCCTCCTAAATAATAAAATTACTATTTATGGAATAAATTTATTGTCACAAACTGGATCTGCTAACCACCTTTAACGGAACTAAACTCGGCATGTGGCAAGGC
The DNA here is from genome assembly GCA_963277665.1 of Viscum album. Classification (NCBI taxonomy): domain Eukaryota; kingdom Viridiplantae; phylum Streptophyta; class Magnoliopsida; order Santalales; family Viscaceae; genus Viscum; species Viscum album. The sequence goes on from CAUJRU010000211.1 coordinate 208,442, forward strand.
CGGAAGGGCGTTCCCTATCCCCACGGGCTGGCACAAGTTCCCGGGTATCAAACAAATCTGGTTTGGGAACGATTTATCCGAGTATGAAAGCATAAATCATAAAAAAAAAATCAATTATTAGAATCTGAAATTTTCATGCTAAACAATTCTTAACAAAACCAGATATGAATACATATGTTTAAAGACACTAAAAGTGGTCTAAAAACAAATAATTACAATATAAGGACTTCCCCATGGACGCCACACGACTAGGGGATCATCACCTGCAAGCCATCTCCGCAACTCAGCCCCAACGATGGGGACTAACATCCAGAACCGTCATCACCCTTAGCCTTCCCTTTACCTAATTCAAGCATTAGCAGGTCTACTTACACTCAAGGGGTGTAAGTAGGGTGTGATTCAATTCCCAATAGTATTCCACCAGATGATTCTAAAGATCATGAAAGACAATGTGAACAAAACAAGCAATTTTAATACACATGGTGAAACTCTATTAAAAATCAATGAAATGCAACTTTCAAATGAAAACAGTATTCAATTCGTGAATTTTATAATTTTAGAAAATTAAATAGACATGTGATCTACTATAACGTACTAACAAAAACACCCCACAACAAGGGTAAATACCACAAATCCAATGAGCATCAAAATCTTGAATAGCCCTACGCACTTGGTTGTCTCGGGCACTATGTACCTCGTACCTCGGTGTAGAGTAACCATAGAAAAATCTGTTATCGTGCACGATCCCCTAGTAGGGAACATACCCATAACCAAGTGGTCCCCAATCATCTTCCAAATAGTTTAGTTAGAGATGTCATTATCCAGATGCTATGTGAAACAGGGACAAAACCCATCTGATCCAATAGTCGTACTAGTACATATCTACCCCACCTAGGTACCCAGGAATCCCCTTTTTGTGCTCTAACAATTTCAGAAAACAACAAACATCATTTTGCATATAAAATATCAATACTGGTTACAAACATATTGTAAAGTAGCTATAGACATTTTATACAATTTAAAACACACAATAAAATAATTTTATTTTTAATAAAACAACCTTTCAAAACATCACATTGTTTTGCACCCAAAAATCATTAAGATATCCAATTTGCACACTATGTTAAAAATTTTAAGTCATTAAAACAAAATTTCTGTTCAATACCATTTAATAAAACCAAAAATTCAGTTATATGGCAGCCCAAAATGAACCAATAAATGATTTGAATGAAAAACCCCCAATTTCACAAAAAATTGGAACTTCAATTCATTTTCATTATAAATTAAAGTAAAACCGATTTTTATAGAAACATTCAAGTGAAATAAACATTAAGGTACCATGAAAACATCAAGATAATTCACAAAAATTTCACACACAATGGAATCACCTACCAAAGTAACAAAAACCCTTGAATCTCTGTGCGAAAATCAAATCACACCCCCGCCGCAGCAAGAGATTACTAGGTAAAACCTATAACCACATAAATTGGCCAATAATTCCCAAATTTATACCCTAGGATCTAAAACATAGTTTATGGAAATTAGCAAACTCAATTCTAACCGAAGAAACCCTAATAACAATGAGTTAAACCTAAAGTAATTTGAAAGAGGAAAGAAAATGGCTCATTTATTTCACGTATCTTGAAGTAATCACTCCAAAACACTTTTAGAAGAAATTTAATAGAGCCAAAATTTAGGTTTCGTTCGAAAAAGATATATTAGGTCATATAGGAACTGTAATGGAGGAAAAATATTGATAATTGAGTGAGTTATGAAAGAAATACTTCACCTCTTAAAATGTGGGCAATTTGAGGAACCCTATGATGTTCGGAACCAATCCATGATTATCCAGAGTTCCAAAGAGGGGGGAGAGAGTTCAGAAACCTGGCTGTGTAAATTGGTCTTGGGTGAGACTTGGAATCACCGAAAATTCCCAAATATTGAATATGTTATAACAAAATCAAATTTTATTTTTAAAATAAGAATTGGGTTTTCGGGCAGGCCCAACCCCTTAGATAAAAACACAAATAAACCCTTGTTATGGATTTATAAAATCTCAAAATTACCTTGGAGGAGTTAATTGGTTAGGGGAGGTCATGTAAGAATTTTAATGGATGAGAAATGTTGAAAAATGAAAAATTTATAAAAGATTCAATATTTATTTTTTTAATCTGGATTTGGGCTCATGGTTTGGCCCAATTAATGAATACTCATCTATTCCTAACTACAACCTAGGGAAACCCCTAAAACAAAGCAAGGATGTAAATTAAATGAAAAATACCTTTAAAATATGTCTTGTATGTGATAATTCTCCCCACCATAAAGGACATTCCACCTCGAAAAGTCAACATGAATCTTGGTTGGAAAACAAGAAAGGGTACTCTTCCTCGACCCATGACTTTCGCTCCCATGTCTCATGTGTATAATTCCCATGCTACCATAAAACCCGGACTAAAGGAATAGGCATCCCTCTAATTATCTTCTCTTGAGAGTCCACTTTTTTCACCATCCTCTCAATGATAGAAAATTCAAGCTCTATCTCCAGTTCTTCCCAACTCAACACATGGGACAGATCCAGATTGTATTTCATCAACTGAGAGACGTGGAAGACATCATGGATAGAAGTCAACTGAGAAGGTAATAACAAATTGTATTCCACCTTTCCAATACGATTGATGATCTCAAAGTGCCTGCTATACCATGGCATCATCTTACCTTGCATCCCCAATCGACGATGGCCCAGACGAAGGGCCACTTATAAGAATACCCTGTCACCCACAGAAAACTCTAGGTCTCGATACCTCCATTTATCATAATATTTATGAAGACTTTGAGCTGTGAATAAGCGATGCCTGGTCAACTTGACCTTCTTAGAAGTCTCTTGCACAAGGCTCGACCCCAACAGTGAAGTCTCTCCTACCTCATCCCAACATAGCAGGGACCGACTAGGCCGACCATAGAGCGGCTCAAAAGGGTCCATTAGAATCGTGGATTGGTAAATATTATTATAATCAAACTCAACAAATCCCAAACGACTATCCCAAGATCCTCCAAAGACCAGGACACATGCATGATGCATGTCCTCCAAAATCTGATTCGCCCGCTCTGTCAGATCATCCGTCTGAGGGTGGTATGTCGTGATCATCTTAATCTGAGACCCCAAGGCCTTTTGAAGGCCATCCCAAAATCGAGAAGTGAAGAGGGGGTCTCTTTCTGAGACAACAGTTTATGGTACACCATGGAGTATCACCACTTCCTAAAGATACAAATGGCCCAACTCATCTACTTTAGTTGTATCTTTTATCAGAATGAATTGGGCTGATTTGGTCAGACGAACAATCACCACCCAAATAGCATTCTTACCCCGAGGTGTACGAAGTTAGCCAACAATGAAGTCCATGGAGAACTCTTCGCACTTCCAGGTAAGAATGGGTAGTGGTTGGAGCATACAGGATGACCTTTGTTGCTCTGCTTTCACCTGCTGACATGTGTAGCATCTCGATACAATGTCTGCTATGTTCCGTCTCATACCAGGCCACCTAAACTGATGAAGAACATCATAATACATCTTAGTGGCACCCGTATGGACAGCCCACTAAGACCAGTGGCTATCTTGCATCACCACCTTCAGCAGAGATACTGGCACTACTGAACGGCCCTTGAAGCACATGATGCCCTCGGGAGACGACGACCAATCAGAGGATGTCTCCCCACCATGAAAGAACTGCTTCGACCACTGACAAAGATCATGACTGGGTTGTTCCTACTGAATCAACTCCAATAGAGAAGGAGCCATCTGGATGCTTTCCAAGAATGACCCTCCACTGTGTTCCCTGGTCTCCACATGCATCTGAGAAAAGAGACCCATCAATATCCACTCATCACTGGACTTCCTCAAAACCTACACTGGAACTCTTCTGCTCAAAGAGTCGTCCACTACAATACCCTTGCCTGGGGTATAGAAAATGTCAACGTCAAACCCCTACATGTACTCGATCCAGCGACGTTGCCTCAAGTTGAGGTCCTTCTACGAGAAGATATAATCCAATCATTTGTGATCAGAGTATACCAAAAACGTCTCCCCAAAGAGGTAGTGTCGCCAAGTTTTCAAATCATGCATCACCGTTGCCAACTCCAAGTCATAGGTCGTGTAGTTATTTTCATGTGGTCGAAGTTAGGGAGATCCATACACGACCACATTATCATCCGGCATAAGCTCGCACACAAGACCCATACCTGAAGCATCACAATAGACCACATATCCCTTTCCAGTCTCTGGAAAAATCAGCACGGGGGCGGTAGTCAGCCGCCTCTTTAGTTTATCGAAAGGCCCAGGAGCGAAAGCTCACTCCTACCAAATTTTATTAAAAAAGAAAGGGGGGAAGATGAGGTCAGCAGTACAAGGTAGGTTTACAATATCTGGTGAAAATCATGCCACGCGCATCAGCCTCCACAAGGTGCGTACAACAAACCGGAGCATGAAAGGACCATTCCGAAGATGAGTTCAAAATAGCTTTCTTTGACAGGGCATCAGCAACCTGATTCGCCTCCCTGTAAACATGTGTCACGTCAATAGTTATACCAGCAAGAAGCTGTAAGCACTCTATCCAAGAGGGTAGCAGCACCCATGGAACATCCCTTGACCGCCACCTGAGGAGATCAACAGCCACCGTTGAATCTGATTCTAACCAAAGAAAGTGCCAACCATGCTGGACCGCATACTTGACCGCCTTGATCATCGCCCATAACTCCGCTTCGATGGCATTTCCCTGTCCAATGAAGTGATAAAAACAGCCCTTGACGAAACCACGATAGGTGCGGAAGACACCACCACAGCCCGAAGGCCCAGGTGTTCCAGAAGCCGCCCCATCGACATTCACTTTCACCCAAGATGGGATGGGAGGTATCCATCGCACTGATTTCAGCACCAGTGGTTTTTTCACCCTTCCTAAAACACCAAAGTTCCGTAAGATAATAAGGTCCTCGGTGTCGTTGTTCATGCATCCAGTCTGCAGGTTGGACGCACTGCACACTGCCCTATGAATATGCCTCACCCCAGCCTGAAAGGATGGCTTCACATCCACAAAAAACAAGGCATTTTGTGGCTTCCAGATGAAGCCGCAAGCAGCCGCTACTGCCACCAGAAGCAGGTTACCAACCTGCGCGCTGCACCTAGCAGCAGCAACCGAGGCCAGGCAACCCACCAAATTCTGTAGCTGCAGTCGGCAGCCTGTTATGTCTTGAAGGTATCTCCAAAGCCTACCTGCAAATTCACAGAACAAGAAAATATGGTCGATCGATTCCTCAGCTGCAAGACAGAGAGGGCAGGCCGAAGCAAGGCTGATTCCAGCCTTCTTGAGAAGAATTTTTTCAGGAACCCGGCCTTTCCAAGCTTTCCAGAGCAGCAGAAAATCAGTAGGGGGAATGAAGTGATTACGGAAGGCCAAAAGCCACCGTGGAATGGTAACCTTCCCATCACACATGGAAAGATAGAGGGCACGAATGGTGAGGGAACCTGTGATGCTTGGCTTCCAAATGAGGGTGTCTCTGTCAATAAAGTTGTAGCACTGGATGTCAGCCTGAATCCGAGTGGGGAAGAAATCATAAGTATCCATCAAGGTTCCCTGAAAGTCAGCAATGGTGATGAGTCTCAGATGAGGTGGGATATCCACATCCTCTTGAATTGGCCTATTTAGCCAGGGAGTTTTTCATGCATTCAGGAGGGAGTCCCTACAAACAAGCCATCTAGCAAAGAGCATACACTTATTGAAGGTTGATTTCAAAGCAGTCCAAACAGAGGAGGAAAGATGGTAAGAGTATCCATTCAGAAGCTTAGGGATGAGCCTGGCTGAGATAAACTCCATTGAATTATCATTGTGGGTGAATAAGTTCCATGCAAATTTGCTGATCAAAGCCTCATTGAAAAGACCCAAATCCTTAATGCCTAACCCCCCCATATCAATTGGTTTAATGCATTCCCTCCAAGCCACAACAACCAGCTTCCTTTCATTGACTGAACCAGTCCATATAAAATTCCTGATTATCCTTTGAAGGTCTTTGAGCAAAGCCTTTGGCCATTTGTATATAGAGAACCCATACAAAAACATAGAGGTAGTCACCGAATTAACGAGGAAAATTCTTCCATCTTGGGACATAGCTTTTCCTTTCCAAGATGCCATTTGGGCAATTATACGAGAGGATTTGGACTGAAGATGGCATCTCTTCACTCTGCCCCAAAAGAGGGGAACTCCAAGATAATTAAAGGGCAGCGAGCCCTTCTTCACCCCTAGCAGCCTAGTAACATTGTTTTTCTTCCTGGCTGACACTCCCTCTCCAAAGACCACAAAAGATTTCTGTCAACTAATAGCCTGCCCAGCCACATCCTCGTAGTGCCTGAAAATGGCCTTTATTGATGACACAGTCCGTGAGTTTTCTTGACCAAAAAGGAGAATATCATCAGCTTAGAGGAGGTGGGAAGGAGCGAAGAGGTCCCTCCTTGCTTTAATCTAACTATAAAGACCAGCCTGCACAAGTCTATTGAGAAAAAGGCTTAAGTAATCCTCATCAATGGAAAACAAAAGCCCAGATAGGGGGTCTCCTTTCCGAAAGCCTCTGGAGCACTGGAAAAAGCCTCTGGGGGAGCCGTTAACCAAGATAGAAAGCCTAGCACTCTGATTTATGGCAAGGACCAAGCTGATGAATTTAGATGAGAATCCGTGCATACTAAGGATAGCTAGAAGAAAACTCCATTTCATGGTGTCAAAGGCTTTAGAGATGTCAATCTTCACTGCAAGATTCCCGTTTTTCAGCTTCCTTTTCATGACATTGATGCATTCTGAGGAATTAAAAATGCAGGTTTGGATGCTTCTCCTGGGACGAAACCAAACTGATTAGGGGTGATGATTCCTTTTACCACATTACCTAGTCTCGTGGCAATGATTGTACTGATAATCTTGGGTATAGTGTTCCCTATTGCAACTGGCCTGAAGTTCTTAATATCAACAGCATTGTCCTTCTTGGGAATAAGGGCAATAAAGTTGGAGTTAGCACCATAGGGCATAAAAGCAGTGCGGAAGAAGTCTCTCACTGCATTGGTGACCTGATCATGAATAATTTCCCAACTGAACATAAAAAACTTGTTGGTGAACCCATCAGGTCCAGCTGCACTGTCAATATTAAGAGAAAAAAGAGCCAACTTGACTTCCTTTCCCCCAGGTGGGTCAACCAAGGAGGCGTTGATACTGTCATCAATGGATGGGGTGATGTTGTTGGCAATCATGTGTGTTCTATTAGCCCCATTATCAGAGTAGAGATCAGAAAAATAGCCAATTACCGCATCAGAAATCTCATAATCAGCGATAAGCAGCGTCCCATCAATCTTGAGGGCAGTGACTCCCCTACTAATCTTCCTTTCTTTATGAAGACGGTGAAAAAAACAAGAGTTCCTATCCCCATCTTTTAACCATTTAACATTATACAGAGACCTGGCCAGATTTTCTTTGGTGTTCAGCAACCCATCAAGCTTTGATAAGGCCTGAATCTCATCAGTCGAGGGCATGGAGTTCAGATGATTAATATTCTGACAGACCAAAAGGTGATTTTCAGCATCCTTGATGTCCTCATCCAGCTTAGAGAACGAGTGCTTGCTCCATTCCTTCAATTTCATCTTAACATTTTTCAGCTTTGAGGAAACAATTTGGAAAGCAGACCCCAGGGCCGTAGATTCCTAGGCGGCAATCACAGCCTCACGACACCCTGGGATGACCAGCCAAGCATTGTTGAACTTGAAGGGAATAGGGGCCAGACGGCCGCCATTAAGTGAGATGTCAACCACTAAAGGGTTGTGGTCAGAGTGCATTCATGGGAGCACAAAACCCGAGGCTGAGAAGCTGTCATTCCTGTCATCAATCTGGAATAAACACCTATCAAGCCTGCTTGCTTGCCTACCATTCGATTTCTCCCACGACATGACTGCACTAATTTTCTAAGATTCTACTGAAACTCCATGCTCTGAGATCACATGCCCCAGAAATCTCACCTCTCAGATCCATAAAGTGCACTTTGACAACATTTCATAGAGGCGGTGATCTCATAATGTACCCAAAATGATCCTCAAGTGATGTTCATGTTCCACCTCAGAGCAAGAGTATACCGGAATTTCATCCATGAACACCACAACAAAGGAATCGAGATACTGAGGGAACACCCTATCCATAAGTTCCATAAATACCGCTAGAGCATTGGTCAATCCGAAGGGAATGACCAAATACTCAAAGTGGTTGTACAATCTTCGGAAGGTTGTCATATGGATATCTGACTTATTCACTCTGAGTTGATGATACCCTGAACGCAGGTCTATCTTTTATAAACACTTTTCCACCATCAATTGATCAAACAAATCATATATTCTGGGAAAAGGGTATTTTTTTTAATTGTTACCTTATTCAGCTTCCGATAGTCAATGCACAACCGGAGGGATCCATCATCTTTTTTTGCAAACAACACAGGAGCGGCCCATGGAAAGACGCTCGGGAGAATGAATCCTTCGTATTCTAAGTAGTCCAGCTATATCTTTAATACCCTCAACTAGGTGGGGGCCATGTCATATGAGGGAAGAGATATCGGCTGTGTTCCTAGATCCAGATCAATTGAAAACTGCACATCCCGCTTCGGGGGAAACCTGAAAAATCATCTGGGAATACCTCGAGAAACTCATTAACTACATGAGTTAGTTTACCTTCATTGGAAATACCATCACCTAGCACAAGAGAATATAAGTGGAAGATAACACTTCCCAACTCTGGGAGTGGAGGCCCTGCGCGACCTGATCATGGATCTCATTCTCCATGAAAAACCTGACGACTCCCATCATGTGCCGTGAAACTCACACGCCGTCTGTAGCAATCGATGTGTGCCAGGAAGTATACTATCCAATACATCCCTAGTATGACATATTAAATATCCATATCTAATACCAAGAGGTCCCACTCCATCTCGACCCCGGACACAAAAAGTGCACACGAGAGGCAGCTGAGGCCCTGCTCCTTCTTCATTCCCAACAATGTCACTAACTCTATCGCAAAAGACCTCAACTCAGTTGGAAAATTCAGCATGTCCAAAAAATGTCCAGAAATGAATGAAACAGAGGCACCAATATCAAAAAGAGAATTAGATATAGAAGATGTGATTAGATCGGTACCTCGAACTGTCGATAGTCCCGCCTCGGATCCTGCTGGTGACGGATCCACTACATGGAGATGTCCAGTATCTGCCTGAGGATGACCGCTAGTCTGTGACTATGCCCTGAATTGGCTCTACCTAGAATATGATCCAGCCCTACCACAACGAGCACCAAATCGAGATCCCCGAGTCCTCAACAGCTCGGACTGTGCTTTCAGTCCTCTTGAAGCCATTTATCATGCCCCACTTGGGAGTTGACGTGCCACAACACAGAAGCGTTGAAAATGCCCTATACCTCCACACTAGTAACAACGATTCGGAGGAAGATTACATGCTGGTCGGATATGCCCAGGCCTCCCACATTGGTGGCACACGACCGATCCACATCAGAAGCCGCAGAAGAAAACTGCCTGGAAGAGTGGCCTGAACTGCCCCCTCCTTTCATCACATGATACTCCCGCTTCATTTTCATCTCTGAGGAGCTGCCACTGACCACTGCTGATACTGAACTACAGAAACCAGCCCTGCCATTCCTATCAATCTTTACCATGCACGCCCGATAAACAACATCAGCATAGGTCCTCAGCTTAATGAAGAACACCTGGGAGTATATCTCTGGTCGCAAGACTTTCTCAAACCACTGGGCCTTCGCTTGCTCATTAGAGACAATTTCTCGAGCATATCGATCCAACTCAGCAAAACGGTTGGCATACTCCATCAAAGATAGATTCCCCTGAGCAAGTTCCATGAACTTTCTAGACCTCTCATAAGACAACACCTCAGGGTAGTACTCTTCATTAAAGACAGCCTTGAAATCTCCCCAGTGCATCTGCTCATTCTTCCCAGCCTGAAGCACTGACTCCCACCATTTATGGCTTGGACCGTCCAACATAAAGGAGGCACACTTCACCCTGAGATCCTCAGGTGTTTCCATGAACTCAAACATACGCTCGATCTTCTCGAGCCAGTCTTCTGCTTCCTGGGGTTCTGTGCTACCTCAGAAGCTAGGAGGCTTGTATTTCATAAACTCTTGTGCTTTATCATTAATAAGACATGTCTCTTCTACCCTAACAGGAATAGGAGTAGGAGGTGGTCCATGTCCCAAAGATTGGATAGCCTGAACCATAGCCTACATGAGCCTATGATCTATCATCGTGGGAGAACTCTCTCTAGCTTCCTCCTGTGGGTGCGTGGGTGCTTTCCGGGGAGGCATGTTGCTACAAAATTCAACAGTCACAAAACAATAGTCAATACCAAAATTCTGAAAATTGTTATCAATTACATCAGATATAAATAAAATAAACACATTCCTGTAATAAAAGAAACAACTACTCCACATCTTCCTGATGTCCACATGTGGTCTGCAGCCCACATGTCTCACCTGGAAGTGAAGTCAATCCGTAAATTCTAACATCCCCTGGTGACTCAAGGTCTTCCATGTGAGGTGCGGGTCAGTTAACCTACTCACAACAAATACCCACTCACCCCGACAGTCCTAGCTTCTATATATCCCGACTCATCCCAAAATAACAATATAACCCAAAAACATTAACCCCCTTTGATTCCATTTTGCCAAGAACTGGATCTGGTCACCACCATTAACGGAATGAAACCCGGCCCGTGGCAATGCCCGAAGGGCGTTCCCTATCCTCACGGGCTGTCACAAGTGCCCGGGTATCAATCAAATCTGGTTTGGGAATGATTTACTAGAGTATGAAATCCTAAACCATTAAAAACATTCAATTATTAGAATCTGAAATTTTCATGATAAAAAATTCTTAACAAAATCAAATCTGAATACATCTGCTTAAAGACACTAAAAGTGGACTAAAAACAAATAATTACAACATAAATACATCCCCATGGACTCAACACGACAAGGGGATCATCACTCGCAAGCCATCTCTGTAACTCTGCCCCAACGATGGGGACTAACATCCAGAACCGCCATCACCCTTAGCCTTCCCTTTACCTGAGTCAGGCATAAGAAGGTCTACTTACACCCAAGGGGTGTAAGTAGGGTGTGAGCCTAATCCCAATTGGATACCACTAGATGATTCCAAATATCATTCAATACAATGTGAACAAAACAAGCAATTTTAATACACAAGGTGAAATAGTGTTAAAATTCCAAGAAATTCAACTTTCAAATGAAAACAGTTTTCAATCCCAGAATTTCATAATGTTATAAAATTAAATAGACATGTGAGATACTGTAATGTACTACCAATGACACCCCACAACAAGGGTAAATACCACAAATCCAATGATCATCACCATCGGGAACACCCCTATGCACTATGTTGTCTCAGGCCCTATGTACCTCGTAACTCGGTGTAGAGTAACCATAGAAAAATCTGTTCTCATGCACGACCCACTAGTAGGGAACATACCAATAACCTAGTGGTCCCCAATAATCATCCAAATAGTTTAGTTAGAGTTTTCGTCATCCAGATGCTATGTGGAACAGGGACATAACCCTTCCGATCGACTAGCTGTAATAGTACAAATCCTCCCCACCAAGGTACCCGGGCTTCCCCTTTTTGTGCTCAATCAATTTCAGAAAAAAAAACACATCCTTTTTAATATAAAATAGCAATACTGGTCAAAAAAAAATTGTACAGCAGCTACACAGATTTTATACCATTTAAAACACACAATAAAATAATTTTATTTTCAATAAAACAACCTCTTAAAACATCAAATTGTTTTGCACCCAATGCTCTTTAAGATATCCCCTTTTCACACTATGTTAACACATGTAAGTCATTAAAAATATTTTCAGTTAAATACCCATTAATGAAACCAACAATTCAGTTATGGGGCAGCCCAATATGAATCAATAAAAGATTTGAATGAAAAACCCCCAATTTCACCAAAAATTGGAACTTAAATTTCATTTCCATTATAAATGCAACTAAGAACAATTTTTACAGAATCATTAAAGTGAAATAAACAAAATGTTACCATGAATACATCAAGATAAAGCACAAAAATTGAAAAAAAAAATGGAATCACCTACCAAAGTTACAAAACCCCTTGAATCTTCGTGCGAAAATCGAATCGCACCCCCACCACACCAAGAGAGAACTAGATCAAACCTAAAACCACATAAATTGGCCAATAATGCCCAAAGATAAAACTAGGTTCGAAAAACTAGTTTCTGGACATTATTAAACTCAATTATAACAAAAGAATCCCTAAGAACAATGAGTTAAACCCAATGTAATTTGAATGAGGAAAGAAAAGGGCTCATTTACTTGAAGTATCTTGAAGTAATCAATATAAAACACCAGTAGATGAAATTTAAAAGAGCCAAAATTTAGGCTTCGTTCGAAAAAGATAGATTAGGTCATTTAAGAACTATAATGGAGGAAACATATTGAGAATTGAGAGAGTTATGAAATAATGACTTTGCCTCTTCAAATATGGGCGATTTGAGGAACCCTATGCAGTTTGGCACCAAATCACGCTTATCCAATGCTCCAAAGAGGAGGGAAAGAGTTTTAACACGCGTCTAGGTTAATTGGGCTTTTGTGAGACTTGGAATCACCGTAAGAGGCCAAATATTGAATAAGTTATAACAAAATCAATTTTTATTTTTAAAACAGGAATTGGGATTTCGGGCAGGCCCAACCCCTTAGACAAAAACCCAAATAAACCCTGGTTATGGATTTCTAAAATCTCCAATTACCTTAGCAGTGTTAATAGATCAGGGTAGGTCATGTAAGAATTTAAATGGATGAAAGATTTTGAAATATGAAAATGTTATAAAAGACACAAAATGTATTTTTTTAATCTGGAATTGGGGTCATGGTTTGGCCCAATTCATGAATACTCATATATTCCTCCCTAAAACCTAGGGAACCCCCAAAACAAATCAAGGATGTATATTAAATGAAAAATACCTTTAAAATATTTCTTGTATGTGACATTTATGTTTATATTTGAACATGGTTATATAATTATTGATTTTGGAAGATTTGATAATTTCATAATTGCAATCGGTTAAGAGTTATACACATTTTCAAAAAACTACATTTTTATTACATCTTCATCCTTACATGATTATTGTCAATTTATGAATATAGACACTTTGGGATGTGATAAATATTCATGTATGAAATGTTTATAGTGATTTTTCATGATATGCATGTCAAGATTTAATAATACTGGTAGTGTAGTGGTTCTCATGTATAACTAATGTAAGGGACACACATTGAATGTAGTGATCCAACCCTATAGAGACCAAATATGGTCTCTACTAATAATACATTGGAATGTGTTGACCTCAATTTTTTGATAATCCCATTTATGCTTTCACATACATTGATAATCCCAAATAATGTTTTTATATATATTAATTCTTTCAATTTATGAAATTCTATTATCAAGATGATATTAATATTAAAGTAATCTTTGAAAGATGTTAATCAATGTTTATCAATGTTAAAATGAACTTTAAAATAGTTTTAATCCAATCGAAATATGTGTTTCATAGAACAAATAAGTGTTATATCCACTGGAATGCACATAGCTACTGATACAGACAAACAGAGACCTACTGGTACTTAGTCTACCGATAGACCAAGGTTACCGATAGACTGAATAGGCAGTCACTAAAATAGAATAGAGCTACCAATATGTGTATCTCTACCGATGAGCACATGTCCCTGATAGATCAAGTCCACCGATACAGAAAACTACTGATAGAAGCTCAGCTACCGATAGAACAATTCTCCCTGTATGAATAAGTGTACTGGTATACACATAATCACTGGTACAGAACAGAACTACCAGTATGCACAAGCTACTAACACAAAGTCTATCAATATGTATAGTAATTGATATAGACAGTCTTTGATACAACAAGCTTCTAATACAAGCGAGTTACTGCTAGACAAAACAAGCTACCGATAGAGGCAAAGATACTAATAGGAGTCACTGGTACATATAGATACTGATACACTGAGTAATAGCTACCGATAGAAGGGGATACCAGTACGAGGACAAATTGCTACCGATATGAGATCACTGTAATACAATGTCCACCATTACATATCTACCGACAGAATGCTACTGATGAAAGACTAACCAGTCTTGCTTCTGAAAATCTATACTCTGATAATATTATTTATTTATCAAGCAATGGTCAAATTTGATGATTTTAATGCAATTAATGTTATTTAATGATATTTTTTGGAATTTCAGGGAACCGTACCTCGTACATGTAAAAAGTTAATCATTCTCATTGCCCGAGATGAAATCTATATAAGGAAGGACAAAGGGCAGACATAAAAAGGTGCACAAAAAAGGGAAAAAGAATTTTGTAATGTGGTGCATACAAAAAGTCTACATCCATACTCTAAGAACACTTGACATACACGAAGTGATCCATACAAGAAGAGAACACAAACTTAAGCTTAGTCAAGGAGTGAAGAACTACAACGAGCTCTTCATGCACTCAAGCTGATCAAAATGAATTTGATGAAAACAACACTTTGTTTTTCAAAAAAACCAGAGATAGACTGATAAGCATTTGTGAAAAATCAAATGGACTTCATATCTACACTTCAAATCAATACAACACTCTAAATTCATATCTACTCTCTTAGTGATTCTTTTATTTACATTTCGAGTTGTGTGTGTACTCTGCATATTTTATACACACACTTTCTCCAGTGCTAAATTTGTGGATCATTATGTCCTCACACAAACCATCCATCACTCTTTTTTATTCCACTTTGGATAGTGGTAGAGGTCAAGTAAGACCGGGATAGCCAGTGTGCTGTTGTTTTTTCTTCCCACATAGAACTTTGGTAGATGTTTTAGTACCTAGACAGTTCTTTCACTATTATTTTCCCCGATCTAGGCTGTGGATCAAATTTATATAAATGTTCCGATAGGAGTAAGTCTCGGTGTGAGACTAAACCTCTTGGTTTTATCTGATGTGCATCTCAGATTAAGCCTAATGTATATTATATACTTTATTTTCCACTGCTAATTACATGGAAAATCAATTTATTTAATGTTACTTTGATAGTTAATATATCATGTGTTTTTAAATATTGTAAATCTATAGGTTAGTTTCAAAATATAATTTAAAATTCTGATTAAATTAATGGAGACCTAATTAATCTTTTGAGAACCTAAAAGAACAATTAATGTTTTAAAAATTCACTATATTTTAACATAGTTTTTAAATTGGGGGAATTTAATTGAAATATTTTTAACAGAAATTTTAATTGGAACTAAATTCACCCCCCTCTTGAGTATCCACTCCGACCAACATTTGGTATCAGAGTATTTTTTATTTATTAATTAATCTAAAAATACTATGTGTTTGATCTATGATTTTAGTTATATCATAAAGATCTTAAATTTCTGTTAGTTCTAAATTTTATCTCGTTAAATATATTTGCAAAAACAGAATTATGGATAATATATTAGAAGGTACTGCTACCAACAGGCCATCCCTCTTTAATGGTAAAAATTATGCTAAGTCGAAGCATAATATTAAAATTCATTTGGAGAGTATCAGATTTGATAATTGTACTTCTATAGAAACATAATATATGATTCCAAAAACCGAGAGAACTACTTGAGATGATCCTACTAAAAATGCTTATAAAAAAACTGCTTATAATAATAACTATAAATCAATGAATGATTTGTAACGTACTTTATGTGATGATGAATTTAATAGAATATCTTCTTATAAAACTGCTTATGAAATTTGGGACACTTTGGCTATTATCTATGAGGGAACAACCAATGTTAAAGAAATGATACACTTACTAAAATTCTAGGAAAACAAGTGGAACCAAAATATTCCACTGGAATAGGCTATCAGCCTAGACAGAGACAATTTACTATAACTAGATTTATTTCTAAATCTAGACAGAATGCTTCTCGTTATAGTTCTTGAAATTCATATTCTTTAACTAGTTACTCACATGGTTATATATCAAATAAAGTTTATCTTTCAAAATCAATCGATTCTGTAAACAATTTGAGACTAATAAGACAAATCTCGGTACCTACAGCTTTGATTTCTAACCTGTCTAGACCTAAGAAAACTATGTACCAAAATCATTTTTTGTTTAAACCTATATTGTAGGAAACCTACTTGGAGTGTTTTCATTAGAAGGTATGGTACATGGAATGTGGATGTTAAAGACACATGACTGGAGAATACTTATTCTTTAAAAACTTAATTATAGTTGATGGAGGCCATGTCACCTTTGGTGATAACTCCAAAGGAATGATCATCAACCTAGGCCAGATTGGTAACACTGATTCAGTTTTAATTTCCAATGTTTTATTTATTGATGGACTTAAATATAATTTGTTGAGTATTTCTCACCTATGTCATGATGTTTTTAATGTTAAATTTTAAAACGATTCATGTAATGTTTTTAATTCCAAAAATGTTTTATTATTTTCTTCATTGAGAAATGAAAATGTTTATGAAGTTGATTTGAATTATTTAGTTAGGAAAAACTTTACATTCTTAAATGATATTCATAAAGAGTCTTGTATATGGAACTAGATATTTGGACAATGCAACATTTATTCACGTTGAAAACTTACTAGGAAAAACATAGTTAGAGACTTACCTAAACTTGAGTTCCCAGCAGACAAAGTTTGTAATCCCGGTCAAAAGGGAAAGCAACATAATATTTCTTTTAATTCAATAGAAAATGATTCAACTTATCAACCTCTCCTGTTGGTTCACATGGATTTTTATGGACCTTCTAGAGTTTCTAGTTTAAATGGGAAGCACTATGTCTATGTTTTTGTATATGACTTTTCTAGATATACATTGGTACATTTTTTTAGCTCACTAAAGTGATTTTTTTTATTACATTATATAATACTCCACATCTATAGAAAACCTTATCAGACTTAAGATTAAGACCCTGTGATGTGACCATGGTCACGAGTTTGAAAATCATCAGCTTGAATATTATTGCTCACACAATGGCTATAGTCACAATTTATCTTCACCTAGAACACATCAGTAGAATGGTGTAGTAGAAAGAAGAAATAATACTCATCACGAAATTTCAAGGACCATGATTAATGAGTATGAACTTCCAATTTACTTTTGGGCAGATGCTGTAAATAAATATTTTTATATTAATAATGGTGTTTTGATCAGACATTTTCTTACGAAAACCCCTTATGAGCTTTGAATGAACAGTACACCTAATGTTAATTACATCAGAGTTTTTGGTTGCAAAGTATTTATTCTCAATACAAAGGATAATCTTGACATGTTTTCTTCTAAAAATTGATGAAGGAATTTTTCATTATTATTATTTATCTAGAAAAACGTATAGTGTTTTTAATAAAAGAACCAAATGTGTGGAAGAATATATTCATATAATGTTTAATGAAATAGATCCACATGACCCTAATTCCTATCTTGAAAATCATGAATAAGATCTGTCATTTATAGACCTTATTGATAAAACCAAAGAACCTGCAGTAAAGAAAACCAGTTCTAGAAACAATGTAGAATCTGCTACTGGTAAATCCGAACCTAGAGAATAACCTAAAATTTATAGTCCTACATTTACTAGATCAAATAGGATTCTAAATAATCATTATTTGGATGTTGTAGTTGGTAATCTTGATAGTGGGACACTGACTAGAGCTTCTCTATGAAATCAGGTTGAACATCAATCCTTTCATTCACAGCAAGAACCTAAAAATATCAGTGATGAAATAAATGATGAATTTTGGGTATTATAAATGCAAGAAGAATTAAATAAAGTTGAAAGAAACAATGTTTGATAATTAGTAGAGAGGTCTATGGACACTTTGACAATATGCACTAAATGGGTTTTTAGAAACAATGTTGATGAATATGGAAATATAGTTAGAGACAAAGCTAGGTTAGTTACACAAGGGTATAGTTATGTGGAAAGTATAGACTATGAGGAAACCTTTTCACCAAGAGCTAGATTAAAAGATATTAGGATGTTACTTTCCTCCGATGCTCATTTGAATTTCGATTTATATCAAATGGATGTTAAAAGTTCATTTATAAATGGTATTATAATTGAAGATGTTTTTTTGAAGAACCACCTATATTTACTAATCCTCATTTTCCATATCATGTTTTCAAACTATCTAAAGCTTTATATGGTTTAAAACATGCTCCATGATCTTGGTATGATAGACTTAGCAATTTTTATATTTCAAAAGTTTTTACTAAAGGGATTGCTGATCCAACTCTTTTTATTTAAAACATTTATAAAGATGTTTTGATAATAAAAATCTATGTCGATGATATAATTTTTGGATCTTCTGAACATTCTTTATGTAATTATTTTTCAAACAGTATGAAAAATTAATTTAAAATGAGTTTAATGGGAGAAATCCAATATTTTATTAGATATCAAGTTTTTTATAATCAAAATAATATTTTTTTGAATCAATGTAAATATAAAAAGGATCATTTAAAAAGTTTTGGTTTGGATAGTATTAAGGAATCTGATAAACCTATGAGTACTATTTGTAAATCTAACATTGATGAAATTGGGAAACCTATGGATCAAAAAAGTTACAGAGGTATGATTGTGAGCTTACTTTACCTTACTTCTAGTCGACCATATATTATGTTTAGTGTGTGTATGTGTTCAATATTTCAAGCTAATCCCAATGAATCTCATTTGGTTTCTGTTAAATGAATTTTTAGTATCTCAATCATACTAAAAATTTGGGTTTGTTTTATCTGAATGGAAAATATTTGGAATTAATGAGTTATTCAAATGATGAATTTTCTAGTTGCAAGTTGGATAGAAAAATCACATATGGAACATAAAATTTATTGGGAAAATCATTAGTATCATAGTGTAGTAAGAAACAGAATTCAGTTGCCTTGTCCACTACTGAAGAAGAGTATATAGCTGCTGGTAGTTATTGTGCACAAATTATGTAAATGAAACACACTCTTTTGGACTATGGATATGATTTTAAGCATGTTTCTATTAAATTGGATAACACTAGTGAAATTAGTAATTTAATGAACCTTGTATCTCACTCTAGGACAAAACACATTGGTGTGAGGCACCACTTTTTGAGAGATCATTACCAAAAAGGTGATATTACTCTTGAATTTATATGTACTGAACATCAATTAGATGACATTTTCACCAAACCATTATGTTTGAATATGTTAAGTTACATTAGACATGAGTTATGAATGATTAACCTTGACCGGTTGAAACTTCACTGTTAAACCTTACTGTTAAACCTCACTAGTATCGAAACCTCAATGTTTGACCTCAATGGTATAGAAACCTCCCTTTTAGACCTCACTGGTATAGAATCCTCACAGTTATACATCACTGGTATGAAACCTCACTATTACACCTCACCGGTATGGGCCTCACTATTAGTGGACCTCACTGATAGATAAACCTCACTGTTAGGAATTCTCACCGGTATACCCTACCATTATGTAAGTTCTATTTTAATCTTCTATCTGCCTCCAGAATCAATATCATTTATAAATTACTTAATTTATTTTATTTATTTATTTTATGATTCCTAAATGATAAAACGAAGTCCTAGTTACTTATCAATGCACCGAACCTTTCCTTTACCCTAAAGCCTTAGCTCCCGAATCGCTCAAAAAACTTATGTTCCTAAAACTAGAGATGGAAAAAACCAAACTCCCTACTCTTAGAGATGACATTGATGAGCCGAATGCGAAGAAGCAGAAGTTGAAGCCAGACCAAAGTAGCAGTATCAGTAGAACAAGGTCGGTGAGGCAACTAGTGAACCCACATTTAAAATATAGAGCTATTGTAATCAAGAAAGAGTTATTTGTGGAATTTCTGATGTCTAGTAGATTGTTAGTTCTCAAGGTGCTAGAATATCATAAGTGGGTAGAATGATTCTCAAATAATAATGTCCCATACTATCTGAAGCTAGTAAAAAAGTCTTATAAGTTTGTGAGTTTTGAGGAATCATAAGACGAGAACCGAGTGATTTCATTTGTTAATTAAAAGGAAATATATTTTTCATCTATTGAGTGGGATGAATACCTAAGAGTAAAACATGAATGAGTTTATGGTTATTCATTGAAGATAGTACCACATACTAGTGATTTTTTTTATTATGAGAATGCCCTAGAGGAGCTCACTAGAAGTTGTGAGCAAAGAATGTGGTGGTTGTTGAAATGAATGGGGAGAAAAGATTTTTGATCATGTTTGTGCAACATGTGATGAGCCCCAGAAGAAGGGACTTTTCAAATTTTAGATATCAAGATATCTATCTATTACATATTTTCAGACATGTTGTGAATGTGAATGTGTGCAGGTTGTTAATGATTCAAATGGAGGATATGACCAGACTCAAATCAAAGACCAATGCTTTATTATTTTCCAAGTTGATTTCTGTTATGATTAAAGTGAAGGGGGTAGCTTAGTCTGACGATGAGACTATTGTAGTAAAGAATTATTTTTGTATCACAAGCACAGTTTTCAAATACATGAAGATAAACTAGAATCCATGGGGAGGAGAGTGGGTTAATGATAATAAGAAGCTATATGGTGAGTTAAATATTGTGGATCATCCTTTAAGGCCTATGGATTTAAGGGATCCAGGTCTAGGACCTGATGAAGAGGAGCCACCGTATAGTGATTATTCCGATGTGGAAGATTCCTCTATAGCAAATAGAGGAGATCCAGACTTGCCTCATAGCCCAGCTCCTGAAGTTGTGTCACAAGAAATGGAATGTGCTTATTTGAACCTACCTAGTACAGAATCGATTTTGGGAGTAAGAAATAATGAAGCATCTATGGATTAGGATTTCCAATAGAGAGAAGATCAGGAAGAGTCTACTCGATAAAATGAAGAAGATGTTCATGCATGTTATGAATCTGTTTCTGTCAGCTTGAGCCTTATTCCACTGATTATAAATTACCTAATGTCTGTTGAGGAATTTTATGAAGTTGATAGAACAATACCTATTCTTGAGGAACCTCCTACTATTTTAGAAATAGAGATGGTTGTGAAATATTCTTATGAGGAAGAAAAAGTTGTTGAAGATTCAATTTTTGTATAATGGAATGCACTAGTTATGGGGGGGAATCCAACCAGGTTTCGTGGTGTTTCAATGACTATTGGGTTTGAAGACAGGGCAGAGGACCCAGGGTTTGTATTTTGTGGATTATATTATCCATATTCTTATAATGATACATCTTTTAGGAGACCAAAAATCAATTATGATATTCAGTCTGAGATATTACATGAAGATGTGGTCAGAACACATGATCTGGATAAGCTCATGTCTGATCAATAATTCGTTTTTATTAAAGAAATAAGGAAGATGGATGCTTCACTAGTGTCATATATTCAATCGATTATGAATGACTTTGTGGCCATTATAGTGTCATAAAGGGAACCTATTGTATTTCCACCTGCTTATTTGTTCACTAGGGATGACTTAACATCTTTAAAGGGTGACATTAAAGAGCTTTTGAGTGCTTTTGTTGATGAGTTAACGAGTTTCATTGTTGAAGAGATGAGCAATTTGGAAAATTCCTTCGAACTCTCTCTTGGATGTAATGTGTCAACCGTTGTGGCAGAGATATTGGATGATGATACAGCTTTCCAGACTCAAGTATCTATACTGGAAGAGACTGTTGAAATTCGAAATCAATCAGTTATCTCTCTGGAATCCCATATGAGTTCTAAATCTCAAGCAGAAAAGGATTTTCTTATGTAAAGTGTGTCATTAGCCAAATGGTCTCAGTTTTTGAGGAGTTCAAGAATTACCTAAAATAGAATATTATCACCCATGATTTTTCTCTGAGAAATCTTATTAGTGGGATAAATAAGAGTTTCATGGAAACTGTCTCCTTCCCTCTTCTTTCTCTTGCTTCCCGACCTTCAGTGGATTCAGATCAAATTAAAGCTCTGATATTGGAGGATCTTAGTTCAGTATCAACCAGTGGCTCTGTGGACTCATCTTATCTGACCAAAGTGTTGAATTCTACTAGAGATTCCACTAGAGATATTATGAATATTGTTCAAGACTATATAAGAGAATCTTATGCTTCTCAGAAAGAAGTTAAAGACACGGTAGATTACTATTTCCAATAGGATTACACCAAGAACCAACTAAATTATCATTTCAAGCTTCTGTTAGAAAAGAAGAAGCTACCACCAGTCAATCAAGACTTCAAATAAAAATTCAGTAAGCTCACGGAGTTGACCCCTGCACTGGAAAAATTCATGAAAAACAATGACGATTTCATTTCTTCTATGGAAAGAGGAGGAGGAATCATTATAGATTTTAGAATCCTCTTGTTTCCCTTCCTGCATGTTGTTTCTCGACTAGTGATTGTACCTCCAGCTTTACCTGTCTCTGCCTCAGCTACATCTCCAGCTCAGATGACTCCCGCCCAAGCTATCCAAATCCTTACTCCTATGATCACTCCGTGAGATACTAAGTACAATCCATGAACAGTTTCAGTAGCTCATCCTCCTATGATAATTTCTGGTGTTCCTAAGCCTCCACCTACATCCACCTCACCTGAATCTTCTTCTGATCCCAAGGTAAAATCATGTTTTGAGGATGTGGATTTATCATTGTCTTGGTTTTTTTATAGGAATCACTTGTATTTCTTTTTGATCCATTTATGTCATTCTTTTTATATGTTTACTCCGCTGAATGCATATGATCTTACTTTCTTTTACTCATTTTTTATTCTCTTCTCCTATATTACCTTTTTTCCCATTTTTTTATAATCACAAAGGGGGAGAAATACTATCTAAGGGAAACATAGTTGAGGGAGAACTAATATCTTTTATGACAATGGGGGAGAAATACTATCTTTTCTGCATTTAATTCATTTCCCTCTAAAACATTTGTTTTACATTTTACCTTTTGTAATTGTGTTTTATAAGATATTTTTTTTCTCAAACAATTGAATTTAATGACATATCCTCTGATATGTTACTGATTAACATTTATATCATAAGTTTTTATTGTCAAAAAAGTGGTAGATTGTTGACCTCACCAGTTTTGATAATCCCGATTATGCTTTCAGATACATTGATAATCCCAAATAATGTTTATCTCTATATTAATTATTTCAATTTATGACATTCTATTAACTAGTTAATATTAATATGAGATTAATATTAGAAATATATTAATAAATGTATATCTATGTTTATATGAACATTGAAATAGTTCTAACTCAATCAGCATATATGTTTCATAGAACATATAAGTGTTAATTCCACTGGTATGCACATAGCTACTGATACAGAAAAACAAATCCCTACTTGTACATAGTGTACCAATAGCCAAAGGGTACCGATAGGCTGAATAGACAGTCACTATATCAGAATAGAGCTACCGGTATGTATAAGTCTACTGATAAGCACATTTCACTAATAGATCAAGTCCACTGATGCAGACAGCTACCGATAGATGATGATCTACCGATAGAACAAGTTTGCCGGTATGCATAAGTCTACCGGTATACACTTATTTACTGGTACAGAATGGAGCTACCGGTATGCACAAGCTACAGATAAAAAGTCTACCGATATGTAAAGTCATAGATACAGACAGTCATCGATACACCAAGCAACCGACACAAGCAAGTTACTGCTAGACAAAACGAGCTTCCGATAGAAGGAAAGATACCGATAAGAGTAACCGGTACATAGATCTTCAGATACATGGAGTATCAACTATCGATACAAGGAACTACCAGTACATGGACAAAGAGCTACCGATTGGAGCTCACTGCTATATAAAGTCAACCATTACATACTTACTGACAGAAAGCTACTAATGAAATACTGACAAGTCTTTCTTCATAAACTCTATACTCTAATAATATTATTTTTTATCAAGAAATGGTCATATTTTATTATTTTAATGCAATTAATGTTATTTAATGATAGTTGTTGGAATTTCAGGGAACCGTACCTCATACCTATAAAGAGGTAGTCATTCCTTTTTCCCAAGCTGTAAGCTATATAAATAAGGACAAAAGACGGATATAAAAAGGTGAACAATAAAAGGGAAAAAATGTTGTTAAGTGGTTCATACAGAAAGACTACATACATAATCTAAGAATTCTATACATACACAAAGCGATCCATACAAGAAGAGAACACAATCTCAATCTTTGTCATGTAGTGAATAACTACATCGAGCTCTTCATGCAATCATTCTGATCAAACTGAACTAGATGAAAAGGACCCATTATTTCTAAAAAAACATATAAATACTCAGAAGCATTTCTGACATGTAAAAAACACCCTAGAGATGCACTTCAAATCACTATAGAATTTTAAACTCTTATATACTCTCTTAGTGATTCATTTATTTACATTTCGAGCTGTGTGTGTACTTTTTATATTTTATACAAACACTGTCTCTTATGCTAAACTGGAGGATCTATAAATCCTCAAACAAACCTTTCATCACTCTTTTGTATCCCCATATGGATAGTGGAAGAGTTCATTTAAGTCCTGGACAGCCATTGTGGTATTGTTTTGGTTTCCCATGTAGAACTATAGTAGTGGTCTTAGTTCCTCGACAGCTATTGCACTATTGTATACCCTGATCCAAGGTGTGGATCAAATATATATAAATTGATTGAGATGACTATGTCTCGACTTGAGGCTGAACCTATTTGTTTTATCTACTGTTCATCTTAGATTAAGTCTAATGTATATTACATATTTATTTTCCAATGTGAATTACAATGAAATTCAATTTGTTTTGTAGTTACATTGATAGTTAATCTAGCATGTGTTAGTAACTATTGAATATCAGTAGGTTAGTTTAAAAAGTTAATTTAATCATCTGATTAAATTAACTGAGATCTAATCAATATTTTGAGAACCTAATCGAACCATTACAGTTTTACAAATTCACTACAGTTTAACATAGTATTAAAATTGGGGAATTTTATGAGAAATATGTTCAAAAAGAATTTTAATTGGAACTCAATTCACCCACCTATTGAGTATCCACTCCGACCAACAGAATGATTACAAGGAATAAAAACACGAAGGATATATTTTTTTTCTTTTTGGTAATTTGAATATATAAATGAGTATTGTGTAAAAAATTTATACACTAATTACAACATAAATTTTTTCTTTTGAGAAAAATTTTATTAATTATTGTTTATCCATGCATATCATTAAAAATATTCTTCATGGATTCATGGGTAAAAGAAAAATAAAAATCATGAGCTCAAATTCCCAGTAATGATAATGTATAGAAAAAGAAATAATAAATTATTAAGATTAATAATTATAGCATGATAATTAACTGATTACACATACCATGAAATCCAAAAATAGAAAATATGTTCATAATCAATATGTAATGGTAATAACTAGAACACCTTCCATTCAAATAATACGATAATTAAAATTAAATATAGAAATCAAAGACATCCAATCATTGTAAATATAATCAATGAACTAAATATAATATTTACCCATAGAAATGTTGCCAAGAAGTATCATGGATGAATAAAAACTGAATTTAAATGAGGAAATTTCTTAATTGTTATATTCATTGTTTTTTAGGTACATGGAACCACTACTTGAAAGACATTTTACATAGAAGTTTTGAATAACGGGTAGAAATCCATCTAATTTATACAATCAGTTCGTCTCATTAGAATATCGATGCATTGTGGGGTAAGAATTCACAAGTCAATAACCTGTAGAGTGTGTATTAAAAGATATCCAATACATTGGTCTTGCATTAAATTGTCCCCAACTTATATAGTGTATGCCCAATAATTTATATAAATGATGTTACTTGTCAAATATATTTATTGATTAAAGGATACAAATTTATTAATATGTCCAAATTCATCATTATAATTGTAGATTTAATCATTGTATGTAAAAATGATATTCAGTTTTGGTAACAAACTCATCAATGATAATTTATAAGAGTAATTAGGGAAAATTCAATGTTCAATGATCATAGGAAATTGAATATTTCACAGCGACAAAAAATGGAATTAGCGAATTTAATGTTAATAAAATATATTAACAAATAAATCTTAAACCATCAAAAGAAAGAATAAGGATTGCATCAATAAAAAATATCCTATGTGGAGTATTAAAACAAGTGGTTTTCCTTGAATAATAGATATAATATGGAAGATATTTTAAAAACATCCTTGTGGAAAATATCATGTTTAATTTGAATTTTTATTGTAAATAATCTTCTTTAAAAAACACATTTTAGTTAAATTTATTTTTAAATAAACATTTAAAATTTAAAAAAATTAGGTAAAATTATGGTGGGATAATCCATACGTTTCATTTGAGGTAAAATTAAAATGATATTTTCATGATAAACGGATAGAAAATTGAAATATTTAAAAATAGAATAAAATAATCTGTTGAAAACATGTGTAGTTGAAAAAATTATTAAAAAATGAATTAATAAATTATTTTCAAAAGGTTAAATATTTTTTAAATTTCTCAATAAAAAATAATTTTCAAAAGAAAAAATTATCTCAAAAAAATAGAAAATTGATGTCTTGTTTTCTTATAAAAGTTTTCTAATATATTTTTAGTAACAAATAGTGGGAAGATATACTAATAATTCAAAAATATCATGAATATCCAAAGGATAATAAAATATAGTGTTTATTATATAATGATCCAATAATTTCCTATAATGGAAAATTAATTGTAAACAATCCCAAAAAATGATATTATAATTTAAACACTTAGAAATATTATAACATGGGAGTGATAATCAAATAATGAGTATATTATGTGTATCAACTATAAATACATATATGTATGTTTAAATACATCAATAGATAGTTAGTTTCAATATAAAAAATTCATAGAATATGTACAACTATTGGGAAGTAACATAACCCAATGAAAATAAAATTTTGTTTTGAAATTATTTTCCACATGGTAATATTTTATTCTAATATTCATAGATTGAAAAATTTCAATTGAAACACAAAATATCATGAAGAATGAACGATTGATTATGTTATATGTCTATGTTGTAGCTTGTACACCATATATAAGAAAAAAAATTCACACTGATAAGGAGATGATATAATAAAAAAGTTAACAATCACAAAAAGAAGAGAGATTTAATATATAATCATTCATTATTCTTTCAAGTAGTATAATCATTAAACATTATAAAGTGTCACACAGAACATAGAATAATTTGAATCATAATCATCTGGAAAAAATAAAATAAAATTAAACATATAATTTCACAATAATAATAAAATTCATGATATAACATGTCAAACGACAATATACACACCATATAAATGTGAATTGGTGCATAATAACAATTAAGTATCAATGGAATAAAAAATATTATGAAATCACATACCTTGTTTTTCCATTTATGTAAATTGCATTTATCCCCATGTATAATGGTTTTTACAGATATAATAACATATTGAAAAACCCTATTCATTTTTATAATATCATAAATCATCTTCCTGTAATATCTTATTAACCATTTTGATAAAAGTTTTCATTATTTTTACTTTTTTGGTGTTAATTATTGAGATTTATGAGAATTTTTTATCCTTTTATTCATTGATAATATCATGATATCATCATATCCAAAATTTAATCCATTATTTAAATATAATATATATTCATTACATATTTTTTAGAATAATCCATAATATATGGAGATTATAAATGGAATGAATATATCATGGAGAAGGTAGGCATACTTACGAATGAATGTTCCTTTCATATATTTTCCATATTAGTGGAATGAAATATATATGATATATATGTAAATGATAACTCTAATATCATACATATGTATTATATGTTACATAGTTTTGTTAAAACCACCCTTTATATATTTCATGTATATTGTGAATGAATCAAATCTATTTGAGGGGTAGGTAGTTCACACATCCACCAACGATGTTATCTGATTCAAAAAAATAGACTGTATAATGGTTTAAAATAATCATATAATTTTAATGAATATATAAATATAATATATATAACATATATAAATATGGTTTCCAACATAATTTCTATCCTTGAGAGGTCATAGAGGAAAAATGAACAAACGTCGTTTCATGAGGCTGTAGTTCACCGTACACATAAACTCTTTGTCTGTTACCCATTAGACGGAAGTGCGTGTAATTGTACGTTAAAAAAAGTACATAAAAATCTCCTTATATTGATGATAAATTTTTTAATACAATAATTTAATGATAATAAATTAAATAATGGATAATGAAATAAATTAAAGAGTTTGAGGTAGGAGGTTATCTCTTATTTAGGTAACTCCTTTTCATTTTCATGAATTGGATTCTATGGTTATATTTATGAATATTTTTAGGCTTATAAGATTAGTGGAAGTATTTTTTTGGATCAATATGCGTAGATCATGGCCTATAAAAGTATTCTTTAGAGGTGTGAAGAAGTGGGGACATGAGTTCTTATTTATAGTGGAGGTGGATTTGAACTCTTGTAAATAATTGAAATTGGAATTACACCGACGTTTTTTCCATTGAAAATGGATCTAATAATGAATAATGGTCTATGTATGGTATTTAGGTTCGGAATATATCCTGAAAATGGATTTGTAATATGTTTCTAGGTTATTTTGTCTCTTATGTTTTTTGACTAGAACTTTTTGAAGATAATATTTCACTTAATCATTGTATTTAATTTTAATGACTTTTTCTAATATTTTTCGTCAAAAACATAGTTGAACATATTAATGATTATAAGTAATTATTATTAAAATTATTGAATCAATTTTTCAAAATTAAAATCCCAATAGTGATGTTATTTTATTTAAATTTAATCCAACAATAAGGGATGACAATGCAATTTTTTAAAGTTAAAATGTTCAAAACTTTGCTACGTTTTTATATAAAATGTCAATTTGAAAATTTTACAATTAATGAAAATGAATTAATTCATATACATTTTATTAATTAATATTTAAATGTAAATAAAAATACAACTTACCCATAAATATAAATTATATGAAAATTAATGATTGAGTCAAAATTTTGTACTTTTACTATTCATTAAAAAATATCTTCAAATAAAAATCCAAAAATTAACCCTAAATAGATTTTTTTGATTCTCTTGGAAATAATTATTGACATATAATATTTATATAATTTCAAAAATGTTTTATTTAAAATACGTACACCATTAAAATGTGGTCAAAGTGCCTTAATTAAAATATAGGTTTTATGTGTAATATTGTGTTTGTTTCTATCTTTTTCATATTAAATATATTTGAGAAAAATAAAATTGTTTTTTCAATATTAAATATATATATCATTAGTATGAGTGTCTAATTTTAATAAATTAAATTTATAAGTAGAAAATATCATTTTTATAATAAAAACTATTTTCTATAGATATATTCTATTTATATTCAATTGAATTTTATATCCATGTTCAATTTAGTTATAACGAATGATATTTTTTATATTTTTTTATATCAAAATTTTTTATAAGTTATTTAATAATATTTATAACCATTAATTAAACATCCATTATCTATTATATTATAGTAAATAATACTGTTTTAATAATATATTATTGTTTAGTAAAACTCAGTCTTGCATGTAACACAAGACAATAGAGAAATTCGTCGTTGAATTTATTGATAATAGTAATCATTTTAATAATCAAGGGATATTATATTAATTTATTTTGGTGGTGTTTTGTTTCATACACACCATATAATAAAAGGTTCATTCATTAGATATTTGGTTGTCCTATCCTCTGGAAAAAGAGTAAAAGAATAATACAAAGGTCACATGAACTAACCTATAACTAGAACTCAATGTAGGAAATCATCAGTGTAAATTGGGGATATGTACATAGTGTAAAATAATAAAAATTTCGAGGTAGTGATTGATGTCATCAATCACAAACAAGTGAATGATCAATATAATATTAAGGTCCTCAGTTCCATAAATATGTGATGACTTAGAACTCCATCTGTTAAAAAAAATTAATTCATTACGACAACATTTTAATTCTAGATCATTTTCTAAATTTTTAGTTATTATTTTACTGTGTAATGATTTATTACTAAATATATTTTAATTTCCTATATCAACAATTTTATAAATTGGTTATTCTTTGATCAAATTCTAGTTAATCCCATTAATTATAAAATTGATATACCAAAATTAACATTAATGACTAATGTATTTAAATAAAATTTTAAGAGATCAAAAGTCCCATAAAATAATGAAAAGTCTAACTATTTTCCTCTAAATATTCTATAAAATCATTATGGTTAATACATTAATCTCTTAAAATTAAAAGTAACATAACTGCTACATCATTAATATCTATTCATATAAATGATTTAATAAAAACAATAATATATTAACTAAGAGACTTCATAGGTAAGTTTTCATAATGAAACACTTGTCATACTTTATCAATGGGTTCATGACCAAGGCCTTTCTGAACTTGATTTGTTTTCACTACGATAACATATTGTCTTTTTCTAAAACCATATTAATATAATTACAAA
This sequence comes from Viscum album, assembly GCA_963277665.1. Classification (NCBI taxonomy): domain Eukaryota; kingdom Viridiplantae; phylum Streptophyta; class Magnoliopsida; order Santalales; family Viscaceae; genus Viscum; species Viscum album. The sequence goes on from CAUJRU010000211.1 coordinate 239,184, forward strand.
AACAATTATGATGGAAATCATGGAAATATAATCATTAAATTGTCTTAATTTTTAAATTCAACCCAAATAAATAGGTATTTTATCCATTTCTTTCAACATAGTTCATTCCATGGATAAGTGTTTATCTAATATAGGACTAAATCCAAAAACCATTGTTTGAGAATCGATTATAAAATTGGAAAAATAATATATATATTTTTAGGATGTATAAATCATGAAACATTATATTAAATCTAATATGAATTAGGAGTACCTTATCTCTTCTTTTTCATCATATATTCAAATAATTTATAGTTTCTTATAAAGAAAAGGTGAATTATCCTAAGGATATTCCCCAAGGAGTTTCAAAATTGGTGCGATGTAAGGCCTATTGTCATATAAAAGGTTACATTGAGTCTTTTCTGAGAGAACATATCAATGTTGTTACACCTAGGTACATATTTACCAAAATGAAAATTACTAGTATTATCCAGATAAGAATGTATTACTAGGAACACTAACATAATCATTACATTTTAACACTTCTAGGTTGTTAATTTATACTAATAATCAAATTATCCCATAGGTTTATGTTCTCTAATATATGATTACCTACATATATATCCCAAGGTTACTAATAAACATACTTTTATATCAACTATAGTGACCCAACCTAATGAGCCAGAAGCTGGTGTCTACTAACATCAAATTGGAATGATTACAAGTTAACAAATCCTGATGAACTAAATATTTTCTTACTCCAAGTAAATAAGATAAATATAAGAGACATGTAATAAAAATTTATAAACTAATTGAAATATATGTTTTATTTTATAAGGAAATATTTTTTCTATTTAGTATATCCATGCATATCATAAAACTTCTTGGTGTCTTGGGGAATGAAAAAAAACTAACTGTGACAATAATTTATTAGTAAGGAAAATTTATTGAATAAAACTAATGAATCAACATGAATATTAATTATGGAATGTCATATAAATAAAAAAAATATCATTTAATCAAAAAACATAGAATGAAGTTCACAAACAACATGGATAAGTAATAAATTCAATCACATTTAATTAAAAAAACTAGATAATTAAATGACGATATGGAGAGGTAATAAATAAAAACATATGATTTTTAATCAATAAAATAAAAATGAAATGTATCATTATATATATTAATTTAAAGTACCATGGATTTATAATGACTATAATTAAATTATGGAAATGCCAAATTAGTAGACGCCATGTTTCCTAGGTACATGGAAATATTTCTGTAAAGACTTTTAAAATGGTAGTTTCAAATATCATGCCGAAGTCCATATAATTTGAAAAACTAATTCATATCATGAGACAAAATATTCATCGTATAGATTTCATTAAACGGTCCACAACCTATTTAGATATTTTACAAATCATTTAAATAAACAAGTTCCATTTTCAAATACTTGTATTGTGTAACAGTCATAGATTTATCAATATTTCCCCATTCATTAAATTTATTTTAAAATAAGCACTATATGTAAAAAATATATAAATTTTTATCAATAAATAATCCTATAATAAATAATATTGTTAATTATGGTAAATTCAATGTTCATTGATCATATGGAATTAATTATATCGAGGGGACCAATAAAGGAATCCTGGAAGTGGATGTTAATAATGTCCTTAGCTAAATCAATCATAAACCACCAAGATTATGTATAAGAATAGTATTAAAACAAAATGTCCCATATGGAGTATAAATAAAGGGTTGTTGATTGTTATTAATATAAAATCTATAAAATTTATACTATAATCATTCTTCAGGAAAATATTCTTTGTATTTTACAATTTTTTTTAATGATATTTTCATTGAAAATTAATTTTTAAAAACATTATATTTAAATATATACTTTAAAACAATAAAAGTAATATTTGAATAAATCATAGTAGGTAATCCAAACATGAATTATGTGGTGAAAAGAATATTATTTTTTTCAAGGTAAAAAGATTGAAATTTGAATTTTTTGGAAATGCAAAAGAAGATTCATTTGAAAACATAGTTAAAATAAAAAAATTGTAATAAAATAATTTTCTATTTCATCGAAGAGAAGAAATAACAATTTATTTTTTATAATAAACAAATTATTTTTAAAATAAAAGAGTTTGTATGACTAAAAATAAAAATTGAGTTTGGTTTTATTAAAAAAAAATTGTAAAAAATTATTGTACCAAAAACTAGAAAATGATACTAATAATTTATAGAGGTCAAGAATAAACATAGGAGAATAAAATTGGAGTGTTTTCATAAGATAATCAAATAATTTAAATATATTTAAATTTGAGTGAGAAAATTATTAAAAATTATGATATTATAATGTAAATACATAAGAAGATTATAATGTTGTAGTGTGAATCAATCAGTGAGTAGGTTATGTACATCCACATCTAATACAAAAATATAAGTGGAAATAAATCAATAGATAGTATAAGTCCTTATACAAAAAAAAATATAATATTTACAAAAATGAGTAATTAAGGCACCCCAATGAAATGAAATTAGTTTATGAATTTGTTTTCCATGGGGTTACTTTTGAATCTTGTTCCCTTATATGAAATAATTCAAATTAAAACATAAAATATCATTATGAATGAATAGATCATGTTATTATATAAAAATTTGGACTTATTTATACAATTTATAGGACATTAAAGATATAAAAACAATGAAACTTTTCATGATATGGTTAATAAAAAAAAGTGATATTGTAAGGATAATCATTAAAATAATTATTGAGGAGAATAATATTTAAACATTCAATAGTGTCGCGTAAAAAATTGAATAACAATAATCATGAAGTAATTAAAATAAATGAAACATTAAATATAATTATAATAAATATATTCCTGATACAACATGTCAAAGGGTACTATATACCCCATATAAATCGGTATTGGTGCATAATAACAAATAGGAATAAATGGAATTTAAATTGTGGTGAAGTCCATTACCATTCATTTCCTTTTGTGTGAATAGAATATAAACTCATGTATAATTTCATTATTGTTTTAACAACTTATTATTGAAATATATTTATTTTATAATATAATATACTATATTCTTATAATATCTTATTACCCATTTAATAACAATATTTCAATTTTTTCACCATTTCATGTTTTAATTGCCTATTTAGTCAACATATTTTAACATATTATTTATTGTTCCTATCATGGTATTATCATCTCCATAATTTAATTAATTATTTAAATATAATTTATATTCATTATATTTTAATTTCTTGTAATCCATAATATATAGAGATAATAAATCAAAGGTACTTATCATGTACAAGGTAGGTCGTACTTACACATGAATGCTACATTAAATTATTTATCGAATTAATAGAATGAAAATAAAATTATATATATTTATATTAGAAATCTAGTATAATATCAGTTCCTCTTATGTTGCATATACTTATTTAAACAACTTTTATGAATTCCACGTGTTGTTGAAACAAATCACATAAATTTGAGGGGGTGGTAGTCTACACTTCTACAAACGATGTTATCATATTCCTAGAAATGAGAGTTCATAAAAGTATAATCGAATTATAGAATTATAATGTTATTATAAATATCATATATATATATAACATATATAAATAGGGTTTTCATCAATATTTACAACCATGAGAGATTTTAAAGAAAAAATGAACAACTAGGTATCCTGAGATGGTAGTTCATTGTAGAGATAAACAATATATTCATTACTAATTTCTTGGAAGTGTGTGTAAGTGTAGTGTGAAACATTAACATTACAACATATAATTATATTTAGTATACATTTATTATTATATCATCATGGAGAAATAATAATTGAATGATTGGGGACTGAAATAAAACTACAGATCCGGAGGGAGGAGATTACCTCTTAATCTAGAAACACCTCTTGATTTTCACCAAAGGGGTTATGTGGATGGATTTATGACTAAGGTATAGAATCTAGGTTGAGGGATGGTATTTTTAGGAGATATATTTTTATATATTGGTCTATACAATGTGTCTTGAATGGTTTTTGGAATTGGGAGGTCTTAGTATCTTATTATAGTAGAGGAGGAGAGGAACTATTTTAAATTTTTGAAAAAGGAATGATACCTACATTTTTTTATATCAATTGGATCCAATAATTGACCAATGTATAAAAAATTAATCATATGGTCTAAATATTTCCAAAAAAATTATTTTTGAAATGTTTCTATGTCATTTTTGGCAATGAGTACTCTCTCTAAACCATATGTAGCCAGGATATGTGTTGAAATTTATGTATCTATTGATCTTCCCTCCCAAATATGGATTTATAATGGTGAATTTGGATTATTCCAAGATATTTTATATAATAGGCTACTCGTTTAATTATCTTATATCCTTATGCATTTTCATGATCAGAAATAACGTGGGTATAAAATCACAAGACCTAAGGATATTTCTTGTGTCAAAAAAAAGATATAAGAGCCCTAGAATTGATGAGATAAATCCTTTTAAAGAAGATAATGTTGGACCCTATGCTACTAGAGAGTAGATAACTGATGCAAAAAATAAGACAATTGTATCCAATGCTCAGCCTTCGCAATATTCATCCCATTCTACTAGCATGGAAATCTTTATTAATTATCTGCCTAATGTTACAGGTGAAATCATTGATCTATTAGTAAAGGAACATATGAATCAAACTGAATCACATGATGTAAGAGATAAGGAGAAAGGTGATCTTTATGGTTCTACAGAATGATTACTTGAGGATGATGATAAACTGAACCAAATTGTGGAACACTTCCTAAGATCAATTTCAATGAAAGGGAAAAAAATGGTGGATGCTGATGGTTACATCACCCCAAATCCTAGTAAAACAAGAAAGCGCAAAAATTATTCTCATCCTCAAAGAAAAATTTTCATAATATCTCTCGAAGACACTAGGAAGGAGATTCCATGACTCCCATCTATGGATCATGCACCTATTTATTTCTGTATCTTAGATAATGATATTGTTTCATGTATGAAAAATATAGTGTATAGAGATTCCTATTGTAATAAAGAGTATGTGGGAGAAGTAGTTGAATACTAGATGGGTGAACAATATTCTATCACGTTCCAAAATTATAGTTTTGATCTCATAACCACTGATACATTCCTTGAAATTTGAACATGTAGGTTTAGTAGGATGGTGGATAAATATAAAATAAATCCTGATTTCAACGTTTAATATTTACATTTGGAGTGATTCTTTCTTATGGTCATTTTCTTTTTTTCTTGTGTTTGAATCCTGTGAAGTGCCTTTTCTGCTTGAACATCAATGTTTTTTGGGTTTCTTCCCTCTTTGTTGCATACCAATATTTCCTTTGATTGACCCCCTTGGATGGTTTTGGGATGACCTTTTATGCACACATCAGCTTATGTTTTTCTATATTTTCTGCCATTATGGGTTTAATATGGTCTCTTATAGTTTACATTATGATGCTGCTTTAGTCTTGTATGTTCATTGGCTATTTTGTGGGATATTTTTTTATTGGAGACGTCATTTGATGATTTCAAGATTCGATATACATTGAAGATAAGTGACTTGGATATCAGTTGGAGTTTCAAATTGTGCGCAATATGAAGACTATATGACCCCGTTCAGACTTTTCATTAACTAGAAAAGTCAAGCTGATATGTTGGATGATGATTTGAAGAATCAGTGCTATTATTGTGGAATGCTCTTCTAATTTTTTCATACTTGTCTATTTTCCTACAGTTGGTGGTGAGACATAGGGAAAGATGTCCATGGATTCTTCACGACATCCTTGCCAGTAAAATTCATGGAAGAGGTCCTTGACCGGTTGGTGATAGGATGTTTCGGTCTTGTTTCTTGTTTCTTTTGATTTTTATTGTTTTCCATTGAAATATCCACTTATGTTCCCCTCAATCCCATATAGGTGTAATCTCTTTACACCTCATGTTTGTATTGTACATTTTTCTATTAAAAAAATTATTTTGGTCATGAAGGGGTTGACCAATTAATGTCAATTGTTTTAAAAAAAATTATAATTTATCATTATAAATAAATTACGTGAAAAGGAAGAATTATTTTTAAAAACATTATATCTCATTTTTAATTAAAATAATATTTCATAGAAGAATACAAATAATTGACCAAATCATAATTTTTATGTTTTGAATTGAAATATAATGTATATTTTAAAATTCATTTTTAATAAAAGTGCCCAAAATATTAATTATAATGGGTTCTCCATTAAAAGGTGATAAAGGATCAACAATGACAAAAAAGAGTTTTATGTGTAATATTGAGGTTTTTTATATCTTATTCCTATCAAATCTATTAGATGAATATTAAAAAATTATATATATATATATATATTAAATTAATATCAATTAGTAATTTTAATTAATATTATTTTTATGAAAAATCATATTTGTGAGCATAAAAATTGTTTTCTACAGAAATATTCTCTTTATATTAAATTGGTTTTTATATTAATTTCCAAATAAGTTTTAACCAAGAAATTATATTTATATTTCTAAAAAAACATCATTTTCAAAAGATAGATAATAAAATTGATTATCAATATTTTAATGGATATTTTATTTCATATAATATTAATTAATAATGTTTTTGAAATATATTGTTGTTTAGTAAAACATGGTCTTATGTGTAACACAAGCCATTAGAGAAAATAATTATTGTGTGTGTTGCATGATAACTCAACATCACATCATTCATAGACTAAATTATTGTTTTATTTTTTAAAATTTTAAATATAATCTAAAGTCTCATGATATTATATTCCCTTACTTGTTTGGTATTGTGTGTCAAACAGAATATTGAATACAATATTCATTCTATAAATTTTGGCGGCATTAAATAGATTTAAAAATAGTATATAAATATAATATATATCAACATCATTTCATGTAGAACCAAATTTATATAATTTAAAGTTACTGTGAAATTAAATTTTATATTTATTTAATCAAAAAAATGTTACATGTTTATATTTAATTTCATGCTTTTTATTTTGTTTCAACTATCATGAAAACTATTTTCTAACCATAATTGTGGTATCAAATTTTTTATACATTAAGGGATATAAATTTATTTCTATGGTGAAATGTGGATACAAATGTGAGCATGTATGAAATTTTTGAAGATATTCCATCCCAAAAGTACTATTTCAATATTTTCTTATTTTAAAATCATTTAATAAAATTATTGTGTCATAAAATTTCAATATAGTGAATTTTGGGAATACTCAGTTAATATAATTTATAAGGGAGAATATAATCATTGTAATTAAAATATAAAATCATTTATCATTATGTGTAATTTATTCTTTAATATTAAATTTTTAAAATACAATAATTCATCTAATAATATTATTTATATAATTTTTTATATAATTATACATTATTTTTTTTTTCATTCTTTCACACACACAGTATCAATGTTGAATGATATTTTAATTTAAATATACCATAATTAATAATTATATATAAAAAAATATCATAAAAATGTATTTATTCTAAAATAAATTATTTACAACGTATCAGAATAGTTTTTATCATAATTAAAGTATATGAAATATATTAAAAGGAAGAGTGAAACATTTATATATTATTCTTTATGTACTATAATATAAATTACACTATCAATGGAAAATGGAATGAATTAAATATATTTTATTTTATGATATATATGATCAAATTATTCTCATTCAATGAAATGTTTTCTTGAGTTTTGTTTATTTGGAGATAATATCCCACAATTTGACCTTAAGTAATATGATTTCCCCATTATTATGGTGATTAAAAATTTTAATATTCATTATGAAAAACAATAAGTTGAACTATTTAAAAATTATGATCATATTAATAAAAAAATGGAATCCTTTTTAAAAAAATATACTTTAATATATATAATAAATCTATTTAAATTTAAATTTGGAAAATGAAACAAAATTAAAACTGTATATAATTTTTTTTTAAGAAATACAATGAACTAAAAAAATATATAATTTTAATTCACATGTAATTATTTATATTTTATTTAATAAAATGAATATAATTTTAATTGAAAACTAAATATAAAAAATATAGGTCCTTTTATTTCCTTTTATTAAAAAAACAAAAATAACAATTTTTCAGAATTTTTATTTCATTTATTCTTGGTCAAATGAATTTTATCAAATAATATTTGTTTAAGTCAAAGTATGTAGTTGTGATATTTTATGAGAATACAAAAAAATAAATTTTAAATGATACTTTTTTGACTCAATAAAATAAAATTAATAAAAACATATTATTGTTTATCATGAAATTAATATATAAATTTTCATTATATATATCATTTATCCATATTTTCATAATATGTTTATTAATTTAAATAAATTCTAAAAAAAATCATAGGATATAATAGTGATATTTTGATAGTATTCTCTTGTGGGTTTTTATGCTCTGTGTTGTGTTTGATACAAAATATCTAATGAGGTTTTTTAAAAAATAAATTAAATATAAACACAAGTCAATGATTGTTATAGAATCCCCTCCATAGATAAATTTCATCCTCCAAATTTTAATTATTCTATTCACATAATATTACAATATGGTAAAAAAATAATATATAAATATTATCTGGAATATTAATTTATAGGTAATGACTATAAAAAATTATATATGTATCTCTATAAACAAATAGATGAAAATGATTTTCAAAATACATTCCATAATAGGTGTGTGTTAAATTACATATATGTCTCGATGTATTTATCTTCGGTTTTCTGTATTTTAAAAAATTCCAATATCATTAGGATATAAATTTTGACCAAATTAACAAACATGATTTATTCCTAATTTTGAAAGATACTTTAAAATTGTTATGTGCATCATATGGACGGATTTTTCATTATTTAATCACTAATGTAATGTGATAACCAACCATTAGAATAATTTCATTTCTCTAATCGAAACCTGAATGGTAGGAAGAAGGAAAAATTTTAACCTATATGAATAAACCAACATAATAGTTTTCTCCCAAGAAGAATTTTATCAGTTATATTGTCAATCAGTGAAATAATTATAATCCTTACTAAAATATTACATATCATAATATTCCACTTATAAATAATGAAAAATGATGTAAACATCACTCAGTATAAAATTTTCATATCAGAAAATAATTGTAATGGAAGTTTATACATTCTTCAATAAATATCTCTTAAAATAAGACATTGTCATTAAAATAATTTTTCATGATTATTGTTACAATTCACCATATCTTTTCAATATAATTATTTTCAAAAATTACAACAAAAAAATGTCTTTATAAATATATTTATATTTATTATCTAGATGCTTATAACAATATATTATTGATAAATACCACTATATATTAATCATATAACCTATAACATAAAAAAATTTTCATGTAATAAAATTTTAAAGGGTATATTTATCTATGATTGATATTAATATAATTTCATTTCATTAGGAACATCAGTAGATATTTCATTCATGTGGACAATATTACGTAGAAATACAAACTCACTAAAATCGATATTTAAAAATACTAAATTTCTCAGTTAAACCATTCTATCTGGTAAATGATTCATGAATGTTTATTCAGTTATTCCCTTGATAATAATAATTCTTAGGTTATTTAATGACATCAATGTTAAATAAGACATAAAAATTATCATTTGATTCCTTACATTGGACTGTGGTATTTTTTTCATCCATACTTGAATATTTATGCCTATGAAATGAAACATAGTTAGTTATCCATAATTAAATAAGAAAATTAATCCATGGAACAAAATTACATAAAATTATCCTAAATACTCTAAGGGGTTTTTATAATTCTCATCAGAGTTATGTAAATCTAAAATATTATTCTCATGGAACTAAATAAACTTTTTTTTACAAACTATATCATACAATCTGTTCAATCCCAAAGTCACTATTTATTTTATAAAAAATATAAATATTCATGGGATATCACCATGTACATTTGATCTGATCAGTAATCATTGAATTCTATACACATATATGATAACCATATTATATTATAAATATAAAACCACCATATATTATAAATTATTCAATCATTGAAATTATTCATAATATCCTTATTCATATCCAATGTAAGGGGAAAAATAACGGGTGATATCTAATTCATATAAAGGGTTATATGCCTTGGAAGCTAAGATTAGTACATAATGAACAATCCATAAGGAAGAGTGGATGACCAAAACACATTCTATTCAACCGAAAATATAATTTAAATTGAAATCAATTTGTAACTTCAACATTTAAATCACATTGATAATAAGTACTATTTTCTTAATAATTTAATTGAATTATTTTGGATATACATGATATATTACTATCAAAAATGATAGATTAAATATTATATTGAATGAATATAAACTATGAAATCATTCTAAATAAATATTTTTTTGTAATTCAAATAATAATAAAATTTGTAATCCATTTTTGAATAAAGATACATGGCAATGCATCGATGGGTTGTATAAAATAAGGACACTCCCAGTAGTTTTAAATCCTACACATAACTCGTATATTGAATCATTATGTTAATTCATCAATAAATTTCTTTATCAATTAGCATTTATACATACTGAATTTTGAATATGGTATATTTCGCCACTCATTAAAAAAATACATCATGATTTTATGTAATCCATTGAAATATGATGGATATCACCTTTAGATAATTTACCTAATAATTCATAGTAACTATCAATGTATGCCAACAAGGATGACTATACCGATAAAATAGAATTAAAAAATTTATTTGAAAACATAATATAGATAACATTTTCAATTGATAAAATTATAAATTTAAAATTATAGAATATTTTGAAAATTTAGTTCTTTTAATATAATCTAATAATGATAAAAAATAATCGATATTTAAATTAATGGTTATTATTTCTGGAAAATTCATTAATATCATATATGATATAATAGAAAATTACTTTTCACACTTTTACTAAATTTTAAATACATTTTGTTCCAGAAAAACATTTCATTAAAACGATTTCCTAAAAAAAATTAAAATATCATGAATGGTAATGAATAGTAAGATTAAAAAATCATATAGGTCAAAAAATCCATAAATTTTTTTCCATTCTCATAGAAGAATAAGTTAGTCATCCAAATATGAAATAATTCCATATTTATTTCAAAATATTTATATTATTGATCATTTTATATATAGAGGAGAGGATATTGGTACACTTACATGAAAATTCTAGAAATAATTTAAAAATAGAGTACATTATGTGAAAATGATAAGATCATGAAGCATATAAACATAAAAAAAATTTATTAAAAAGGAAATTGAAAAATAAATCATGAATGTTCTAGTAGATTAGGAATAAAATCCCCGTAAATGAGAACCTGTGAATCAAAAATTTGAATATCAAGAAAAAAATAAATTTCTCTTGATATAACCTTTAATAGGCTCAATATATATCATATATAAGAAATAAGTTTCATAATATAAAACATTTCTTTTTTATGTTTAAATATGGATAATTTATAATTACCTAGGTATCTACAAAACCTTATATTTTTAATCCTATAAATATAATCTAATAAATTTTAATAAATACTTTACTAAATAAATTAATCAATATTTCATTTCATAATGTACATTTCAAATCATTTAAAAATAATTTTCGTAATATTTATTCATTATTTCAACTACTTGTGTTTTTTTGTTAAATTTATCAATAATTACTTTACTATATTAAGGGTTCTCTCAAACTCTCATTTGTGCACCTTCCGTCTATCACCCTTTCACCATAGGGTAATACTCGGGGATGATTTAGAGGGTGTAGGATTTCAGTCCACTGTTATTTCTTCCCCCTCATACTCCCTATTTTCTTTTTGTATCATCCTCTAAAATCCCCCTTCGCTCGACTATCCTTGAATATTGTATTTCTCTCTATAGTTCTTCTTTCTTTCCTATGATCATTCGTGGTCGTGATGTTCTTCATGGTGAAAGTTCGACATGGAAATTTTTATAGACCCAAGGAAGTTTTATTTTGATGGATATCATGGACAGTCAAACCCCACTCAAAATTTCAATTTCCTACATCACCATTCTACTTTTATTTAGAGTGGTGGTAACAATGTGATTTTAGGTTATTTGGTTCCATAATCGATATTTTCAATGGCTATTTTGAAGTCATCATTCTTTTGTATTTATCTACTAGTTTCATTCATCTTTATAATGCCTTTCTTGAGATCTATAGGAAGCCTAATTCCTTGCTCTAACCTCATGGTTTTCTACTAATCCCCTATTTAGTTATGGTGAAATGATAACAGATAGGTTTTTGGATTCTGTGTTTGACGGTTGGTGGTGTTCCTTGTACTTTATAATTCGAATTTTTTCTCTTAATATGATTCTGGTTCTCCTTCTATTCACGGATGGTGTCATTCATAGGTATAAAAATACCTCAATGGAGTTGTTTTTCAGTTTAGTAGATTTTGTTCGGTGATTCTTCTTCAATGTTATCTGTTATGGTTTTTGGGGTTTTCTTATGAGAAATTGTGTTGTTTGATGCTTGTTTGGCTATTTCTGTCTCTGGATTTTATTATTGTTCATTCCATGTTATGGTGGCCTCTTTTGGTTTTGTTCATTAATATTTTTTGAAAATATTATGTTTTTTTGGATGATATTATATCACTATGTGATGGTGGATTTATTCTACCATGGATGGTGTCCAACGAGTCTCAACAACATAGTTGTTTCATTATTGGCGGCCACAAATGTCAGGGGGTGTGACACGAGCCAACTCAATGCATGTGATTTGGCTTCCTAAGGATTTTAAGAGGTGATGTGGGGATCTATTTGATTTTCTAATTTGTGTTATTGAATTTTATGTTTGTATTTTTAAATCTGGATAGATTTTTTTACCAATTTAATGTTATGTTAGCACATAACCCTAATTTTGATTTTTCTACTAACTATGAATATATTTGTAGAAATTCACTATATTATCTGGGGTAAAAGGAGTTATGAAGTTGTTATATTAAATAAATAATTGTTTTAATTCCATGAATAATATTTATATTCATTATATACAATTTTCTAAATCATCAATGCAATTTGGTAGCTGAAAACATAATCTCACCTCTTTGTAGAGGGGGTAATCAATATGCTTGGGTGAGAGATGTTAACATATGCTAATTTAAGGAATGATAAAAAGATATATGATATATTGTATTTCCATAAATTATTTAAAAAATATATTATATATTCATTATTTCCAAATTCATATCAATCCAACCAAAAGTGTGATTAACAAAATTACACCACATTGTAAAGATGGTAGGTCGTACATTTGCAATAGTGTTGTTCTCATTTTTGATGGGATGAAATGGAGGATAATAATGGTTGCTTTAAACACATAATAACATTTATAAATATTGTTTTATAATGAATTTATTATATGGTAATCATTATATATTACATTAAATAGGTTGATGAATATATATAATGAAAATATACAATTAAGATCTATACCATTTATTTTGAAAACCACCTTTGAAATACACATTATTCTATAGAGGTTAATGATATGATGAGACAAGAGCATCTAGATGGTGGGGAATATGTTGGGGAAGGTTTTTGTATTGGGCTCAATTTAACTATGAAACCCAATAGGCGTGAACAATGGAGATGAATTTGTTCCCTTTTAAAAGTGTGGGAAATGACACACTTGGAATTACGTAACATATATCACATTATTGTATATCATAATCATATAAATTGGAAAAATGGAAATAATAATGATCATAAGTTAATATAATGATTATATAAATTCAACTAATAATATTTAAACATGTTTATATTTCATTTTAACAATTATCTTTATGTTCAAAAACCTTAGATAATCTACATAACATTAATCATGATAGAACATTTTTTATCTATGAAGGGTATTAAATTTTAATATGTGGTGAAATGTGGCACAAAAATATACCATGTAATAAATATTATTTGATTTCAAATCCTACTTTTACAATTTTATTGTTATTTTTTATATTTTTAAGTCATTCAATAAAATATTGTTTGAAATAAAATTTCATTAATTTAATATTTGTAACTATTCATATAATTTCATTTCATAAATTTTTAAGAGTGAAATATAATTATAATATAAAAACAATAATAAATAATTTTAAATTATATATACTAATTTAATATCTATAATAACCCAATATAAAAAATCAAAAAAATACTAATATTTTTAAATTATTTTACCTCGACTTATCAGCTACCGATACAAGATTTATTTCTCATTTGGGACTACCTTTGATGTAAATATATCAAGGATTAAAATAAAAAAAACAATAATATAATTAAAATAATGTATTAATATTATAACTATCATTTTATTACCAATATAAACAAATTTTTATCCAAATTAATATATTAAAAATATATTAAAAGAAATAGTGTCATTTTCTTTTTATTCATTACATAGAATAGTTAGATTTTAATTATTAATAAAATTTAAAAACAATGTCTTATAATAGAATTTATTATGGGTATGGTCTAATTAATATCAATATACGAAATAAATTTATGTGTTGTGTAACTACCCACATATTCCCATTAGACTGAAAAGGTAGTGAGGCATTAATAGGCCTTAAGAGACATCCCCAAGACACCAATGGATGGTAATAAATACTAAAGGGTTTAAATACATGTGGGGAATTATTTACACTTTAAGAAAAAAAATACAATAAAACCAAAAAAATAACCCACAATATGATGATTAATGAAAATAATGACAGCCCAATCAATAGTTTTATATCAATTACCACTAATGTGTACTACAACATAAGAAAAACTAACATCAAAGTAAACCACATAAGTTAACTAATAAAACTCAATGATGACAAAAATAATCCATGATCCCCTAGACCCATAGCCCATCATCACCATGTTTTGAATGTATCATGAAGTAGTGTTGAATATGTGTGGTACTATACATTTCCCCGTGTCTCGGAAGATGAAATTTTCAATAGAACCAAAGTGACAAATCATGGGTGTGTTCTTAAACATGGTAGATTATTCCCAATGACATCCCTACTCACACCACCAGGATAGAATAGATAGGTACAATTATATTATAAAATTTATGTTAAACAATAACCAAAAAAGTTTTTAACAAAATATAAACAACTTATAAAACAATTTACAACTAAATATAAACATGGTCCATGTCACCCTATTGTTCAGAAAAAGCTACATTTCATGAAAAAACCCAACAAACACATTGATTCTATATCTCATGTTCCTTTTTACATAGACATTCCACTTCACACATCCAACAATTTTTTGTATGATTGTACCACACTCAAGACTAGTCTCTCGTCGATCAACCATGCCATCAAAAGTAAATTAAATACCATGTGCCATTAAACCTTTGTAACCAACCACAATTTCATATTTCAACCATTTCTAAAAAATGAAATTAGAAAACACATACCAAGTGTGCCCCAAAACTATTCCAATTCCAACAAGACCAAAAAAATTCAATAAATTGATAATTTTATTGAAAATTGTTTTCCAATAGTACTTTTAAAAAATACATAAATGGGACATTTTAAAATCACAATGTTAAAATCAATAAAACTAAATCACATTGGGAGAATATATACCATTATTCCACAATTTCACTGAAAACCATAAATCATCAATAAAAATGATTAATATAATTCATTCACCAAGATTTAACAATGAATTTCAATAAAATAAATGAATTCTAATCTATTCCAATCTATTATTTCATGTGGTGATGTGTGGGAAGCCAAAAACCTTGAGAGTTTTGGAGAATAAAATAAACGTCCTGAAAATGACAAAAAAATTGGGTTGAATCTCTACTAACCAACCTTTGACCACTTCCACTATCATCATCAACAAAAAATAAAATCATATTTGGAATCCATAACCATGTATCTATCAACAACTATCCTAGATATGAGAATCTAAGAAGAGGGGACAAGTAGATCAATGAAAAACGTAATGTATAATGTAGAACGAACACTTACCACTATAAATCAGCCTCCAATCACCAACTAAATTTTTTGAGTCAACTATGTCTTTATGGGAGCAACATTCTGGACCATTGGGGAAGAAAAATCCTGAGTCAAGACCTCATAGTATGGAGAACAAGACACATAACAGAAAAACAAATTAGATAATTTTTTTAATATATAGCTTTGATCATGTGCATGGTTTAGTCGCACGGTTTGGAAAACCTTGCGTTATCCACTAATTTAATAATGACCCTCACATTCTATACTTGAATGATCTCCATAAATTTGTGCCAACCATTCCAATGTCACTACCTTAAAAAGACCAAGCACATTTTTCAATGTGCAAGGGTTCTCTTTGGTTGTCGCACGATTTGGACAAACCGTTCCCCACTCGTGAACCTTCCCTTTACACCAAAAAATATATAATGTTATCGAAACTCTTCCAAACATCACCAATAAATTTTATATACTTAAAATAATAAACAATGTTTTACATATCAAAAATTAGGGGAGCTACATTCTCACCAACATTGGTCCTTCGAACACCGGATGTTAGGAAACCATCATTTCGCTGAAAGAGTTCTGGCCATTTCTCTTTCATTTCCTTCTTGGATTCCTAAATTTCATATTGAATATGAACTTGATTAGACAAAACCTATAATATAAGGAATATTTTTCTATAAAATAATTCTCCCTCCCAATATAAACTAGGATATGTACCAATGAAGCATATGTTATTCGGTCAAAATGATCAGATCTGATTAAATGGTCAAGATTACATTGATACTTTTTGAACTATGATTCATGGAACACAATATACATACAAATGAACCATGGTGGAAATTCCAAAATTTATTCCACCTCTATACACATTCATGTATCTTGAATGAGACTATGTATGTAAGAGATAACATTCCCTTCTTTCCAAAACATTGATGACCAATACTTCTATAAATCCTTATGAACAAATGATAAGTTACCGCAAACAATAATGGTCTTCGACGATGATCCACATAATATTTCTAATGACTTTTGGTCATCTCCATTCATTTACTGATCAAATAATTCTTCTCTATTTTTTCTTGTACAGTGCTCGACTGAACTAGTAATCTCTCAAAAGTTCCACCCAATACAGATGAAAATTGAGAAGTGCTCCCATACATCACTTCAAACAGAGCCACATGCCTCGAGTCATAATAATCATATGGGGTCACAACTCATTAAAATCAGGCTTAACAGATGCTTTATAGACATTAAATGCCTTGATTCTTTTTCTAGGTTGACAGTCACTCATTTAACACTCTCAGTATCAGATCATGATCCTCTACATGTGGAGGTTCGATTATAGTTATGGGTGGAAGTCTTCTCACTACTCTAGTAAATGGAATCAATATGAAGTATTCATGAAGTTGGAAATAACTTCTTTGGAGTGTGAGAATAATTATACTGCATGGAGGGGCCTCACTAACTATTTGAAACACATTAAGAGAATCATTCTGGGATGGTTGGATAATTGGTCAAATCACTTTTTGGGTGTCAACACTATCAAGTTGTAAATTGGGAACATGACAGAGGATCTGCAGATTTATATGAATGATAAAATATATAATATCCTTTTGAAATAGAAGAATTTTCTTGCGGAGAAGCAGTTGGAAGTTGATAGAGATTACAAATAGAGGTCTTGGGTGAGATGGTGGAGGATAGGGATCACAATATTGCTAATTTCAATATGTGTTTTAGAGAAAGGTGTAACATGAGTATCAATATTAACCTGGGTAATATATTATTTTCTTATGAGGTGTATATGGTGGGATATTGGTGATATAATACTTTTAATAAATATTGGTATTAAGGGATCCATCTAGACATGAGGATATGGATGGTGATTCAGTGGATTTCGATTTCTAGATGTACATACCCCACATGGTGGAGGTTTCTGATGATGATATTTTTGTTGCTATTCCGAGTGAGGTGGAAATTAAGTGGGTGGTTCATGCCACGTACCCTGATAGTGCTCCAAGTTTGGATGTTTTTCATAATTCTATCTACATGGTGGCATGGGGTATAGTTGGTCCTCATGTGGTGATTTTGATTCAGGACATTGTCCAAGGTGGTGCACTCAATCAGGGTTTTTCTATTTCAATGGTGGTGATGATTTTGAAGGTTAAAGAGACTACTAACATCAACCAAAACAAACCCATTTTCCTATGTAATTTTTCCTATATGATCCTGGAAATCCTGATTAGGAGTAGGTTGAACCAAATCATTCCAAGGTTGGTGTCCAGGGAGCAACATTGGGTTTTTAAAGTCCATAATATCCAAGGGGTGGTGGTGATTTCTAGTGAGCTGGTTTATGATCTCAATAGGAGAGTAGTTGGTTCAAATGACATTTTCCATGTTGATATGAACAAGGCCTATGACAATTTTGAATACATCTTTATTATTCATGTGATAAGACCCTTTGGGTTTCATGACTGGTTTTGTGATATCTATTTCAGGTGCAATTCATATCCATGGATCACCATCTCTCGAAAAGGTAAATGCTTGGGATTTTCTAAATTGGTCTATGGAGTCAGGTAGGGTAATCCCCTTTCCCCAAACCTATTTATGTTAGAATATAAGGCCTTATCATATAATTTAAATAGAGGAATGGAGAGAATACTGTTGTTTTCTTTTATCAGTAGTAATGGTAGGGAAGTCGTTTCTCATTTGATGTTCACCGATGATATCATTATTTTCATTAATGGAAGGTGTCGATCATTGAGGGGTATCATAAAGATTTTTTCATGTATGTTTGTTTGAGTGGGAAATCTATAAATTACAAGAATATCCATGTATATATTCCTAATAAGTTCCCAAGAAATCAAAGCATGACTATTCAAGACATCTTGGGTTGTCAAAGAAAATATCCATATGATTTATCTTGGATTCCCACTATCATGTGGTCTTATAGAAATATGTTTTTTAGGATTCTATTAATAAGGTGCTTGGGTGTATTATTAACTGGAAGAAAAAGTTGTTATCATTCTATGGGAGGGTATCCTTGATAAATTGCATGCTATCTGCCACCCCTATCCATGTCTTCTCAGTCCTTATACACTAGTTTGGGGACCATTTCATGAATGAAAAAAGTGCATAATGCAATTCATTGGGATTCCAACCACACATTTCATTTCCATTGGGATGCTTGGTCTCATATAGAAAAACCAGTTGAGGAAGGGAGAGTTGGGCTATGTGTCAGGAATGATACCATGTAGGGATTACAAGCGAATATTGTGTGGGATATTATTGTTGGTGATTCTCCTTGGGCCACTTTCATCAGAATTAGCTTTGGGAATCAATCGGTGGCCTTTGATTCCCACAAGTAACATGTGATTGGGCTTGTAAGGAATATTTTCTCATGTATTGATGAGCAGTAGGGATCGACTAGGTGGATCATATGAAAGCTGAAATCAGTTTCCCGAAGGTCAATTGCTCAGGTGAGTGAATGTTTTTCTCATGGTGTCCTACTCTATATATTACCTTCAAGGAAGCAAGCAAAAACTAGGTAATGCATTATAATGTTCTTAACAATAATAAAAATAAACTTTATGAGGAGATTACCTTGAATTATAAGGAGGAAAAATGATTTTTCACGGGGATGAGTTCAGGTATTTTCTATGTCTGGGACTAAAGGATGTTGGTTCAGGTGGAGCTGATGATTGATGAATGAGATTCAAAGAGTTGTTGTAAGGAAATTACCATGTAAATGAAATTTCTTGTTTGGCTCATAAAAAACAGAGCTCTTACTCCAGAGGATAACATTCAACAATAGGGGGTTCATTTAGCTTCATGAGGCTTTTGTTTTAGGTATCCTCGTACTGAGTCTGTGGTGAACCTTTTTTTTAGAGTGATTGGGAAAATTTTCTTTGGTCACATTTATCTACATTCATGTGCTTCCCTAATGATCATATACCCTTACACGCTTTCTTGGTTTCTTGGTTTTAAGGAACAGATATATCTACCATATACTTCAAGGAAATGTTTGTCATTATATCCACTATTTGCTGAGTTATCTTGGATATGTAGAACCAAACATGGCTATGAGACTATGGGTATTTTCATTACGTATGGATCCTATTGAAGTCCATCCACTTTGAGATGTGACCTCTATTAAATGGGTGTCAGTATGTCCTGGGTCATTCTTGGCCAAATTTTTCAATCATGCATGGAGTCTAGGAAGGTTGATGGATTATATGGCACCCAACACATAGAGGTGTTAAACATTATGTTGACTGTTCTTTGATAAATGTGATCATGAGAGGAAGTGTGATGCTATGAGGTTCATATGGCTTGGTGTTGGTGGCCTTCAGAGCATACATTGGCACTGTAAGTTCATTGGGTGCAGAGGCTCGGGTGCTTCTCACAGGAAACACAGTTTGTGAGAGGGCTAGTTTTCTGGTGGATGAAGTGGATTCAAATTCAGATATCCTAGTTAGATCAATTAAAGGTGTTTACGAACCGTCCTTGGACTAAGAGTATGTGATATATATATGTGTGCTCTCAATGTATTTTGGGAGAATTTTTAAGGATTGTTGAAGGGAGGATAACATTACAACTAATGAGATTTCATGGGGTTGGAAGGAAGGAGGATGATCTTGTTGTTTATGATAGCTTAGGCTCCCTTCCTTTGGAATGAATGTCTTTTTTCTAAGAGAATGGAATTTGTTTACATCATTTATACCCTCCATGAAAAATCATGGTTAGCTGGGGTTTTCTGACCACCGTTCACATTAATAATAAAATTTAAATTTTCAGCCAGTCATAGGGTAATATGCCATTCTCATAGTCTACTATGATCCAAGGTTTTTATATATAGATTTCTAGAAATGATGCATGAACCATTTATCCCTATATAATATTTTTGAAACTGATTTTCAATGTCTCTTTACCACTTACTGGATGTAGATTCTAGAATGATCCTCCAATATATGAGTTTCATAAATAGGGATGAAATGAGATGTCATGGTATGATGATCCACTATCACCCATTCGACGTCATGTTCTTGAACAATTCTTCGGAGACCTATGACAAAATCAATCACAATTTGATCCAATTTCCACACTATGATAGGTATGTATTGTTACATACCTACTGGTCACTGATATTATTCCCTAAATTAATGACAATTTAAGAACATTGAAACAACCTACACCAGCTTCAATTTCATATAGTTCCACCATAGTCATGATTTAAATTCCTTACACATCTTCTATATTCCTCAATGTACAAACTATCTCGAATGTTGATATGAACTGTTATGTTTATCTTAAAAATTCATTGGTACAACCATCTGATACCTAAAACACAACACTGAACTCATATCCATCCTACAGCTCTCAATGGTCTCCCGACCATTGAGTTTTTCACTCATAATCGGGAATTATGAATTGGATTTTTATTCCTCTTTGTCCATATTTTCCAATTCATGAACCATGGAAACTAAAAAATAAAACCACATCATCACATTGATCTTCACATTCCATGTGCATGTCGGTTAGGTCCAATATCAACTACCACTCATCTGATTCTTATTTCTCCAACTTAGCATATGAATTTTTACATAATTCATCTTCCACTATATTTCCTTTTCCAAGATTATATGTCAAGTCAAATTCAAATATATGGAGATACTTAATCCATCTCATTTTCCTCAACATCAAATTTCATTATGAGAAAATATGTTTCAAGCTCTTATGATATGTGAGTACAATAAATATATCTCTAAATATGTAATGATACTAGGTCATCAAGGAATAGAAAAAATTATCTAACTATAAATTATGTGTTGTGTAATTATTCTCTTGCACCCTCAACTGTCATCATCCATAATCCACAACATGGTAAACTTGCCTGAGAACAGTACCCATCCCAGATCTCTAAGTATCACAATGAACCACATACCCATATATTGATTCTATAAAAATAATGATATGTGCTGATGTAATTCAATATTTTAGCTCTTGGAATGACTTATGGAATTCCATAGTCATTTAAATTGGATCATTATTTTTTCTCAATACTTCTTATAGGTGATGATAATTGTGATAAGAAATGAAAAAAGGATCGATAATATCCAGTGATACTGAGAAAGATTCATATCTAAAAGATTTTATTTGGAGGATTCAAATAGATAATGTCTTTTTATATTCTGTGGAAAAAAACACCATTTTATGAAATTACATAGACAAGAAAGAATATTTCTTATATACATGAATTACACTTTGATAATTTGGAATACAACTATGGAATCTCTAAATTATCAACACTATCACCAAGTGATTCTCATTATAATTCATAGTCTATGAATACAAATGTATTTCATCCACAAAAATCACAAAAAAATAATCCATATATATTTGAAATATGTGATTAATCAATTTCATAAATTTTATTGTTCATTTTTAAGACCATAAGGCATTATTATATATTCATAATGGCCATATCTACTTCTGAAAACTATATTTGGATTAACCTCCTTTTTAACACAAAATTGGTTATCTCACGGTTGTATGTAAATTTTATAGAACCATTGAAATACCCTAAATTTATCAAACATTTCACCAAATTAATGGATCTGGATACCTGTTCATTATCATTATGTGGTTAAGATTACGATGATTGACATAAAGCCTTTCGGTTCCATCTACTTTCTTCATGAACAAGACTGGGGATTCCCAAAAATATGTGCTCATCCTAATGAATCATTTTATTTATTACTATTATAATTTCACATTCAACTCCCTTAATTATATTTGCTCTATCCTATAAGATTGATGAGAAATAGGTTCGGTCTCTATAAGGCGATCAACCATAACCTAGACTTCCCTTATTAGTGGTAACCTTGAGATGTTATAGGAAAAGAAATATGGAAATTAATCCATGACTGTTAGAAAACTTTTACCCTCCATCTATTCCATTAATTCCAACATTTACACATCGAATTGATATGATATCATTCCCGCTACTGGTTCGAACAAATCAGTTGCACCTTTCTTAAAAAAATTACCTTAGGAATAGATATATGGTGTCATCCTCAAATGTGAAACCAATTATTCTTCTACAACAGTCGATGTGATCCTTAAACATTTTCAACCAATATATATCAAGTATTCTATCATATAATTCCATTTATATCACTGAGAAGTCCCATTTTGGCTCAGCTCCATCAATAGGTATTGAACATGCCATTCAAAGGACACTATGTTCTCATTGACCAGATGGTGTTTGTTTTTTTTCAATGAAGGCATAATTTCTTGTTTTAAACATCTTAAATCATTTTCAAAAGTATAAATTATGTATCATGATGCCCCAAAATCAAAAAATACTTCCATATGGGTAGAATTCAAAAGGATCATACCTCTCACCGTAGATGGTATAGGTTGACAACTTATAATCATCTTATCATATCAATATAATTTCTTCATCGCTGCACATTGTTCATTGGACCATTGAAAATATTTCCCTTGTTGTGGAGTCATAGTACTCTAATAACCATAATGTCTATCAAAAATCTACACAAGAGATTTATTTTTCATCCCTCACATCATCAAACCATATGATGCCTAAGACATCTAATATGTTTCTCGAGAACCTATCCTCAGAGAACTAAAATATTAGTTCTTAAGATGACCCAAATTATTGCAATTATTGAATAATATTGGTGGTTCTGTACACTATCACTTCATGTTGTCAAATGAATCTCATTGGAAACATATCGTTTGGATCTTTGGTCAATAAAGAATGTTTGTAGATCTAGTTGTTTAATACATATTTCTTCTCACACCATAGAAGTAGGTATCCCACTTATTCATGATCCCAAAATTAGATTCCCCACCATTTCCCTTATTTATCATGATAATTATTCCTCTCAATTATCCAGATATGTATCCTTTAGAAACTATTAATATTTTCAACATCTTTATATAGTCTATAATACTAAGAACATCAATCATTGATATAATCGCATATCTCAGCCCTGATTCCAAGATGTGTGCCTTCAAGGATGAACTCATAGAAACTCCGGGTGAAATGTGAACAAAATTCATGAATTTAGCCACATACATTATGAAAGATAGTTTTTCATGATTTATGATGAAGAAGTAAATTTTTCTTTCAATCATAAATATTTGGGGATAGAATTTTATGTTGAATAATTCTATAAAATCATCCCAACCAATTTCTTGATCAACTTTAGTATACACATTTAGATCCCACCATAGGCATGGAAGATCCTCTAGCATATACACCACTATCATAATTTTTACCTATGTGGGTGTGTTGATGATATAAAAATATGATTCAATCTATTCACCCACACTTCAATTATTTCTAGTTCAGAATCACCCTAGAAGATGTGTGGATTCAATTTCGTAAATTAAATGGAATGATCCACTTCTTTGGGATCATCCCACATGTTCTTTGTGTCTATATCCTGAAATTATTGAATGATACTCTGAAACAGCACTTGGTTCACTTACTCCTTAGAGAAATCCACATTCTCTCTCCATCATCATCAAGTTGTTTTTCAGGATTTCTACCGGGTTCCATTTTCTAAAAAATCTAAAAACCAAATAATACTCAGTGTCTAGATACATAATGCTTATTATTTCAAAATATACCACATCAACTAAGACAACATTAGTTTCAAAAAATCATCCCTTTTCCACAAAAAACAATTTGTTTATCACTCAACATGGTTTTAAAAATAAAACTATATTCAAAATACCTTAATAATGTTCTTAAATCATTCATATGAAAATAATGTCAACATTTTGGAAAAAGTAACATGTCACACAAAATCATATATCATTACACAAAAGGAAATATACATTCATTCTGGGAAGTAATTTCTCCAATTCATGTCATTCTAATCACATATGAGAAACTCATAATAATGATATTGAAAATCCAATATGTGTCTCTTAAACACTTATATACCCCACTACATAGTTAATAGATGTTCATAAAAATTGTTAGCTACGTCTTTTTATGTTCTATACTTCGTTTCCTGAAAATCCTACCAATTTCTATGATTCTAGATAAAGGAATATGAAAGAATAAATTCAACTCCTAGACCAAGAAAACTGATGAGAAATTCTTTTAAAAGGAAGGACCATGATGATTCCACATGTCTGAAACAAATGTTGGACTAAACAAAAATGATACCATTTTTAACGACCCACATATTCTAATTAGCATGATAAGGTTGTGAGGAATTTCTAGGAATTAAGAGACATCCCTCAAACACAAAATGATGATAATAAATGTTTAAGGATTTCAATACAAGTGGGGGATTATTTACTCGTGATGAATAAAACATCAAATCCAATATTATAAAACAAAAAAACCATGATATGATGCATGCTAAAAAGAAATAAAACTCAACCAATTATTTATTAGAAAAACCAATGATAGTGTACTATAATAGAATCCAAACTAGAATAAATGTAAATAATGGTTGATTCCTTGAAAATAACAAGACATCCACAAGACTCAATTCTCCACAAGATAAATTATCCAACATCACCAAACATCCCAAGAATAATGATGTAGTGCAAAATGTTTGTGATAATATACCTTCACATGTCTTAGAATATGACCATAGAAAATGAACCAATGATAAAAATTATAGGAGTGTAGTAGACCTCAAAAGGATTTCCCTAATGACATCACTACTCACGCCACAAGGTTAAAAAGGTAAGCCACATTTGTATTAAACAATTAATGTGAAACAAAACACAAAATAGTTTATAAAAAATTATATACCACTTACTATAATAGTTTATAACTAAATATTGAAAATTCGAGGTCACCCGTTTTTGCAGCAATAACTGTTTTTCATGAAAACAAATGACAAATACTTTCATTCCATTTCTCAAGAGCCCTTTGGAATAGCCATTCAATTCCACATATTCGACCATACATGATTATTTATGATAGTACACTACTCACGAGCTATCAATCATCAATTGAACAAGTCATAAAAAGGTAATTATATCCTATGTGACATTATATAATTTAAAATAAGAAGTATGTAATATTTCAACCAATCCTATCAAATGAAACATGAAAAAACAAACTATGTATGGGAAAAAAACTATTCAAATACCAACATGATTAGACCAATTAAATACATAAATTTTTTATTGAAATACATTAACCAAATAACCATTTCAAAAATCTAGAAATAACATATATTTAAAAATACAGTTTCAAAATAAATAAAAGTAAATCTATTTGAATTAAAATTAACCAAAAATTCAACAATTTCACCAAAAAGCAAAAATCCACACTAGATATTATTAATATAATGATTTCACAATATTTTCCTAAAAAATGAAATAAATTAAATAAATATTAAATAAATCCATTCAATTCTAAATAGATGATCCTCGAATGAAGCCACATACCACATGATTTATGGTGAAAACAATAAATGACAGTAAAAACGACACAAAAATTGGGTTAAATCTCCCTAAACACACCTGATGTCTCTTCCCCTATAATCATCATGAAAAATAAACTCTTATATGTTATCTATAATATTATATCTACACACCAATGTCTTATATATAAGAAACAGAGATGAGGGGGTGTGTATCTTAGAAAAACATTAAGAACGATGAATGACGAATAGTTATCGTGGGGAATAATCATTCAATGTCCAAGAGAAGCCTTTATATCTGATTTGGATCAATAGGTTAACCTTAATTGAACATTTTGGAATAGGAATACCTAGTTAAGTCCAAATATAATGGAAAAAAGGAACAACTTTGTTAGATGCACTTTTATAGGATCATGCTTTGACCCTACACACGGTTTAGTTTCACAATTAAGAAAACCATACATTAGACATTACATTAAGGATGACCCACAATGGTCACCTAGAATGGTATTTATGACCATGTTACAAAAATTCCAAATCCAATTCCTCAATATGAATTACTCTACTTTTCAAATTGAGCAGTTTCTTTTAGGTTGTCCCACGGTTTGGACAAACTCTGTGCCACACTTTGGCCATCCATTTAGCACCAAATACACATTTAATGTTTTCTGAACTCTTCAAAACGTCACAGATATAGTTTATAAACATAAAATAATAAATAAATGTTTACATATAATAAAATTTTGGTTCTACAGGTTCTGTTTAGTATTATACCTTTTACAATAGTTTTACCAATAAACAACCCCATTTACTCATTGCCATGGTGAATTTTATTAACCATATGTATTATTCATGATGAAATATTATGAAATTTATTTAGTTTAAAAATTATATCCTATGGATTCTAAAATTGGAAACCATTTTCTAATATTCAATTTCAGAAACTGTCATAAATCATTTTCAATATAAGTTCAAAAAATTATAATAAAAACATTTTTTTGTTAAATTTTTATTAAATAAAATAAAAGAACTTCAGCCAAAATAAAATATATTTTTGATTTGGTCGGAATTATTTAAATTATTTTTATAATATATAAAATTTACATTACATGATTTATTGAAATGAAATTAATGTCATTAATAAATCATTAATTTCATTATTCACTCAGAAATCAATCATTCAAGAAAAATTAGAAAATTCAATAATAACCCCATTATGAAATTCAGATTTAAAATTTTGTGTAAATATTAAGATATAATTTCTATATTTAGAAGTATTTAATTATAATATAGTTCTAAAATTTTTAATGATTACTTTTTTTTATAAATCAGCTTAAAATGGTTGTATACAAAATCGAGTAATTATTTATTATCTATTATTCTATACATTTGAATTATTGAAATATTTTATAAATATTTTTCATAATGCGTTTATTTTTATTCATACCCACTAACCCCAATGTATCGGTTATGATATCCACATTTAAATAATATAATTTTATGTGTTTATTATGATATATGTTTTATATGAGACACATTAGCGATCAAATTATTATTTTAAAAAGAAAATATGATATAAAATATCATGGTATTACATTCAAAAAAAATTTCATTGTATCCGACACATGATTTTATTTGAATTATGTAGTCTATAATAGAAATCCAACAAAAGATATTAAATGAAATTATGGACTCAATATAGATCCAACCATGTCCAATAATGTGTTGATAATCCCGTCACTATCACCATTTTGTACTACAGTATCAATATGAATCATTTTATATAGTATACTGTATTCTTATAGATTATAAATGAACTATTTGTTTGGATATTTCTCACAATAGTAATAGATGTCTTTACATATATCCATACCAAGTTGATTATCAATATTATAGTTATATTCAATATATTCTTCAATGAAATCAAATTAATAAATAATTCATTATAAATATTTTTATCTATTTAATTATTCAGTATAAGTTATACTGTATCTCAAAAAACCTATATCCATTAATTGAAATGGTCCACACACATCTGTATAATCAAATTCTAGATTCTCTATAGCATTTTCACTATTATCACTGAATAAATCTTTTGTATTTTTCCCTATTAGACATGAATAACAAATATCCAAGGGTTTTTCAAAAAATAGAAATACAATTTTATATATATTCATAAATTGCATTATGTTTAACATGCCAGGACCATGATACCTAGACTTTGTGTGATATGAATTTTATGAATTTTAATTTTTATCAGTTTCGAACACATTATTTTCATATTATAGAACAAATTTACTAATATTCATAAGAGTAATCCCATTACATATGATAAATTTAATAATTTATTAGATATTATATCTGAATATGAAGATTAATTATTATATATATATATTAGAAATATATATTATTTTCTTCATAACACATGTTACTTAATAGTTTTTTTCAAATAGAATCAGTCCACATTACAATATGAGAAGTTTGTCTCTAATATCAACCAAAAAAATACTTGGACCCTTAGTAGCTCAATGATAAATGTTTACAATTATAATATTATAGAATTTAAATGGTTCATATTTTTTGGATCAAATTTCTGTATAAAAATCTATATCCAAATGTTAATTTAATAAAATAAACAAATTACACACCATATGAATCCCACAAAATGGTTCCCATTGATTCTTCAATATAGTACAATTATTATTCTAGTTTCCCTTCATTATATAATAAAATAACACTAAATGACCCCCTTAACCAATCCCTTGATTTTTCCTCACTTTTATGGTATGTTAAAATATTCCTTAGATATTGAATTAAATATAGATTATATTACATTAACCATCCACTTATTCAATATAATAATAATCATTATTTCATAAAACATATCTTTATCATCATTTGGTATTAGAGTCAAGGGATTAAAACTAAATTTATCTATATTATGAATATTTAAATTCATAATAGTAAAATAGATGAAATGATAATATAATTAGAATATGATGTTTGTTACCAATTCCTTGAATATCTTTGAAGCCAAAATTTCTAAATGGTCAATATTTCCAATCATAAATAAATGATGAACATATAGTAAAATATTTCCATGAGTTTATATAAATATATTTATGAAGATCATGTACCTATCATATCAATAATTCTACACACATATACCACAAATATGAGAAAATATAAGGGGCATCTTTTGGATATAAACCAAAATTAGGGGGAAGGGTGAATCGATATTGGTGATTTTTTATAAATTTCAACAATATAATTTTATCTATTTAATCTATTGTAATTATGTCAATAATGGTTGTCATATTATCTCATCTCACCATCATTATTTCCTTCAATGTTAACAAAAAATGATACACAAAAAAAATGAATATAAATATATAAGGTTCACCAAAATTTTTAATATGGATAATCCTTATTTTTGTATGAAACAATCCATGAACACACAACCGACAGATAATACCATATGAGTGTAACACTTTTTACTCCCTAGAGTTTATATTATATATCCCTTACAATATTCTTTTCATACCCAACTAAGGTACATCATGTACCATTATAATTAATATAATTGTAACAATTGGTGAGATTACCAACTATGTAGAACTACAGAACATCATTAATGTTTCACAAGTTCCTTCTAATTGTTAAACTATATATTAAATGGACACTTATTATTTATTATGTACCAACCATAACCCATTCACTTTATAGAAAATTATATTCATTAACATTTTATTCATCATTTTCCATGAAATTGAATTGCACAACCACTGATTATTCTTCTAATGAACTTCATGACCACCTTAGATACTTTCTCTTCCTCTCCCCTATTAATTTTATTGTACTAATGTGAATGAAAAATTACACTAAGTCTTATTTTTTATACACTATGATTTATAAGTAGTTTTTATTTAAAATAATATCACTTCCAGGGATCTTCTACCCTTATTTTTATGCATGTCATTTTTTAGTATAATATTTAAAAACAACCCTATTAAGAATAATTTAGCCTGAAACAATATATATTCATTTGAAAATACATATAGTTGTTCCAGTTACTCTATCATAAATTTATTAAGCATTCAAATATTTATAAATCCATTTAATGATAATGTTTTCAAATCTCCTCGAGTTATCAGATCTAGAAAACAATAATAAATCTTTTCAATCATAACATCTTAAAACATGTTATTGTTATTTATGAACCACGGAAATTAAAAAAATAATGAATTATCTCAAAAATAATATTTATTTCATTCCATGAAATATAATAATTTTTAAACAACTAAATATATATAAGACCACATATTTACATTATTTACGTTCTTCTACTAATATCATCTTCTCCTTCATGTCATGAATTATTATTCATTGTTTTATCATAATATTATTCCTCTCTGAAACATCAAACTCATTTACTCTATTATTATTCAAATTGAATTTAACTCATGAAATATTATGAATAAAAAATATTTATCCACATACTAGAAGAAAATATGGAATCATTCTACCTATAAAAAATCTCCATAATTTCATTATTCAAAATCCATTAAATAAATTAAATTTAAATTTAATTATTTCAATTATTAGAAATTTTATGTTATTATATCATATCGCTTCATGAAACTACATGTCATCATGTAAATACTTTGGACAAATCAATCGAACCCTCACTATTTACTGATGTCCAAAAACCCTATATGAAATTAATATCATTTATAAATTTTCAATTAATTAATAACATCAGCTGTGAGATTTTAAAATGTGGAATATCATGTGCTGGGTGATTTACATTATGAGAAACCAAAACAGGTCATCCCCAAACAAGATACCAATCTCAGACTATGAAAATCCTTTATGGGAAACGTCATTCCCCACAAGAAGATGATAAGAGTTAGCGAATTATACAATATATTATAACTGACATTTTCGACCAATAATCATAACAAAGAAAGAATCATAGTTCACATAAAAAACAAACATAAATAAATAAATAAACATAAATAAAAAAACTATCAAAAAAACTGAAAACATTATCTAGTTACATGATATAAAATGTATTCAAAAAAACAAAAAATATAAATTATCACAAGGTGACCTCTTGGTCAACATCCAACATTAAATACCAACCCACTCTCTAAGAGAAACTGAATCCATCATGAAACCAAAAAAATTACTTGATTCTAATGATTCAAAAAATCCCAAGGATGGTGTAATCATATAATAAATAACTATATATGCATCACATAATCATTGCATGTCCTTTTCCAACAAATTCCAAATATTCTCATTTAAATATTTATATACAAATTATGTTTACATTAATATATAAAATAACAAATAATTTATAAAATTATATTTTTAAAATATGTTTTAATTATTTCATTTATTAATTGATAATTAAAAATTAATCTTTTAGAAATACACCAGGAATATAATGACAACCAAGGTTTATGTACAAATAAATGAAAAAAGTACATAGATAATACACATGGTATATGAAAATGAATTAGTGCAATATGATAATAGAATTTCATGATCATGTAAATACATCATTGAAAATAAAACCAAAGGGAAATTAAATAATAATATAAATGAAGAGTTTAAAATAATAGGAATGTTATAAACTTATCGTTTGGTTACCCTAGAAGTACTCAGTTTAAAATCATTTGTAGGTTTGTAGATTTGATCCACCATCAATCACTAATCAGCTTCACTACACTGGATTAAATGGTAGAAAATTCCATTATCACCGTTCATCTACCATGGGGGATCAATTTCATCTAATTACGAAGAAATGTTAACTATATATCTTCCATATAAATGATTTATTGGATCCCATTAAATATAAAAATAGGTGGTTGGGAATCATGTTTCAATGTAATCTTCCAAAATATAAGAAACATAATCCATCACACATACCAAGTACAATACACTACACAATTTATTAAAATACCCACACTATGCTAGGAGTACCTCTATATATGTGTGAAAAATAATGAAAACAATTTTAAACTACCATTCAAACCACTATATTTGAAAATAAATTTTATTATCTAGAATAATTATATTTCCTTCCCAACCACGTCCATTTAAATGAAAGAAATAAACCACAATTTGAAGGAACCACACATGATTCTAGAGTGAGGTAATACAAAAACATAATTTTAAACATATTTTGATGAAATTTAGAAACTATAAAACAATATAATATTATCAATTGTTTATAAGGAACACATTTTATGAAACATCCATTTATATACATGAAAAATTCATTATATTCTATCCATTAACATATGAATATTCACATGTCACACTCACTTGTGTATTTAAATCCATGAAAACCTAAAAATTTAAATTGAACGAATCATTATTGAATCGTATTAACAATAGTAAATAGTTTCTCATTGAATCATCCAAGTCCATACACAAATCGAAATCCAATAGAATTAGTAAATCAATATTCCACCAAATTTTACTAAATTCTAAAAAAAATATTCAAAACATAAACCATTATTAATCCACTCTGAATACTATATATGAATTTTATAAAACAACTACAGTAATTATAATAATATTTCATATGGGAATGAGTATTAAAATTATTTAAGATAATATTTTTAATCAAACCACAAACCCGATTACCCATAACAATTCATTTTTTTGAATCACACTTATAATGGGGAAAAATTAAGTTGGCTTTTAAATGTTAAAGAATCACATTGAATCTTTACAAAATGAAAATTATAGAGAAAACTTCATCAATTATGTTTGAAAATGATGAATCAATTATATGTTTGAAGAAATTGTCCCATTAGAGAAATTCTCACCTTCACATTAGATAAAGCTACTCACATTATCCAACATTTTCCCTATGTTTTGGCCATGAGGGAAACTATCCAAGATAGAATGGTGAAAACATATGGGAATATGATTATAGAGGAATAATGGGATAAAATACCTGAAAACATACAAAATATTGATGAAAGAGATCATATAATTGGAGGAGCAAGTCGTAGGGATTTGGGATCCCCCTTCATGTTCCAAAAAATGAATGGGATACGAATGGGGAAAAAGGGATCTCATATTAAGTAGGGTAGACATGGAAATTGAAATTAAATGTATTTTGGTAGGAAATTTTTTTTTGGTATCATAATTATCCTAATTGGATTCCCTCATCAATAAGGAAGCAAACCTCTCACACTGTTTGGTAATAGTGTTTGGAAGCCATGCACCAACAATGAAAACAACAATCGTAAAAAGTGAAAACACCCTCACACAATAACCACAAAATATCCTATGACCATGTGATAGTAATGAAACAATACTCATACTCTATATGATATTTTCAATGGTTATATTTTGAAATTAATTTTTTAGGGTCAATAATTCACTACCCATAAGAGACAATACATGAATGAAAAAATGAACTGATAATGTAACACCATGAGGTTATTTTTTTATTCTTTAAAAAAAATTACTATTTTTTTATTATCGTACATGAGACAACTGGTACATAATTTTTAGCACACAAAACCTAGTTTATATTTTTATACACACAACACTATGTTTATCTTGTTAAATAAGGAACACCGAGTTCAAATGAAATGTATTTTACTATTAAAAGTTTAAAATGTAATATAATATTTATCAAATAGACCATACAATTGTGGTTTAGAATATAATTAAATAAATTATGAAAATATTTTTCATACACATGTATATAAAATAAATTCATTTTTATCAAGTTAATTAGAAATGAAAATAATATTACTTTTAATATAATGGAAATGTTATTATGAAAAACTAATTTTAGAAACACAAATGTGATTTACTTCAATAAATTAAAAATATCAATCTTAGAAAATTATTTTAATGATATTTACATAATATATATTCCAAAAATTAATTAACATCCATTATATGTTTTTTCCATAAAATTTACAAGAATAACTATATTTTAGGCCTAAATGTTTTATTTCTAAAAAATGTGGTTATTCTCCTTTTGTAAACATATTTTAAAAATATTTTTGTACACATCAAGAAAAATTATTTTCTGAAAATAAAATTTATTTTTATATTCTTTATTTGATATTTATCTTCAATGTATTGATTTATATATTAGAAAAATGTTAAATATATTGGAGAATACTGATTTTTTTATTTTTTTTGAGAATTGACATTTAATTTAAATCATTTATAACTATATAAATTAAATTAATGTGGTTTTAGAAGTAAAATATTAGAAATTATATATCTAAATTTTTTTCATTAGTATAAGGCCTTAGCCTAAAACATTACTTGATATTGAATTAAATGAATAATTCCAATTGAGGATCTTTTCAGGATTAGAGTTTTAGAGAATTAGATCTTAACTATTAAATCTCAAAAGTTTACATAGTAGAAACTTCTACGGAGATTCATTTTTTTACAAAACATGATCAATTATAAAAAACAGTCAAGTCTAGTTCCATGTTTAAGACAACATGACTTTTCCTTGATTCTATCCTTGACCCTATTCCACAATATTTCATGTGAAAAAAAATTCAAAAAAACATGGGAGCAGCGTAAAAAGCCTAGTAAGGGATACACAAAGAGGGAAAACTTTTAGTTGTTCAAAACAACAAGTAAACCATGAATACATAATCAAAGTAAAACTTTTCACCTTTATGAATTAGTAAAAAATCTTCACTAAATAAAAGATCATTACAAACCCTTTTGTACACAAAAAATTTCCAAAAAACCCATATAAAGAACACATAACATATAAAGGTAACTGGTTATATAAACATACTTAAATGGAATAAATATACGGTCAACTTCCATCCATATCACTAAATGGAATAGCCATACGGCTGACTTCCACACCAAATTCATTGGAGGTTATTCCGTAACCACCCGTCTTGGTAT
Organism: Viscum album; assembly: GCA_963277665.1. Classification (NCBI taxonomy): domain Eukaryota; kingdom Viridiplantae; phylum Streptophyta; class Magnoliopsida; order Santalales; family Viscaceae; genus Viscum; species Viscum album. The sequence continues at coordinate 274,645 of CAUJRU010000211.1, forward strand.
TCACGGCACCACCCGTCATATGGTTTATCACGTAACCACTCGCCAAATGTCCAAGTACCATTATAAAATCATAAGACATAATGTAACATCCCAAGTAAGTAATGAATTATAGATATTTTTATATATGTCTATTAATGAATTAGATAGTGTTTTAGTGGCTTAAAATGAAAATAAATCCAATCTTAAGCATGGAATACACTAATATTTTTTAAAGGATTGTTTTACTGCCTTTTGATGGAAAAACATTTTTAAATATTTCTTTTGACAATTTTATAAGCTATTTTTGTCACAATAAACTTATTATTTATTATTTGTACATCAAAATTTACTTTTTGTGAATTTTTGGTATTTTTCTGACAATGTTCATTTTTTATGAATAGTGAAAAATACTGTATTATACATAAAAACTGATTTTTAATCTACTTTATTTATATGATTATGTTATCTTTTGAATTTGTTTTAATGTTAAATTAGAATATATTTTTACCATTTAATACAATTGTAGTCATTAGGATTATTTTCACTTAGGAATTGGGCAGAAACTAATGCCAAACTTTTCATAGATATTGTTTCAAAAAAAAAACCCGCTATTTGTTTTGACAACGGGAATTATTTTTAAATCAATTATTTCAATTTATGTGTTTGTAATTTGGTAAAATGGATTAAATATTTGGAATCAGAAGGTCCAAATTATGTAATCAAGTATCTTTTGTTTTTGGACATTATGAATAGAACGACGGTAATTGTCTTTAATTATCTTGATTAATGAGTAATCAGATAGTTAAGGATAATAAAATGATATCATAATAATACAAAAAGACAACAAAATGTGTCCTAAGGCTACTGGTTGTCTCATGGCAGACCATGTGATTCCTTGTGCCGTACTTGGGGGCCCCATGGAATCACTATTGTGAGAAAGTGAATTTTTATCTTTTTATTTTTAAAGAATGTTAAATGTGACAAAGAATGTATCACCTAAGTAAAATATTTTTAATTTTGTCTACATAAATGATATTTTGGACTATACGTATTCATTATAAAGATAAAATAATTTCTTACATCATTATATTTGTTTTATAATTTTTAGAAATTAAATTTATTAAATTATTTATGACATCATGATGATGCAACGATTGGCTCATTAATAAAGGATTTAAATAAAATGAAATGATAATGTGAAACCTATGACCTACACATGTCCAAATCCTATTAGATGGGTGGATTTCGAACCCTTATCACCTTAACCTAGAATTATATCAATGTGGGACCTTTTTAATCCGAAAATAATTTTCAAATAAAGTAACATTTCTTTACAATCCAAGAGTGCCCCTCCTCTCCTCTTATAAAAGGCCCCCACCTCTACCACCATACCCACACTCCCAAAGCCTTTGGATCGGCCAAAACCTGCCCATTTTTTCTCTCCAAATACCTTTCTTACTCCTTGAAGCCTCACTTTGGGCAGAAGTCTTCCCAAGGAAGCCTTTGTGCTCAATCCAAAGGGAGTTACCCGATTTTAAGGTACTGTCTTCACTTGAGTCCTTTTGTTTTATTTTGCTTCTCCAACCCCCTAAAATATATTTATTCATTTCATATGTAACAACTCCAGTATCATAAATATACTAGGATGTTTTTATAATAAGGATTCTAGCTACACTTACACACACCTACATCTAATAGTTAAAGGACATACTGTTTCCTTGGATGGTGAATTTATGCCTCCCGAAACGATGATTGTTCAACATTATTTTAACACCATCAAAGGTGGCCATTAAGATGTCACTATATTTATATATTATATATAATATGTTTATGTTTTCCTTAAGCTTTTTTATTTTTCAATTTTGGCATACCTTTATGTTTTCCATTATAGGTAAACGTGATATCTTCATTTAAGGAAGTGCGGACTACCACCCCCTCAAAGTGATTTGATTCGTTAAATACCATATGTGGGATGTATAAAGGATGGAACTATGATATTATATATTATATTATACTGGAATTATAATATACCTTTATATCGTTATGATTCCATTCTATAAAATACGAAATAGAAATGAAATTAGTGTTCAAGCGTATGTACGGCTTACCGTCTCAATGAACGGTGCATTTCATTTCATACCTCTAAATGATTATGTAATATTATAAATGAATGTATATAATGGATATATATGATATATACATCGTGATTATAATTATTGATATAATGGATACATGAACAACTTTTAATTATAAAGGGTTTATTTTTTACTCAAGTACCAATGATTGTTAAAATGACCGTTATTAACATAAATAATTACATAGTGTTCATGACATGGAAATAAGTGATATAAAAGGAATAATGAACATGAAAAATTTTCTTAATAAAAAAGAAATTAACTCAAGTTTAATATTCAGGAAATTAAAGAACGATCGAGTCAAGTCGGACCCGAGGTTTGGGACTTCGTCTCAATCTCCTTTCATTGAGGCATATTTTGTTTTATACACAACCTTCATTTATACGGTGTATAAACCCCATTGACTTTTACATTTATTAAAAAGGAATATTTTTTATACGAAGCATTTACTAAATGACAAAAGGTAATGTTTTTTTCGTACATATGCGGCAACAACGACTTCTCCGCCGCCGTGACCATTATTTGAGTTTCGGCTTCCTCTACAAGCCATACATTTTTTATAAAGAAAAATAAATACAATGTTTTACTTTTCTTTTATTTTGGTATTGAAATTGGTTTTCATAATTTTGTTATATCAATGTGTTATATTGATATCTTTTGATTGAAAGGTGGAAATTTTATGTTTCCTTTATGCATTTTTTATGTGATACGATTATGTTGAGGTTCATGGGCATTATTATGAAGACGGTTGGTTCTGTGATAAACTAAGGGCGGGCGACCCCGATATAGCTCTCCAATGCATTGGGTAATGTGAAGGAGTGAAACGTTATGGTTTCTACGAAGATATTTAGGGAATATACTGTGATGGGTATTCCAAACGTAACCAAGAGGGTTAATCCCTACGTAAGAATGTAATGAATGCTTCAAGTTACCTTTATGTCTTATGATTTATATGATTTATTCATGATTTGATGAGGTATGTTAATGTTCTTATGTTTTATGGGTAAATTGTGATTTAATTCTTATATATATATGTACTCATGTTTCCTTTTCATATTTTTATATCCCTTACTGAGAGTTTTGTGCACATCCCTAGTTTTTTGAAATGTTTTTCACAGGTCAAGGGAAAGGTACATGATATGATGATAGTGTTAAGGAAGTGTCAAGAATGAATCCATGTTTTATTTTAAATATGTTTCCATTGATGGGAAATAAGAATACTATCTTTATGTAACCACTTTGTTTATATGTGGAATGTAATGCAAGTTTTATGATCTAATTCTCTAAAACTCTAAACCCGAAAAGATCCTTAATGTGTAATCTTGTAATAACTCATGATTAAGTAAGGTTTAAGGCTGGGTCCTTATAGTTGGTATCAGAGGTTGGTTTAGATAACTTTACGAGTTATAATTCTATTAAATGATTATCCAAAAATATTTTCTTATGGTCAAATTTAAGTGATATAGTATTTGATGATTGCCATGTTGCTTATCTAAGACATGTTTGTTCAGAATGGTTTTCCGCAGAGGAAATAGGGAAGCAGTTCTAGGAAGGAATTAAGAAGGAAATAACCTTCCGAATCAGCATCCTGAGATGAACGGAATTGGAACTGAATAGTTTTTTGCAGTAATGGCGCAGTTGACTCATGTGATAAATGCTTGTGGTATCCATGCACGTGATCAGCCAGATCAACCGCAGAGGAACATGTCAGTGGTGGACCATTTCATGAGGCAACATCCCCCATCATTCAGAGGATCATTTGACCCAGTGATAGCTGAAGGGTGGATTAATGCACTGGAGAATATTTTTGATGTCATGGGGTGTTCAGACAATCAAAAGGTTAGTCTTGCTATTTACTGTTTGGAGGGTGAAGCAGATCAGTGGTGGTCGATGGTTAAAAATATCAGGGACGCTGATGATTTTGATGCTCTCGACTGGGATGAATTCAAAGGTATGTTTCTTGAAAAGTATTTTCCTAAGGCTGTCTGACTTATGATGGAATGAAAATTCTTGGAATTGAGGCAAGAGGAAGACTCAATGGCTACCTATGAAGAAAGGTTCACTCGATTGGAAAGGTATAATCCAAATTTTATCCGAGACCTTGATAGTAAAATCAATCGTTTTTACTCAGGATTAAAGCCAAAATATCGTAGGGCATTAGCTTCTCATGAGTTTAAAAGTTAGGAAAAGCTTTTTTGATGTGCTGAGAAGGTGGAAATAACGTTTTCTGATGATCAAGTGTTCTATAACAACCAGAAGAAGAAGAGACCATGGTGGAAGGAGAAATGGATGAATTATCCAAAAAAGTCTGATGGTAAGAAATCTAAGTTTCCAGTTTGTGATAAATGTGGAAAAAGGCATGCTGGGTAATGTCTTCTGAATTTTGGGAAGTGCTATCAATGTGGTAAGTTGGGACATAAGGCTCGTGATTGCCCTGAAAAAGATCAAGGTGAAGGTAAGACCAAATTTTATTTACAGTTAGTGAAATGTTTTAAGTTCAATGAGATGGGTCACTATGCAAACGAGTGTCTCACAAAGAGCTTGAGTGATGGGAAGCAGTAAGACTACATGCAAAAAGGGGTGGTGAAATCCTTTGCAACTACTTCAGTAGATTTCGGGCCATCAAATTATGTTGTATCAGGTACTTTGTTTGTTTTTTCAGATTATGCCAGTGTGTTGTTTGATTCGGGGTCCACACATTCTTTCATCTCTGAAACCTTTTCTAGTAAATTGGGAATACCATCTCAAGAAATGACTCCTGAACATTTGGTAAAAACACCTGGGGGAAATGTTGAGGCAAAAAGAATTTATAAGAATCTTCCTATCCTTATCTGTGGAACGAACCTACTTGCCAACCTTATTGTTCTACCTCTAGTAGAGTTTAATGTCATCCTGGGTATGGATTGGATCTCTATTTACCATGCTAAGATTGACTGTAGAGATAAAGAAGTTTCTTTTTAGAAAAACTTTCAGTTTGTGTACAAGAATGAACCCTTACAGTTGATAACTTATCAAGAGTCCAAGAAACTTGTAAAAGATTGAAATGAATGTTACCTTGCACACATTGTTGAAAACAAGGGAACTGTTCAGATTAATGATGTTGCAGTGGTAAATGAGTATCCTGATGTTTTTCTTGATGAGTTGCATGGAATAATACCATATCGGAAAGTTGAGTTTACTATTGACTTAGTTCCTGATGCTAAGAAAAATTCAAAACCCCCTTATCGAAAGGCTCAAATTGAACTAGTAGAGTTAAAGGAGCAATTGAAAGATTTATTAGAGAAAGGTTTCATTCGACCTATCACATCACCATGGGGTGCTCCTGTTTTATTTGTTAAAAAGAAAGATGGTTCAATGAGATTTTTCATTGATTATAGATCCTTGAATAACATCACTGTTAAGAACAAATATCCTTTTCCTTATGTCGATGATTTGTTTGATCAGCTCCAGGGAGCTCAGTATTTTTCAAAGATTGACTTGAGATCGGGGTACCATCAGCTGAAGGTAAAAGAAGTAGATGTTCCAAAGACCGCATTCTGTACAATATATGGCCATTATGAATTTGTAGTAATGCCTTTTGGGCTAACCAATGCACCTGCTGTATTCATGGACTTAATGAATAGAATTTTCCATGAGTTATTGGATAAGTTTGTGGTGGTTTTCATTGAAGATATTTTGGTGTATTCTAAAAGTAAAGAGGAGCATGAAAGACATTTAAGGGTTATCTTTCAAACCTTAATAGAAAAGAAACTATATGGAAAATTCAGAAAGTGTGTGTTTTGGTTGCAACAAATTTCTTTCCTTGGTCACATTGTTTCTAATGATGGGATAAATATTGATCCTACAAAAACAAAAGTTTTGGAAGAATGGCCAAGACCCACAAATGTAACTGAGATTTGTATCTTCCTTGGTTTGGCAGGCTATTACCGAATGTTTGTTAGAAATTTATTACCGTTATCTAGTCCAATGACTAAGATAACTCTGAAGGGTGTTAAGTTTATCTAGAAAAAAGAATGTGATGATTGTTTTCAAGAATTGAAAAGAAGATTGGTGAATGCTCCAGTTTTGGAACTACCTTCCAGGAATGGTGAGTTTGTTATCTACAATGATGCTTCATTGAAAGGACTTGGTTGCATCCTAATGCAGAATGATAAGGTAATTTCTTATGCTTCACGACAGTTGAAAACTCATGAGGTAAATTACCCTACACATGATTTGGAATTAGCTGCTGTAGTTTTCGCTTTAAAAATTTGGAGGCATCATTGGTATGGAGTAAAGTGTGAAATATATACTGATCACAAAAGCTTAAAGTATATATTCACTTAGAAAGAGTTAAAAATGAGATAGAAGAGATGGCTGGAATTAATCAAGGATTATGATTGTACAATTCATGACCATCTAGGAAATGAAAAAAAAGTGGCTGATGCATTGAGTCGAAAAAGTAATGCTTCATTATTAATGTTGTGTTTGTAACGTGATCCTTTGGTTAAGGATTTGATGAACTTTTGCATAGAAGTTGTTGGTGCTGGAAGTTCTTCTGTTTTGTTTCAGGTATCAGTGAGATCCTCTCTATCAGACAGAATCAAGCAAGCACAGAAGCAAGATAGTGATTTGAAAAAAAGGTAGAGTTGGTTCAGAAAGGTAAGTTCCCTGAATTCAACATTGATAATGATTGAGTTTTGAGATTTGGGAAGAGATTTTGTGTGCCTTGTGATTCACAGTTGAAGAGAGAGTTGTTATGTGAGGCTCATAGTTCTCCGTTTTCAGTTCAACCTGGCAGTACTAAGATGTACAGAGATCTGCGGGAGTATTACTGGTGGTATGGAATGAAAAGAGATATTTCTGATTTTACTGTGAAGTGTTTGACATGTCAACAAGTTAAAGCAGAGTGGAAGTTACCGAAAGAGGTGCTTCAGCCTTTACCAGTGCCAGAGTGGAAATGGAAAAATATATCCATGGACTTTGTTGTGGGATTACCGAAGACATCTCGAGGTAATAATGCAATATGGGTTATTGTGGATCGCTTGACTAAATCTGCTCATTTCCTTGCTATACGATATACGTTTTCCCTAGATCATCTTTCCCATTTGTATCTTAATGAGATAGTCAGGTTACATGGAGTTCCCCTATCCATTGTATCTGACCGTGATCCCAGGTTCACTTCTAACTTTTGGAAAGGCATTTAGAAGTCATTGGGTACTGAATTAAATTTTAGTACAACATTTCATCCTCAATCAGATGGGTAGTCAACAGAACCAATTCAGAACATGGAGGATATGATACGAGCTTGTTCGATGGATTATCAGGGAAGTTGGGACCAACATATTTCTTTGGTTGAATTTTCATATAATTGTAGTTTTCATTCCAGTATACAGATTTCACCATTTCAGGAATTATATGGGAAGCGGTGTTGAACTCCAGCTTTCTGGGATGATGTGGGTGAAAGGAAGTTGATGGGACTAGAATTGGTAGAAGATATGGCAAAAAAAGTTTAGGTGATTCAGAAAAACATGAGAACAGCTCAGAGTAGGCAGAAGAGTTATGCAAACAACAGAAGGAAGGATCTAACTTTTGAGGTAGGTGATCATGTTTTTCTCAAAGTCTCAACATGGAAAAGTGTGATGAGATTTGGTAAGAAAGGAATGATGAGTCCAAGGTTCATTGGACCATATGAAATTTTAGAGAGAGTTGGATCAGTTTCATACCGGGTGGCTTTACCTCCGAGTTTATCTCAGGTACACAGTCTTTTTCATGTTTCGATGTTGAGAAAGTATATGCCAGATCCATCTCATGTTTTGAGTCCAGAGGTAGTTCAGCTGGAAGAGAACCTATCATATGAGGATCAACCGTAGGGAGCAAGTGTTACGAAATAAGGTGATTAATCATGTAAATGTTTTGTGGAAAAACCACATGATGGAAGAGGCAAAATGGGAATATGAAAATGCAATGAAGGATAAGTACCCCCATTAATTCGATAAGTAAATAAATTGCGAGGACACAATTTTCTAAAGTGGGGAAGGATGTAACATCCCAAGTAAGTAATGAATAATAGATATTTTTATCTATGTCTATTAATGAATTAGATAGTGTTTTAGAGGCTTAAAATGAAAATAAATCCAATCTTAATCATACAATACACTAATATTTTTTAAAGGATTGTTTTACTGCCTTTTGATGGAAAACCATTTTTAAATCAATATTTTGACAATTTTAGAAGCTATGTTTGTCAAAATAAACTTATTCTTTAGGATTGGGACATAAAAATTTACTTTGTGTGAATATTTGGTATTTTTCTGACAATGTTCATTTTTTTATGAATAGTGAAAAATACTATATTTTACGTCAAAACTACTTTTTAATCTACTTTATTAATATTAATAGATTATCTTTTGAATTTGTTTTAAAGTTAAATTAGAATATATTTTCACCATTTAATCCAATGGTGGACATTAGGATTAATTTCACTTTGGAAATGGGCATAAACTAATGCCAAACTTTTCATTGATATTGTTGCAAAAAACCCTCTATTTGTTTTGACAACGGGAATTATTTTTAAATCAATTATTGCTATTTCTGTGTTTGGAATTTGGTAAAATGGATTACATATTTTGAATCAGAAGGTCAAAATTATGTAATCAAGGCTCTTTTGTTTTTGAACATTATTAATTGTAACGACGGTAATTATCTTTAATTATCTTGATTAATGAGTAATCAGGTAGTTAACGATAATAAAATGATATCATAATTATAAAAAAATACCACAACATGTGTCCTAAGGCTACTGGTTGTCTCATGGCCCACCATGGGATGCCCTGTTCCAAACATGGGGGCCCCATGGAATCAATTTTGTGAGAGAGTGACTTTTTATATTTTTATTTTTAAACAATGTTAAATGTGACAAATAATGTATCACCTATGTAAAATATTTTTTGTTTTGTCTACATAAATTATCTTTTGGACAATAAATATTCATTAGAAAGATAAAATGATTTCCTACATCATTATATTTTTTTATAATTTTTAGTCATTAAATTTATTAAATTATTTATGACATCATGATGATGCAGCGATTACCTCATTAATAAAGGATTTAAATAAAATGAAATGATAATGTGAAATCTATGACCTACACATGTCCAAAACCTATTGTATGGGTGTATTTAGAACCCTTATCACCTTACCCTCTAATTAAATCAATGTGGGACCATTTGAATACGAAGATCATTTTCAAATAAAGTAACATTTCTTTACTTTCCTAGAGTGCCCCTCCTATCCTCTTATAAAAGGCCCCCACCTCTACCTCCTTACCCACACTCCCAAAGCATTTGGCTCGGACAAACCCAGCCCATGTTTTCTCTACACGTCCCTCTACTACTCCTTGAAGCCTCTCTTTGGGCAGAAGTCTTCCCAAGGAAGCCTTTGAGCTCAAACCAAAGGGAGTTACCTGATTTTAAGGTAATGTCTTCACTTGAGTCCTTTTGATTTATTTTGCTTCTCCAACCCCCTAAACACTTTTTATTAATTATTTTGTAACAACTCCAATATCTTAAATATACTGGGATGTTTTTATAAGATGGATTCGAGCTACACTTACACAAACCTACATCTAATGGTTAAAGGACATACTGTTTCCGTGGATGGTGAATTTATGCCTCCCAAAATGATGATTGTTCAACATTCTTTTAACACCTTCAAAGGTGGCCATTAAGATGTCACTATATTTATATATGATATATAATATGTTTATGTTTTCCTTAAGCTTCAGTATTTTTCATTTTGGGCATACAATTATGGTTTCCATTATGGGAAACGTGATATCTTCATTTAAGGAAGTGCGGACTACCGCCCCCTCAAAGTGATTTGATTCGTTAAATACTATATGTGGGACATATAAAGGATGGAACTATGATATTATATATGATATTGTACTGGAATTATAATATACATTTATATCATTATGATTCCATTCTATAAAATACTAAATAGAAATGAAAGTAGTGTTCATGCGTACGTACGGCTTACTGTCTCCAGGAACGGTGCATTCCATTTCTTACCTCTAAATGATTATGTAAAATTATAAATTCTTGTATATACTGGATATATATGATATATAAATCATGATTATAATTCTGGATATAATTAATACATGAACAACTTGTAATTATAAAGGGTTTATTTTTGACTCAAGTAACAATGATCGTTAAAACGACCGTTAATAACTTAAATAATTGCCTAGTGTTCATGACATGGAAATCAGTGATATAATATTAACAATGAACTTGAAAAAGGTTCTTAAGAAAGAAGAAATTAACTCACGTTTATTATTCAGGAAATTAAAGAATTATCGAGTCAAGTTGGACCTGAGGTATGGGACTTCGTCTCAATCTCCTTTCATTGAGGCATATTTTGTTTTATACACAACCTTCTTTTATACGGTGTATAAATCAATTTGACTTTTACATTTATTCAAAAGGAATATTTTTTATACGAAGCGTTTCCTAAATGAAAAAAGGGAATGTTTTTGTCATATGTATGCGGAGACAATGACTTCTCCACCACCGTGACCATTATTTGAGTTTCAGCTTCCTCTACAAACCATAACTTTTTTTAAAAGAAAAATAAATACCATGTTTTACTTTTATTTTATTTTGGTATTGAAAATGGTTTTCGTAATGTTTTTATATCTATGTTTTGTATTGATATCTTTTGATTTAAAGGTATAAATTTTATGTTTCCTTTATGCATTTTTTATGTGATACAATTATGTTGAGGTTTTTGAGCATTATTATGAAGACGGGTGGTTCCGTGATAAACTAAGGGCGGGTGAGCCCGATATAGCTCTCCAATGCATTAGGTAACGCAAAGGAGTGAAACGTTAAGGTATCTTCAAAGAGATTTAGGTAATATACTGTGATGGGTATTCCAAACGTAACCAAGATGGTTACTCCCTACGTAAGAATGTTATTAATGCATCAAGTTACCTTTATGTCTTACGATTTCTATGATTTATTCATAATTTGATGAGGTTTGTTAAAGTGCTTATGTTTTATGGGTAAAGTATGATTTCATTCTTATGTATATATGTACCCATGTTTCCTTTCCATATTTTTATATAACTTACTGTGCTTTTTATGCTCATCCCAAGTTTTTTGAAATGTTTTTCACAGGTCAAGGGAAAGGTACATAATATGATGATAGTGTCAAGGAAGTGTCAAGAAAGAGTCCATGTTTTATTTTAAATATTTTTCAATTGATGGGATAGAAGAATACTATCTTTATGTAAACAATTTGATTATATGTGGAATGTAATGAAAGTTTTATGATCTAATTCTCTACAACTCTAAACCCGAAAAGATCCTCAATGTGTAATCTTGTAATAACTCAATATTAAGTAAGGTTTAAGGTTGGGGCCTTATACATAACACAAATATAATGGAAAGAAAACATTTCCCCATTTCTATCACAATATATCACTTAGATATATTGACATAACAAATCCCTTATAAAAAACATTTTCAATACCAAAATACATAAAAGAATATATGGTATTTAATTCATTTTAAAAACATTATGTCTTGTTGAGGAAGCCAAAGACCAAATAATACTCACGGCCGCATAAAAGGTCGTTGTCACTGCATACGTTAAAAAAAACATACCTTTTTTTTCATTTAGTAAAATGATTTTTAGAAAAAGATTTCTTTTGAATAAAAGTAAATTTCAAAGGGTTTTATACACCGTATATAAGAATGTTGTGTATAAAATTAAATATGCCTCAATGAAAGGAGATTGAGACGATGTCCCTTACCACATGTATGACATGACTCGATTTCTCTTTAATCTCCTGAATAATATACTAAAGTTAATTTCTACTTGCATAATAAAATTTCTTAAGTTTATTATTACTTTTATCTAACTTATTTCCAGGTTATAAACATTATGTAGTCATTTAAGTTAATAAAGTTCGTTTTGTCGATATTCGGTACATAAGTCAAAAATGGACTTCTTACTATTACATGTTGTTCATGTGGTCAAATTTTCATTATATCCAGATGGATATTGATGATTTTCATATCATATATATCATATATTTCCATCATATACATTTATTTATAATAGTATATTACAATTATAGGTAATAAATGAAATGCACCGTTCATGGAGATGGCAGGCCGTACGTACGCATGAACGCTACTTTCATATCTATTTCATATTTAATGGAGTGAAATAATAATGATATAAAGGTATATTATAATTCAAGTATAATATCATATATCATATCATTAACTCTGTCTTTTATACGTCCCACATATGGCATTAACGAATCAAATCACTTTGAGGGGGCGGTAGTCCGCTCTTCGTAAAATGAAGATATCACGTTTAACCATAATGGAAACCATAATGGTATACCATAAATTAAAAATACATAAGCATAAAGAAAACATAAACATAATATATATCATATATAAATAGAGTTACATCTTAATGGAAACCATGAAAGGTATTAAAAGAAGATTGAACAATCATCATTTTGTGACGTAGAAATTCTCCATCCATTGAAACAGTATGTTGTTTAACCATTAGATATATGTGTGTTTAAGTGAATATAGAATAATTCTTATAAAAAAATCCTTGTATTTTGAAGATTCTGGGGTTGTTAAAAAGGAAATGAATAAAAAGAGTTTAGGCGGTTGGAGAAGCAAAAAAAACAAAAGAACATTAGAGAAGACATTACCTTTAAATCGTGTTACTGCTCTTGGTTTATATGAAAAGGGTTTCTTGAAGAGATTTTTGACTATTTTAAGGATTCTAGGATGAGGAGAGGGATTTGGAGAGATAAAATGAATAGATATTGGTCGAGATAAAGGCTTTATATGTGTGGGTAATGTGGTAGAGGTGGGGGCCTTTTATAAGAGGAGAGGAGGGGCACTTTTGGAAAGTCGTGAAAGGATACTTTATTATAAAATGATTTTCGTATATTTAAGGTCCCAAAATTATATAGTTCGAGGTTAAGTTGATAAGGGTTTGAAATTCACCCATAAAATAGTTTTTTGACATGTGTAGGTCTTAGATTTTACATTATCTTGTCATTTTATTTAAATCGTTAAACAATGAGGTAATCGCTACGTCATCATGGTGTCAAAAATAATTTAATTTATTTAATGTATAAAAATTATAAAACAAATATCATAATGTAGGAAATATTTTTATCTTTCCAATGAATATTTATAGTCATAAATATGACTTGTATATCCCCTTGTAAAAATTGTTTTAGTAAAATAATACATGTTTGTGAGATTTTTATTTTAACTTTAAATAAAAATATATTCATGTCATTTTCTTACCCAAGTGGCACCATGGGGTCCCCAAGTGGACCCATGGATTGTTTCGGTCAGCCATGACTCATCCAATAATGGTAGGACATCTGTCAAGGTAATTTCATATTTTTATAACATTATTTTTACCTTAAATTACACTAATTAACTTTAATCCCGATTAATAAAACATAAAAGTTACTATTCACCAAAAAATTATTTTAATCCCATTGAACCACATTTTACTTCTTAATGACAACCATGTATGTCGAGTTTTTGAAATTCAATTCATATAAGTGGTAAATATTCTTTTAAATGGAAAATCAGTTTTTAACTACCACTTAGTGGTTTCACAATTCATCAAAAATTGATGTTTTTTAGAAATATACCAAAAAATCATCCTAAGATATATTTTATATTCAAAATTCAAAAATAATGTATATTTAACAAAATTAAAAATATATAATTAGAATTAATTAATCTAATAAATAATTCTCTTTGTCAAAACAAATATTGTTTTTAAGAAACAATATCTATCAAAAGATTGACACTCATTTAAGTTCAATTTCAATGGTAAATTAATTCCAATGACTAACATTGGATTAAATGGTAAAAATATATTTTAATTTCACTTTAAAACAAATTAAAATGATAATATAATAATAAAAAAAGATTAAAAAGAGGTTTTGAATTAAAATATAATATTATTCATTATTAATTAAAAATGAACTTTATCGGAAAAATACCAAAAATTTACACAAAGTAAATTTTGATGTCCCGATTCTAAAGAAAAATTTTATTTGGTCCAGTAAAATGTATATGAGTGACCAAAAGTATATTTAAATAGGGTTTTCCATCAAATGGTGATAAGTCGACTTTTTAGTGAATATTTGAGTATCTATGCCTAAAATTGAATTCTTTTCTCATTTTAAGCCTTTATATTTTATTGGATAAATATTAAAAAATTTAACAAACATATATAATCATATATTAGTAATTTCTATTAATTCACGCTAATACAACGACTACGTTTTAACTACCATTTATAATTATATTATTATATTACTAGTGTGCAATGTAAGATTTCAAAGAAACTCATTGTTGTGTATCAGGTACTCTATCGAACATAACAACCCCTTTAAAGTAAAATTAATATTAAATTCGAAAATATTAATATACATGAAATTTTTTTATTCTTAATTTTCCTGGGATGTTACATCCTTCCCCCCTTTTTGTAATTGTGTCCTCGCAATTTTATTCACTTATCAAAATAAGTGGGGGTATTTATCCCTTATAGCATTTTCATATTCTCATGTAACCTCTTCAACCATATGGTTTTTCCAATTAAACCTTTACCTGGTGAATTACCTTATTCCACAACACTTTCTCTCTATGGACATGAATCTGGACTGGTTATTCTTCATAAAAGAGATTAACTTCCAAATGAACTCTCTCTAGTCTCAAAACATGATATGGATCTGGCATATACTTTCCCAACATCGAAACATGAAAAAAAATGTGTACCTAATATAAACTCGGAGGTAAAGCCACTCGTAAAGCAACTGATCCAAGTCTCTCTAGAATTTCATATGGTCCAATGAAAATTGGACTCATCTTTCCTATCTTAACAAATCATATCATATTTTTCCATGGTGAAACATTGAGAAAAACATGATCACCTACCTCGAAAGATAGATCCTTCCTCCTGTTGTCCTTATAACTTTTCTACCTGATCTGAGTTGTTCTCATGTGTTTCTGTATCATCTGAACTTTTTCTGCCAACTATTCTACCAATTCTGGTCCCATCAACTTCCATTCACCTACATCATCCCAAAAAGGTAGAGTTCGACACCACTTCCCATATAATGCTTCATATGGATCCATCTGTATACTAGAAAAAAAACTGTTATTATATGAAAACTCAACCAAAGAAAGATATTGTTCCCAACTTCCCTGATAATTCATCGATCAAGCACATAGAAAATACTCTAAATTCTGAATTTTTTTTCTTATTAGCCATCTGATTGAGGATGAAAAGTTGTACTGAAATTTAATTCATCACCCAAAGAATTCTGAAGGCCCTTCAAAAAGATAAAAGTAAACCCAGGATCATGATCAGATACAATAGAGACGGTAACTACATGCAACCTAATTATCTCTTTAGCATACAACCGAGCAAGTTGATCTATAGAAACAATATCTCGAATAGTAAGGAAATGTGTAGATTTAGTCAATCGATCAACATTATCCCAGATTGCATTATTACCTCGAGATGTCTTTGGTAATCCCACAACAAAGTCCATGGATATATTTTCCAATTTCCACTCTGGAACTGGTAAAGGAAGAAGCATCCCTTTCAGTAACTTTCTCTCAGCATTAACCTATTGACAATTCAAACACTTCACAGTAGAATCAGCAATATCTCTTTTCATTCGATCCCACTAGTAATACTCCCGCAGATCTCTATACATCATAGTACTCCTAGGATGAACTGAAAATAGGGAACTATGAGCCTCACATAACGACTCATTCTTCAAATTTGAATCACAAGGCACACATAATATCTTCCCAAACCTCAAAAAAAATCATTATCAATGTAAAATTCAGGAAAATTACCCTTCTGAACTAGCTCTACCTTTTTCTGCAACCCACTGTCTTTCTTATGCACTTGCTTAATTATATCTGATAGAGAAGATCTCACTGACACCTGAAACGAAATAGAAGAACATCCGGCACCAACAACTTCTATTCCAAAGTTCATCAGATCAAAAACCAAAGGATCTCTTTCTAAACGTACCATTTTTAATGATGCATTACTTTTTCGACTTAAAGAATCATCCACTTTATTTTTTTTTCCCAGATAGTAATGAATTGTACAATCATAATCCTTGAATAATTCTAGCCATCTCCTCTGTTTCATGATCAATTCTTTCTGAGTGAATATATACTTTAAAATTTTGTGATCAGTATATATTTCACACTTCAATCCATATAAATTATGCCTCCAAATTTTTAGAACAAAGAAAACAACAGCTAAATCCAAATCATGTGTAGGGTAATTTACCTCATTAGTTTCCAACTGACGTGAAGCATAAGAAATTACCAGATCATTCTTCATAAGGACACAACCAAGTCCTTTAAACGAAGCATCATTGTAGACAAAAAACTCACCATTCCTGGAAGGAAGTGCCAATATTGGATCATTCACCAATCTTCTTTTCAACTACTGAAAACAATCATCACATTCTTTTGTCCATAAAAACATAACACCCTTCCGAGTTAGCTTAGTAATTGGACTATGTAACCGTGAAAATGGTCAGCAGACCTTCAATAGTAACCTGCCAAACCAAAAAAAAACTATCGATCTTGGTTACAATTGTGGGTCTTGGCCATTCTTCAACAGTTTTTTTTCGCAGTATCAAAAGTTATGCCATTTTTTGAAACAATGTGACCAAGGAAAGAAATTTTTTGTAACCAAATCTCACATTTGAGAAATTTTCCAATCAATTTATTATCTTTAAAGTTTTTTAAGATAACCCTTAAATGACTTTCATGTTCCTCCTTACTATTGGAAGAATACAAAATATCATCAATAAACACAACCACCATTCATCACCTGATTGAACTGATCCATCAGTGCAGTAAACTGCTCAATTATGATTCTGACCATCTATAGTTGCTGATTTGGAAGGTTTTCTTCCTCCTGATGTCGTCCAAACATATCATCCTTGTTTCCTTAGTGGAAAACCATTCTGAACATAGAAATATCTTAGGTGAAGAAACATGGTAATCTTTAAATGCTCTATCATTTCAATCACACAATAAATTAATTTAGGGACATAAAATTTAACAATTTTTCTAAATCCTAAAGTTTTCTAAGACAACTTTTGATACCAACTATTAGGACTTGGCCATAAACATTACTTGATATTGAATGAAAGGAATAGTTCCCATTGAGGATCCTTTCAGTTTTAGTGTTTTAGAGAATTAGATCATAACTATTACATCTCAAAAGATTACACAGTAGACACTTCTATAAAGTTGAATTTTTTACAAACCTTGAATACTTAAAAAATGATTCATATCTAGTTCCATGTTTAAGATAGAATGTATTTTCCTTGATTCCATCCATGACCATATTCCACATTATTTCATGTGAAATCCATTTAAAAAAAACGTGGGATGAGCATAAAAATCTCAGTAAGGGATACATAAAGAAGGAAAACTGGTAGTTTTTCAAAACAACAAGTAAACCATGAATACTTTATCAAAGTAATACTTTTAACCATTATGAAGTAGTAAAAACTCTTCAATGAATAAAAGATCATTACTTACCCTTCTGTAACCAAAATATTACCATAAAACCCATATAAAGAACAAATAACATATAGTGGTAGAATGGGACATAAACATAGTTAAATGGAATAACCATACGGTCGACTTCCACACATATCACTAAATGTAATAGCCATACAGCTGACTTCCACGATCTATTCATTGGAGGTTATAACTTAACCACCCGTCCTAGTATTCATGGAACCACCATTCATATGGTTTATCATGTAACCACCCATCAAATTTCTAAGTACCATTATAAAATCATATGTCATAAAACAAATATAATGGAATGAAAACATTTAAAAATTCCGATCACAATATATCACTTTGATATATTGACATAACAAATCCATTATAAAAACCATAATCAATAACAAAATACATAAAAGATTATATGGTATTAATTTTATATTTAAATCATTACAACTTTTTGAGGAAGCCAAAGACCAAATAGTACTTGTGGAGGTGTAATAGGTCGTTGTCACCGCGTACGTTAAAAGAAACATTCTTTTTTTGTTGTTTAGTAAAAAGCTTCGTAGAAAAAAGATTACTTTTGAATAAAAGTAAAATTTAAAGGGTTTTATACACCGTATAAAAGAAAGTTGTGTATAAAACGAAATATGCCTCAATGAAAGGAGATTGAGATGAAGTCCCTTACCTCGTGTCCGACGTGAATTGATTGCTCTTTAATCATCTGAATAATAAACAAATCTTAATTAATACTTTCTTAAGAACCTTTTTCAAGAATATTATTCAGTTTATATTACTTATTCCCATGTTGTTAACATTATGTAATAATTTAAGTTAATAATGTTCGTTTTGTCGATATTTTATACTTATCTCAAAAATGGACATCTTACAATTAAATGGTGTTCATGTGGTCAAAATTTCATTATATCCATAATGATATTCATGATTTTGATATCATATATATAATATATATTGATAATATACATATATTTATAATAGTATATTACATTTAGAGGTAAGAAATGAAATGCACAATTCATGTAGAAGGTAAGTCGTACGTACGCATGAAAGCTACTTTCATTTCATTATCATATTTAATGGAGTGAAATCATAATGATATATAGGTATATAATAATTCCAGTATAATATCTTATATAATATCATTAACTCCATCCTTTATAGTTCCCACATATGGCATTAACGAATCAAATCACTTTGAGGGGGCAGTAGTGCGCACTTCATAAAATGAAGATATCATTTTTACCCATAATGGAAACTATAGAGGTATGCCATAAATTATAAATACAGAAGCATAAGGAAAACATAAACATAATATATATTATATAAAAATAGTGTTACATCTTAATGTCCACAATTAAAGGTGCTAAAACAATATTGAACAATCATCGTTTCGTGAGGCAAAAATTCGCCAACCACGGAAACAATATGCTCTTTAACCATTAGATATAGGTGTGTGTAAGTTTATCTCAAATAATTCATATAAAAAAAATTATATTATATTTAAAATAGTTTTTTTGTTAGAAAATAAATGAATAAAATGAGTTTAGGGTGTTGGATAAGAAAAATATAACAAAATAACATTAGAGAAGATTTTACCTTTAAATCGGGTAACTCCTCCTGGTTTGTATCAAAAGTTTTTCGATGCGTTTTCTGACTAAGTTAACGCTTCTAGGATGAGGAGAGGTATGTGGAGAGATACAATGAGAAGATATTGGTCGATCCAAAGGCTTGATAGGTGTGGATAAGGTGGTAGAGTAGGGGGCATTTTACAAGAGGAGAGGATGGACACTCTTTGAAAGTCAAGAATAGATACTTTATTATAAAATGATTTTCAGATATTAACGGAAGCACAATTATATATTTCAAAGATAATTTTAAAAGGGTTCGAAATCCACCCATCCAATTGGTTTTTGACAAAATTAGGTCTTAGATTTTACATTATCTTTTCATTTTATTTAAATTGTTAAATAATGAGGTAATCATTGCATCATCATGGTGTCATGAATAATTTAATTTTTTAATGTCTAAATATAATAATAAAAATATAATAATGTATGAAATATATTTAGAGTTCCAATAAATATTTATAGTAAAAAATATTACTTTTAAATCCCCATGTAAAAATTGTTTTCGTATAAAAATGCATGTTTGTGTAATTTTTATTTTATCCTAAAATAAAAAGTTATTAATGTCATTTTCTTGCCCAAGTGGTTCCATGGGGTCCCCAAGTTGACCCATGGATTGTTTTGGTCGGCCATGACACATCCAATAATGGTAGGGCACGTGTCAAGGTAATTTCATGTTATTATAACATTATTTTTACCATAATTTACACTAATTACCTTTAATTGCAATTAATAAAACATAAAAGTTACTATGCACCAAAACAATATTTTAATACCATTGAACCACATTTTAATTCATAATGACAAACATGTATGTATTAATTTTTAAATTCAATTAATACAAGTAGTAAAGTTTAATTTAAATGAAAAACCAGTTTTTAACTACCAATTAGTTGTTTCACTATTCATCAAAAATTGATGTTTTTTAGAAAAATAAAAAAAATCACGCTAAGATATATTTTATATTCCAAATTTAAAAATGATTTCTATTTTTCAAAATTAATAACATATAAGTTTCATTAATTACGTTAATAATTACTTCCCGCTGTCAAAATAAATAGCGTGTTTTTAAGAAGAAATATCTATCAAAATATTGACACTCGTTTAAGTCCAATTGCAAAGTGAAATTAATTTCAATGACCACCATTGAATTAAATAGTAAAAATTTTATCTAATTTCACTTTAAAACCAAATCAAAAGATAATATAATCATATAATCAAATTAGATTAAAAAGTGGTTTTGAATTAAAATACAATAGTTTTCACTATTCATTAAAATGAACTTTATCGGAAAAATACCAAAAATTTACAAAAAGTAAATTTTGATGTCCCGATTCTAAAGAAGCATTTTATTTGGTCCAATAAAACATATATTAGTGACCAAAACTATATTTAAATAGGGTTCTGCATCAAAATGCGATAACTAACCCTTTTAGTGAATATTACAGTATCTATGCATAAAATTGAATTATTTTCTAATTTTAATACTTTATCTTTTATTGGATAAATGAAAAAAAATTTAACAAACATATATAATCATATTTTAGTTATTTATATTCATTCCTTTTAATACAATGGCTACATGGTAACTACCATTTAAAATAATGTTATTATTTTACTAGTGTGCAACGTAAGATTTCAAAGAAACTCATTGTTGCGTATCGGGTACACAATAGAACATAGCAAACCATTTAAAGTAAAACTAATATTTAATTCCAAAAAATTAATAAATATAAAAAACATTGATTCTTTATTTACTTGGGATTTTACAATTAGAATCAATTTCATATTGAATTTCTATAAAACTAATTTTTAATATTTTTAAACATTTTTCTTTGGAAAATGCTTTTTTATCTTGTCAACAGGTTTAATTTGAAATTTAAATTATCCACTTCAGTTAATGGAATTTCAAAATAATTATTTAATATTTAAAATCATAAATTTTTATTTTATTTAATTTATTGAAAAAATATTATTGGCTATAATTACATGTAAATATATTTATAATGAGTTATTATGGTAATAGTTAAAATATGTTTTCTAGTGTGTTATACAAATATTATAAGGAATAAAATAACATAGGATCATTTCTAGAAAGAGTTTTTTTTAAATATAAATACCTTATAACATAAAATATTTGATAATGTCTCATTTGGGATCATTATTACATGTTAAAAAATGGGTAGACCTCTTTTTGATCGAAATTACAAGTCTGCAACCAACATCAATTATATAATTCCCCCCACTCACATATTATTTTTTAACTTAAAAAAACATTTTTATAGGATAAGACCTTCCAAAATAAAATAATTAATTACCTCCTACCATATTATAGTCCTTAGTTATGCTAGAAATCCACCATTGGATGCATTTTCTTGGAAACCAAAATAAGTTTTCTAAAGAAGTAAAAAAGTTCCCAAAAGAGTATTCTATTTTATTTCATCATACTATTTTATTATTTATTAACAAAAAATTCTTATAAAATATAATGAGAAAGTAAAATATGAATGTATTTATTTTGGGAATTACCTACAACTGTCTCCTCCTCCCTTAAATGGGATACAAAATAGTTGATTGTGTGCAAGGGGGGCTACTGCCTCTCGAAGAAAATTAATTTATTTTCCTTCACCAAATCTCATGAATGGATATAATAACGTATTGAAAATTTATATAATTAATTTCTAATATAAATATAATGTTTTTATAATATTATAGTATATACATTCTTGAGTTACATCCCATAGAAAATATGATAATGTTATTTGGGTGTATAATGTACTACCGCCCCATGAGGCAATGTAATTAAATTTTCAATAGGATTTTCATTGAATGAAATAAAGGAATATTTAATGAATATATGTGATATATATGAACTATAAATTATTCTATAATTATATAATATTATTTACTATTCAATCTTCTAATCTATGTGGTAAATTGAAATAATGTTCATGCGGACATATGGTCTACCGACTCTATGAATGCTGTTAGTAGTTATATATATATATATATATTTTATGTACTACATAAATAAATATAAAATAAATGTATATCATATTTATATAATGAAAAAAATTATTTAAATGATTTAACCATTATCAATGTTGGCTGGAAAAAAATCACAACATGGGTAAAAAAAACAGTTATATCTCCAAACGTGGTTTAAAAATGATTTGTTTATAAGAGATTAATAAATTGTAATAGGTTATAAATATATGTTATTATATATATTAAAATTTTTATAATGAATGATTTATAAAAATTATATTTATTATTCATGAGGCTCGATCATGTGTGAAAGAAGTTAAGGGTTATGTTTTGGGATTTTATTCACTCTATTATTTATAGGATAAATGTACAATAATCAATAGTCATTTATTTTTTTGGTTTGTATAATACCACATTAGAATTTTATATAATTAATATCTTTATTTTAATTATATAAAGTTTTTTATTTGATGTTATTATTTAATGGTGCATATAATTCAGATGATACCAAAGTGGTAATGGATGTATGTTACAAACTCATTGTCTTTCAGAATTATTTATGTTTATGCATCTGATGATGAAATATTATGATAAAACAAACAAAAAACACTTTAATATTCTTATCATATAGTTATGACATTAGAATAATTTTTCCTATTAGTTTTCCTTCTTAATTTACTCGTGATTTTAAAAGATCACTTTTACAAAAAAACAATGATGGCATTTCTATTTTCAGTCAAAAATCATTATTTGTAAAAAATAATTTTTTCTACAAATGTATTCAATAATTTAATTAAATTTCATCAAATGAATTATTAGATACATATTTACTCATGAATATATTTTTCAAAAATTCTTTTAAATAATCTTCATATTTTTTATGAACCCGTCCCATTTTTCTTTTACGAAAATTATAAATGGAATATTAATTATTATATTTTGAAATCAGGAATATTTACTTCAACCAGGACTAAATAAATATTTTCAATGATTCCTTTATAATATTTAAACTTTATTTTCATAAAAAAGTATCAAATAATTTTTTATTATTGTCTATATTTACAAATTAACATTAAAATAGATTTTCCGCCTCAAATTTGTTTTAAATGATGTTTAAAGTTTGATGAATAATTTTATTATGTTATTTTAATGAAATGGGTTTTGAAAATGTTTTATGTATCAAAAATTTATATTCAAACTTTGACAGTCATTTTTTTATGTTATGTTCCATATGATCTTTTAAAATGATTTTCCATCTAAGATGACATTCATTAATGTTACTTATTTTTAATAGAGATATTATCCATGAATACTATTATTACTATTTACTGAATTGTTTATACTTATTATTAAGTAATTTTTATTTACATAATTTCTCATCAATGGGTTACAAAATGTCAAAATTCTAATAAAACCCACTTCATTTTCATGGGACATGGTTAGAAAAAATGAAGAAATAATTATCAAACCTATTTATATTACATGTGTTATTTTACATTTAAATTTTAATAAAAAAAATTTATTCATGGGGTCTTATATGATGAGTGGTTTTTGATCTAATAGAACACATATGTAGGGTTCTAAATATGTAAAATATAGTACCTATATCTTTCTACGATGCATTGGCGAAAATTTATTTCTCTTGAGAAATTGCATACTAGAATTGAAATGAACCTAGTTATGTAAGGGAATCATTCCAATATAATTTTAATGGGATTAATCCTTGTCCACTATGATAGTTTTTGGAGTGATCTTATTCCAATAAAATTTTCTTTTTAATAGACCTTGACAAAAAAAAATTGAATTATTTTGCAATTTCATACTCCAAAAATCTATGTATTATAGCATTGATATGTTCTCATGCAAAATTCTCTTTTATTCTATTATGAATCAAGTATTATAAACTATTAATATTTATTCCACTACCAAAATTTATGATATACAAAAAATAGGTGATGGTTTTCATATGTTAATAAAATTCTCTTAAACACTTATGATCATCTCATTCTTATGTGATCACCGATACATCCCCTATTTAAACATAATGAGCATTCTAGATCACCATTTCTTATTTTTTTCCTATGATATAAATAATTTTATTATTTATGATTTTTATAGTAAGATATCCACTTATGGAGAAATTTTTGTTGAAGGAGTGGCTCAATTATGGACATGTTTTGGGTGTGTCCATCTTTACAAAGGTAGAAGAACTAAATGATTATTGGGTGGATCATTATGTTATGTAAATAATATTAGTCTCTAAGGATTTAATATTTATATATGATATGTTTTGGACACTAATATTGGAATCAAATTAAGGTGTATATAACCATTTGAAACTAGAATGAGAAAACATTAGTGCGATATTTAAGTATATCTCTACGGATAAGTCTATAGATGGGTCAATATAATGGGAAATGTCTTCATATTGTGGTAATTTATTTGGATATGGGTTTATAAGAATTCACCTAACTTTTTGGATACTATTAGTGGATGTAAATCATTATAATTTAAATATAGTGGTATTAAATGTGAAAATGGTGTATTGAGATGGACTCAACATAACATGTTGCATTAAAACGTTCGTTGTTATACTCCAGGTTTGACACTCTATGAGGATACAATTTGGAAATTTATAAAATTTTAGGAACCACCATGAAATATTTATGTAAAGATCATAAATTTTCATGAATAATGTGTTATATTTTTAATAGAAGGATTCATGATTTCATAAAAAAAAGAGATATAGTAGAGTTTTTTTGTGTGGAATATTGGTGTTTCAAACTGCCTCATATTATAATCATAGTGGTTCTAAAAATCACTACACATGTCATAGTCATTAGTCATATAGATGAGGGTTCATTAATTTTGTTGAATTTATTATATGATTCATTTTTAGATAATTAAATAGTAATATATTTTTTATAAATATCAATATATGAGAAATATTTAAACAAAACATCCAATAATATGATTATTAATGGTATATTTAAGTGGTGGATAATCCTAAAAGCCTCTAAATTATATTTATTTAAAATATTTAATAAAAAAATATAAAAAAAGTAATGAAATAGACAAAAACATACATATATAATTAACGATCATACATATGTTATACACCCATAAATAATATACAAACATACACAATCATCAAAACCTCAATCTTAGTCTACCCATACATATTTAAAAAAAAAATTCATTTATTAATACATAAATTTAACCCACTGATTTATTTTTTTTCATTGATGTTAGATAAATACAAAAATATTTTTTTCACGACGCACCCCCAGGGCCCGTGTCGTGACTACCCCAAGACTACCTTCAAAGGGCCAGGGGCTAGCAACTAGAACCAGAAAGGTGTATCCCTTAAACGGGATGGAATTTCCTTTAAACCAGTACAGACACACAGAGTAGAACGCAATAAGAAGCAACCACTATGTAAACTTCTATAGTGAAAAATGTTATGAAAGTAAAGGGCACGAAATAAAAGACCAATTGAACGTACGAGTACAACACAAAAGTAAAAATGCAACTGAAAAGTGTAAAGCATCTCCTGGATCATCCACCACAGATCATACCTGAAGGGTAGGTATAGAGTTCCTCCTCCAAACTCTATTTCCCTCCTCCTCCTCTATGTCATGTCTCGTCGAATGGTTGACCTCCATGCACAATCTAGTCCTATCTCCCTCAACCTCGATCTACGTTGTATGTTGTATGCACAAGACATAACAATGTGCGGGAGATTCCTGTGGAGGGGTGAGTATAATAATACTCTATAGGGACCCTGAGACCATGTAGGTCTCTTAAAGTTTGACAAAGGAAAACCACAAAGAAAGACATCAACTCTAATTAGGTTTATGCCCATAAATACACCTAATTTATCATGATAAAGACAACTCCTACGTGCGGGAAGAATACCAAAAAGGTAACTCCAATATAGTAACACCATGAAGGTAAAAGTAACACACAGGTATCTCCATGTATATAGTAACATAAAGGTAAAATTCTTAGTTCAAATAGAGTCTCCACTCATACCAGGTTTTCAGTAAAGTATATAAGTACATATGATTAGTCGAAAAACTAGATCATCTTAGTCTTTCAAGAGGCACTACTGTTGATTATATAGATTCTGACCCACACAGGATTGATAGGTACTAACCCCCGCAATGACCCACATAGGATCGGACCGACTCAAGATCGATATGCACTGACCCACAAAAGATCATTGTGCACTGACCCACAAAGGATCACTATGAATATTGATAGCCACTCATAGATTCTATAGGCCTATTAACAAGTAACAATTCATGTCACAACGTCGAAAACCCTGGCTGCTGGAGAACTCCTCCTATAACGAGTACAGTGGGATGCTGCATCCCAAAGAGGTGCTTCCCACTATCCTTGGACTATAGAGGTACTCCTCATGTTGAGTATTGTGGGTCTGTTGTGTCACACATAAGCGCTCCCCACTACGGGTCTGGCATGTCACACATAGGTTCTCCCCCTCGTAGCCTGCAATGGTATACATTCTGTCGAGTGCCATGTGTTTTCCGCATCACAAAGAGCTGCTACCCACCATGGGTCTGCCGCGTCACATAAAGATGCTCCCCACTTGGCCTTCCGATTCACTCTGAGTCGAAACGGTCAGTAGTCGTCAAGTCTCAACCAGTCGTTGGGTTACATACATAGCATGCTTGGGAGAACCGCTACCCAAGACATCAATCATACCTCAAATGTTTCTAATGTCTCACTAAGAAGAATTCCAATGGTCTTTCACGTCATAAGGGTCCCAATGTAATAGGCAGCATGTCCATCAGATGCCCGATCTGTAAGTTATTAGTGTTTCCACTTCGAGGGCATGGTTGGATTCAGGGTCCGATCCAACCAGGCCGTACTCCAACCATATCAAAAACTAAAGTGGAATACACCAAAAGGAACATCTCAATCCCAGGATACCTTTTCCGCATATGATTTTTTCAATGTTCGGTCGATTCACATGTTATGGCTAGATGGTGTAACTAGGTCTAGATGCACCCGGGTCTGGTCCGACAAGGTCCGACCCTATCAATGCCGACCCAAACTAGTTTGGGTCGATCTAGAATGATTCAGTAGTAGACCGGTGGGCATGGGCCATTACGCTGTGGTACGGACTATCCAGAAATAGGGGCGGCCTAGCCCAACCCGCTGGCATAGATCAAGAGAGCGGCCCACTACGGCAGGTGGTCCGCTGTGGCGGGGTTTTCCTTGACCGACACCGTGGGGAAGGCGCCCCCCAGTCTTCCCGAATGGTCCGTGGACCGTTCGATTAATAGAACTCGAGACCCACCTGAGCGGTCCAACCTAGTATGGTGCAGCCGGTCGGAAGGTCGGAATATATTCATCTTATGGCGCGGTCGCGCACCGCTGCTCCCGCATGGTCGACTGCTTTTAGCCTCCTCTGCAGACTCATGCTCCACTGGCTGTGTGGACGCGTGCTGCCACTACACCTCAGGGACAATCGGATGTCGCCCGCCACCCTTCTCTACCACGGCTGATGGTCTGCATACTGTAGTTCAATCGGCGGTGCGGATGCGTGCCGTTCCACCTTCCTTGCGATCGACCATGTGATGGATGTTAACTACTTATGTGAGCCATCGTGGCTTCCTTCCAAGCCCGAAAAACTAATCAAATGTATATTCGCGATCCATGTGTCGAGGGCTCTGCTCCAAAATATCGCGCTTAACAATAATTCTGTTTTTCCAGCATCAATAAATATTTTTCTTTGAAGAACGGATGAAGAACATACAAAAAATAAAATGACAAATGATCAAGGTTTATGTGTGGTTTGATGGACATTTTTGTTTTTCCATCATCATCATGAATTTTGGATATGAATAATAAATAAAATAAATTCAAAAATATATATATATAACACCTACCTCGTGAACGATGAAGAAACATCCGCAGTTGAGGAAGTGGGTCTGTGTTCGTCGTTCCCGAAACAGCCTCCAATGACGTCGGTTGATCGTTGATCCTCATTTGGGGTTTTGTTGTCGATCACCATCACTCACCAGAACAAGCACTGTATTCCAAGGGCTCCATGTCGTGGAACACTTTCAGCATGTCATTTATTGGCGAAGCTGTTTCAACAACACTCCCCAATCTCTTTATAAATAGTAGAGGGGGTGTCTAATGGTTTCAGGAATTAATGGATGTACATTTATTAGTAAGTTTCCCAAATTATCCAACCAAGCAACGCTTAGGATTGATGGGTCAAGCCATTTAAACACATGACACTTCTTTGTTCCTACCACAGTTTGTCTATTGGATGATAAAATAGAAAACAAAATAAAATAATAATTTCTTTTATTTTTTTTCCTTAAAAAGTCATATAATCTAACATTTTCACCCAACCAACTATGGTCAAAGTAAATACTCCCTTAACAAAATCATGGTGTTGCGGATTCAACGGTGTCCTCTTATTTTTATTCTGATAACCATTTCAAATTTTAGAAAATGCCACTCATTAGATTCATGAACGCACCCGAAATAAATTTCGGAAAACATTTACAGTCACCCTCGAACCACGCCGGTCAAGGATAGGCTCTGCCTTAGTAAAAAACTCTCCAATGAACCCAATGGTACTCTCAGATTTCCAATCTATGTTACCGTTTAAAATTTATGGATTTTACAATAAAATAATTGGTACTCAATTATTTTATTTACGGCCAAAAGCTAACTTTCATTGGTTGCCCACAGCAGCCAAAAATATTATCTTCCTAAAGAAAACAAATCCTTAAAAGTTTAGTGGTTGTCTTGGATTTTTAATCTGAGTTACCGATCATGAGTTATAAATGTTTAAAAAATAAAATAACTTTATTTAATTATATTATTTTCAATTATTCCATTTCAGCTTTTCTCGCTGTAGGCTTGCACCAACTAAACATAAATCGCTTCTAGGGTAAAACTGCCATCATGAATGCAACAGTGCCCTCATATTTCTGATCCGGGTAACCATTTATGAGTTATTCATCATTTTTATAAAAAAAATTATATGCTCTTTAATTAAATCTCAAATAAAACATTGACAGATCATTCTGAGCACTTCGGGCATCGGGATCGCGAGACGTCTGTTTTCACAGTCTCCAAATAATTTCATATAATAAAAAAATTAAATAGAAATTCCATGACATTAAATTCTCCACACCTTAAGGTTCTATTTCCATGAAATCCACAACATAGACTAAAGAAACATAAGGTCGTACATATCACGAATCTAGGAATCCTGGTCCATGTGCCGTTCTGGAGGTTCTCGTGACGCCAGCGTACGCACACCATAGGTATCGATCTCCCACGAACGAATCTCTCATATCGATCCTCAATCTCTATTGGAACCTCCAAAAACATCACCACATCATCATGGTCTACTTATCCATAGTCAATAACATGAAATGGATCATGCATATATCTCCTCATCTTTGACACATGGAACACATTATGCACCTGGTGCATCTCTGGGGGAAATAATAGACATTATGCCAACTCATCCACTCTGCTGAGAATATAGAAAGGTTTGATGAACCTTGGTGATAGATTCCAGTCCCAACCAAATCTCTGAAAATCCCATTGAGGTGAGACATTTAATAAGACATGGTCCCCCTCCACAAACTCAATGTATCTCCATATCTTGTCGGCATAAGACTTCTACCAGTTGTGTGCAGTCTTTACTTGCTGACAAGGTAGGTATCAGGATACAAAATCGTCCACTGCTTTCTTCATCCCTAGCCACCAGTACTGACACTGAATGTCCTAGAAAATATTCACCACACCGGGATGTACCGATAGAGAGGACATATATAACTCCCTCAACACCTCCTCCTATAGCACAACTGGTTCCATGGTATGTCCCCTGAAAAAGATGACGTGCTTCCCACCATCAGAAAATTACTCAGGTGCCTTCCCTGAGGATATCTAAGCATGTCGAGCCTCTCAAATAGTGTCTACAAATCTCTGGTAGTACCTAGACCAAGAATATTTCCCTCTCCCTTAGGGGAGGGAATCATGGAAACATTTTTTTGAAAGGATGTACCCATGCTCTGCCACAACTATTTGGAACTGAAAACTTAAAATTCCTTCTTCGACAAGGGTATATCTGGCCAACTCATGAGTGATCTGTTTCGCCCTCTTATGAATGATTCCATCCTGTGCTACATGGGTTTCATTTTCTACAACCAAATAAAACCTCATTCCAATGTTTTAGATAAACCACAACCTTTTTTCCGAATAAATTCAATATGAGTATGAACTCTGGATGTCTAGTCCATACCTAAACTAACATCCTATGGCGTTGATGCTACCACCAAGAGGATCCAACCGAAACTCTCACCTAAATGGTCAGATCACACCATCGGTGTATGTGGGATTATCGAGTCTCCTCCCAAAGATATCTCCAGACATGAGGGTTAAGTCAACGGTTTAACCAAAAACTCTAGGTATTTTACACGATTCGTGGAAATAAGGAATTATTGGAACCATTGTCTATTGATACGGAAGCTAGTATTATACATATAATGTACCTCAAATAATTCTTATAGCCCTTGGCTCACACTCCTTGACCGCATGGAGCTACTTCCTTCCCCTGTCCTCCAGCTCCCTGAGCCTTGTGGGGTCAACAAAACGGGGGTGGTTATAACATGTAAAAATGTATACTGCAACATGGTTCTCTCATAGCTCTACTACAATATTTTCTTCCTTGCAGATTCTTTTTTCCTAATTAATTCCACTTACTGAAACATTTTACATGCCCAAGTATCTGAGACTGGCGCCAGTTTCCTGCTTTCGCACTACAAACAATCACTGGTTGTATCCGCTCAGCCAAATAACATTCAACGTAAAAGGTTCTCTCTATCAACCTAAATAGGTGGGAATTAATAAAAGAATAGTGATGGATATGACATCCTTATTAACACCACGATCGGATGTCCGAGCCACGAAGCAGTTATCATATCGTATTCATCGACTACCAGGAATGGTCAGTATGCCTCGATGAGTACTCAACTACCAACACGTCATCCTTATGAAACTATGGAAGCTATAGAGAACTCTCAACAACCTCCTCATGCCAGTCCCCATCCGCTTATGAGTCGGGCTCACCATGGATCCTGAGGAGTATCTAATGTGGAAACTCGTGTAAGGCACAAATCGTAAATGTTTCTTCTACAAGTACTACCGGTTGTAAATGATTCCCAACAGGTAGTGATAGAGCTGACACACTACCTGAAGGTACTATCTAGAGAAATGGTGCATGTACTGAAGCCTCATCACTATTCATACCATCCTCATGGTCACTCGCTAAAAAATAATAGAAGCTATGATCCCCATCTACTCTACATGTGTCTCAACTAGGAGTAAAACTCTCTCCACAGCCTCCAGCAAGTCCTCAGCTGCTAGGGAATCTGTCTCTTCTCGAAAAATCGGAGGCCTATATCGCTAGAACTCATGAAATGCGCTTAGTTTGTGTTAATACACTACTGGTAGAGCTGGTGCCAATGATCGTCCTATTGGTAGTGGTGCTACTGGTTCACCACCTGAAGGTGCAAACTCCGTAAGAGGGCCCTACACCAAGGCCTCATCGCTCAGTGGGCTGTCATTGTGTACTATCTAGGGAATCCTAGCTGGTTATCTACGCAGAATAATCCTGATAACGAATAGGTTATCCATGGTCATTATCTATACATAGTTAGATGACTCCAAAGAAATCAAAAGAAACACTTTTCAAAAACACACACAATCAGTATTTTCATGTGCTGAGTCGGAAATAAAAATTCAGGGTCCTAGTGCATGGATATGTCGGCCGCCGCACCAACACTGGTCTCCCCGAAATAAAAACCACACTCATAAAACTTAACACTATTGCTTCACCAAAAATATCAGAGTCCCAGTTCTTTGGTAGAATCGAACTCCTTTAATAACAATTTGTCACGACCCGTCCCCCAGGGCCCATGTCGCGACAACCCCATGCCTGCCTTTCATAGGGTAGGTTCTGGCGACTCGAACTGGAAAGTCATATCCATAAAATGGGAATAGATTTCCTTTAAACCTTTATAGGAAAAAAATTAGAACACAACAAGAATCAACCACTGTGTAAAATTGCTGTGAAAATTGTGATGAATGTAAAGTGGCCAGAATACAAGCCCAAATGAAAGTACGAGTACAAATACAAAGTTAAAAATACAAATGAAAAGTGTAAAGAAGCTCCCGGATCATCCACCATCGATCCTACCTAAAGGGTAGGTATAGATTGCCTCCATAGCTCTCCACTTATGTCCATCTCGACTATGTCACGTCTCACCGAATGGTCTACCTCCGCACATCGTGTAGTCTTTGTTCCCTTTGTGTCGATCAAAATTGTACGTCGTCTGCACCAGAATCAACAAGGTGTGGGAGAAGACTGTGCATGGGTGAGTATAACAATACTCAGTAGGGACCTCGAGACCTTATAGGTCTCCTAAATATCCAGAAAGGAAAACCACAAAGCAAGATATCAACTCAACATAGGTATGTTATCATACATACACATAAGTTATCAAGATAAACACAGACCATACATGAGGGAAGAATACCACAAAGGTAGCAACATGATGGTAAAAGTACTACACATGTATCACCACAAAGATAGTACCACGTAGGTAGTAGACTTAGTTCAAATAGAGTCTCAGCTAAAACTAGGATTTCAGTGATGTATAAAAGTACAGATGATTACTCATGAATCTAGATCATCTTATTCTATCAAGAGGCACTGATGCTGATTATATGGAGTCTTATCGACACATGACTAATAGGGACTAACCCCTGCAATGACCCACATAGGACCCGACCCCCACATGATCTCTATGAATGATGATAGCCAGTCACAGATTCTCTAGGCCTAAGAACAAGTATTATTTATAGTCACATTGTCGAACACCTTGACTACTTGAAAACACCTCCTATAACGTGTACAGTGGGTCTTCTGGGTTATAGAGAGGCACTTCCCACTAACCATGGATTGATGATTTAATCCACTTATTTGGTACTTTTGGTCATCCGTGTCACAAAGAGGTGATCCCACCATTGGTCTGCCACATCACACAAAGGCGATCACACTCGTGGGCTGTAGAGGTACTCCTCCTATCGAGTAATATGGGTCTTCTTCATCACACATATATTCTTCCCACTGTGGGTCTGCTATGTCACATAGTGGCTCTCCCCACTGGGCATGTCGAGTCGCTCCAAGTCGAAACAGTCAGCAGTCATCAAATCTCATACAGTGGCAGGGTTCCGTACATAGCGCCCTTAGGAGAACCGCTCTCCAAGCCATCATAAATACCTCAAAATCCCCAATGTCCCACATATAATTTTACCAAAGGTCTTACACATCCTAAGGGACCTACTACAACATATGGTGACTTAATTGGATGCCTGGTCTGTATGTTATTAGCGTTTCTGCTCTGAGGGCCTGGTTGGATTGAGGTCTGATCCAACCCTGCCATACTTCGACCATATCCAAAACTAATGTTATGTATACCAAAAGTACCTTATTGGTACAAGGATTATGGTTACAAATATGGTTCATCAAATGGTAGCTCGATTAACACGCTGTACCCACAAAGACATAACTGGATCCAGATGGTCCCGGGTATGGTCTGACCCCTTTCGACTGACCTGTTATGACCTGTCCTGGGCTAACCCAAACTCATTGGGGACATCCTAGATCGATCTGGGTTCGACTCGGTTGGCCTGGGTTGTCGTCCATCCAGTCTAGACACCGAA
The DNA here is from genome assembly GCA_963277665.1 of Viscum album. Classification (NCBI taxonomy): domain Eukaryota; kingdom Viridiplantae; phylum Streptophyta; class Magnoliopsida; order Santalales; family Viscaceae; genus Viscum; species Viscum album. The sequence continues at coordinate 308,803 of CAUJRU010000211.1, forward strand.
GGGGGGCGGCCCGCCCTAGCTCGCTGGAGCTCCTGCTGCATCGCGGCCCACTGTGGTGCGGCCCGCTGGGCACGGCCCACTGCGGTGGTGGTCCACCAAATTGTGGTCCACTATGACTGACACCCTAGGGAATGCTCACCCTGGTCTTCTCAAATAGTCGGGGGACCTTTTAGTTTCTAAAACATGAGACCCACCGAAGGGGTCCCTCTTGGTGTGCCATGGCAGAATGGAAGGTCGGCCGATCTTCCTCCCCGCGGCGTAGTCACGTGCTGCAGCTCCACCACTGCCAGCCAAATTTCACCCGCATTCGGACTTAACCATGTAAAAGAGGTTGCATCCTCTTGATCCACTTGTTACACAGACGTGTTCCACCCCACCTTCCTCGCGTCCGACTAGGTGTCGCCCGCCGACCTGTTCCGCGAGCCATTGCGGCTTTGTTCCATGCTCAATAAAATAAACGATCGCATATTCGCGATCAGTGGGTCAAGGGATCCACATCTTTATATCGAACTCAGGAAGACTCCATGTGTCCATTTTCACTAAATATTTCGTGTTGAAGAACGGATGAAGAACACATAGAGAATAAAACAAAAAAGAATCAATGTTTATGTGTGTAAGGATGACCATGTTCGTTTGGCCATTGTCATCATGAATTTAGGATTTGAAGTTTCAACAAAATAAATTCAATCATATTTATAAAACCCCTACTTTATGAATGATGGAGAAACATCCGCAGTTGAGGAAGTGGGTCAGTGTTCACTGTTCCCGCAACAGCCTCCATTGACATCGCTTGATCATCGATCCTCATTCAGGGTTTTAGTGCCGAACACCACCACTCACCAGAACTGGCTCCTTCTTCCAAGGGCTCAATGTCGCAAATCTCTTTCAGCACTTTGTTGTTTGGCGAAGCTGTGCCGAAACCTCTCCCCATGCTCCATTTAGATAGGAGAGGGGGTGTCTAACCATGTCGTGAATTATTGGGAGTACATTTATTATGAAGCTTCCCAAATTCTCCGAAGAAGTAGTTACTGGGAATGATGTGTCAATCCATTTAAAGTCTTGACCCACCATTGGTCCCAACACAGTTTGTCCATTGGAGGATAAGATAAAAAAAATATAATAATAAAATTATTTCATTTTTTTCCATAAAAAGTCCAAAAAACTAACTTTTTCACCCGAACTACTTCGGTCAAAGTAAAGCCTCCCTTAAGAGAACCCCACCACTATAGATTGAATGGTGCACTTAGATTTTTAATATGAGCACCGGTTCAAAATTTATAAAATGCCTGAACATATCCAAAAAAGAGTTCGGAAAATTATTAACAGTCACCCTCGACCTGCACTGGTCAAGGTTAGGCTCTGCCAAAGTGATACACACCCCAACAAACCCAACGGTACTCTTGGATTTCCAATACGAGTTAATGTTTAAACGTTATGGATTTTACAATAAAATAATTTTCACTCAATTATTTTATTTACAGCCAAAAACTAACTTTCACTAGTGTCCCACACTGGTCAACGTTAGTTTCATCCTAAAGAAAACCTACCCACATAAAGTACAAAGGTGGTATTGTTTTTTTAATTAGATTTAGTTTTCATGAGTTATAAGAATATGAAAAATAAAATAACTTTATTTAATTGTGTTTTTACGGTTATTCCATTTTCGGGTTTTCCCACCATAGGCTTGCGCCCACTAATCTATACTAACACCTATGGTAAACCCACCATTCTGAACGCAACGGTTCCCTCGAATTTTTGATCTAGGTAACCGGTTATGAGTTATTCCACCTTTTCAGGAAATCTTCTTACATGCGTTAATTTAAGATTAACCAAACATCGACGGATCATTCTAGGAACTCCGGGCCTCGAAATCTTGATTTGTTAGATTTCACAATCTCTAAATAATCCCAATAATCAAAAAATTATAAAAAAAATGGGACATTACATTTTTCCTTTTTTACCACACAACAATAAATATTAATGGATTGTATAGCATTAAAAAGTGGTTACTGAGTCATTTTGACCACACTAGATGTCAAATTGGCATTTTTTCACCACAGACACATCATAAATAACTCCAAAGTTGGTTTTCAATGATTTTATGACAAATTATGGTCTTTTTATATGGTTTTGACTATTCTATGTATGCTTTAGTGTTTTAAAATACTAAAAACGTGTTTTTAAAAATAATTAGAAAAAAGTTACTCAGAATGACAATCTATCAGTTCCAAAATTTTAAAATATAATATACGGTCATTTTTTTATGGTTCTAGGGAATTCCAACATTGTTTTTATAGTCCCCCACCTCTATAATGTTTTTTTAAATGCCTTTGTCCAATTAAGAAGTACATACATAGTAATTCCGACAAAACAACATGTCGTAATAACATGTTTTCCTTACAGAACTGTCAAAAATAAATCATCTTTAGTTTTACAAAGGTTTATTACCAAACTACATATATTTTAAATTTTTTTTACCATTCCATGAATGTTTTATTGTTATAAAATACATAAAATTAATGCACATCCATAACAGTAAAATCATTATTCAGAATGATGTTCTCTCAGTTCTTACATTTCACAATAAAATATACAGTTATTGACCATTGATTTTAGTGAAATATAATGTAATTTAATTAGTTTTATCACCATGATAAATGTTTCTATAATATTAATAATTATAATTTTCCCACAAAACATTCTTTATATTCATTGACTCCAAATCCTTTTGATCATTAAGGTGGTTCTTCAAATTACCCAACTTGTTAAGAAATGTAAAAATTAAATTTTATAGGTGTTGTTGTTAATATGCATCATATAAATATTATGACATATAAATTTAAACTCCCAATACGAAATATTAATAAATATACTCTTTTTCTTTCATTTTTTTGTTTTATATTCCTCATATAAATTACGTGGTACCATTTCCCCCTTCATTAAACTGATGATATTTTCTGCGTTATTTAGTGTAATTAATCAATTGTCCTAGGATTTTGAGATCATATAACACCTTTGGTGACATTATTTTTTCAATTTCTTCATTGAGTCATTTATTGTTAAACCTGAATTTATGATAATCATTAATATTTGATGATGACACATAATAAACCTATATATTATATGAGGTAATATTGGATGATCAAAATAAAATTTCAAAATGAGACATGTCAACCATGTATGAGTGTTACAGCCTGATAAATTTCCTACTCTAGGAAATTCATTGATTGTCCACATTAACGAAACCCTTATTTTTAATAGTTGTCTCATTGAAGCATCATATGTTTCCTTGGAATTATCTCATAATTATATCAATTCATTGATTAGAGGTTGAATGAAAACATAAATTTCACTTATATGAATTTGATTTCCTGGAATAATAAAAAAATAACAAATTATTTCTTCTTCAAACACATACATGGATTTTGATAGTAGGGGATAAAAAAAAAACAGATGCTCTAATTATTATTAATGTACCAAAAGGGTTAAAACCATCTGAATCTAATCCCAAATGATAATAAATAGTATTCAGAAAAATATAGATATACAGAATCAAAAATACACTATGATGTTTAATCTTTTTTATGTATCATCGTGACATAACTAATATCATGATCATACCACTTCTTATTGAATGTGTTCTTATATGAAGTGAATAATTGTTTCGATAATACATTCAATGGAATGATTTGAAATACAATTTCATGATTTTTCTAATTGTTTTTCTTCACAGGGATGCATTGATTTCAAAACTCATTATTGTTCATTGACATTCATTTACTTGTATGACATCATCTACATTCTTTTTAATCATAATCATCTCCCTGGAACTGCATGAAATCATTAGGGAATGCATGCATCTTGGTAACATTGATGATCACTTACATCATCTCATTGAGTGTTACATGGATATTATCTACAATAAATTAATCATGAGGTAACTCTACAATCATAGAAATATATTGTTCATACTTTTTAAAATACACATGATATGACAAAAAATCATTACAAAATATAACGTCGAATACATGGAACATGATTAATACTGTTCTTGTTGTCCTTATTTAAGTAATTCGTAAAAAATTATTTTTTACTAATGTTCTGAGAATGATTATCCTACTCAGGATCAAGTAAAGAATCTGTTGATCTATTAAAATCATGGATATTTTACTTTTGATAAGAAAATACTTAATTTAAAAAAATTATATATATTATCCTCTTTCATGTAACATTGGTTTTCATAAATGATTTTACATTGTAGTTGAATTTACCGAAAAAATTAATCATCATGCAAATGAAAACTTATATATTGAACATGAATATATTTCGATATAAAATTATCATATAAATTGTTTCTATTTAACCATCTCGTCAATTTATAATCATGAAAAATATATTTTATTCTTCAATCAACTAATCAGTTTTCAATTGTCTAATCAAAAGATTCATCCACTACCTTGTCATTCCATAGTGTTTTCAAGGTTAATCTATACAATGTTTATCCATAGGTCTCGGATTATATTTTTCTTGTACAATCAAATATAAAGAAATAATTTTTAAATGAAACCAGAATTGTCAATATTAATAAAGGTTCTATACATGTTTTAATTTGACTCAGGAGTATGGTATTTGATGTTAGATACATTCTTGAAACAATTAATAATTAATGATTGTTGTGTACAAAAAAACAACTACATTGAATATGCTAAGGATGAATCAATTTTTGTAAAATTATATATAGATTATTTTTTTCCAGAAAATGATAATGGTTTATTCTACCGTAGTGTTGTTACTAGGGTGGTTTCAATCCATTGAAAAATTAGCTACATTGATCAATTTCTGAATCATATCCAATTAAGTAACTATGACCATTAGAACCAATTTTAAAATATTAATTCAAAGTATACATTATTTGGATGTCACAAACTATTGTATGGATAAAATCGATAATCATTGAAGTAGTATGTTGTTATAAGTACTTATACTTAATTATAACATTTACGTTTATTTTATATGTGACCCTTTTTTTTTGAAAAACAAGCTATCACATCCCAAGTTATAAAATATACGCCTCACATCAATTATTAAACGTGAATATAGTTAACGATTCAATATATATGCTCACCCTGACCAGTATGTACAATTTCAGAAACATCACATTCCCATTCATTTTGAACAATAATTAATATGAAGACCCCCTATGAAAAATTGATACTTAGCAAACATTTCAATTTCAAAAATATACCATGGGTCATAATCTATAGATAAACTTTATGAATATTTATTTAATATTCCATCCATAAAGTCTAATAAACATTGAGAAACTAATTTATAAAATTCTATGGGAAATCTCAAATAGTTATTAATCATAAAGTAACTACATTCAATTTATCCAAACAATGTCTTATAATAATCCATGGACACCCTTGGAATTTATGAGTTTCAATTTAAAAATTTTAAGGAAAAAAAAATTTAGTGTCATTAAATAAATTAATAAAAAACATTTGATTATTTTGTCAAATTATAGGTTTTAATGTTATATGATTATTAAATATTCAATTCATATTTTCATATAAATTCATATGAATTCAATGGAAAAAAGTGAATCCTGGGTTTCCTTTAAAATATATTTATATTAAAATATAATAATTTCATTTGGAATTTAAAACATGTCTAAAAGAGTCAATGAAAATGTGTTTATTAATTTAATGAATAATCCAAAATATAAAACAAACCTATGAAAATCCAATTAAAAAATGGATGACCCTAAATAATCAAAACAAGGCACGTGAAGCCTTATGTTTCTAATATGAACCATTAAATCACAAATACCAGGCTAAAATTGATCTAAAATTCCCCTTGGTTATCCATACCAATCATCCGTTTGATAGAGAGGTAGAAATATATAGTAGGGTAAAAGAAGAGTTCTATAGAGACATACATGGAAGCATCACAATGAAAACATCTAAAAATCTATTGACATTCTCTTGGAAGTGGGATAATATAGAGAGGAGGTGATCCTGACATGCATGGGTTAAAAAAGAGTTGATCTACTCTTTTATGGAGAAAACTATTCTAGGGAGAGGGAGGTCGGAGGTTGGTGGGTGTCCACTTCCCCTCAATGGAGGGGACCCGATGGGAAAAAGGTGTTCGTATTAGTGGTTTTACATTTCAGCTGGGAAGAGGGAGGTTGTAGGTGGGGGTCCATGGGTTAGGGTATCCACTGTGCATAGGGGAGTGAGGTCTGTTGGTGTGGGGGGGTGATTGCGTGGGTCATTCTCAGACTAGGGATGAGATAGGTGGAGTTCGGGGAGGGAGAGGATTGGAATTTTGGTTATATAGAGGGAATGTGGGAGGGGGGATATGTTTTTAAAAATATTTCACAGTGTTATAATCAAAAATACTTACCACTATTAAAATAATAAGTATTGAAACTGTTTGACTAATTGGTCATGATATTAATTTTTTTAAACTACATTTATTTCATGGTGGTTACAAGAACTACAAATCATAAACTGATTCTAACTAGGGCCTTTGTTGTAGTGGTAAGACATCGAAAATTTGATTTTCATGAATATTTTTCTTTAACTATGATTTCCTCACCATACAATAGGTTTTATGGTTTTAGTCAATGTGATAAACCTAAATAATTATTATTAATACTATCGGTGATGGATAATGAAATTATTATCCCCCTGGTCAATTGAATATGATGGGATCTAAAATGGAAAATATCTTATCCTCTATTCTAACTCAGAATTATCATTTTATGAACCGTTTTGAACATCCAATTAAGTAAAGGAGTGAAAAAAATACGTTGAGTCTTTCATGAGGCAATGTAAACATTTAATTTGTCAGTCAACTAATCAACTAGTTACTGAACTATGGATTAATACCATTTAAAAGTTATGTTCTTTTCTCTTGTGTTTAGATAATGACAAATTGCATTAGTCCGTTATTCATTTATAAGAATATATGGATAAATTGTGGATTTTTATTAAGAATATGATCTAAAAATATGAAATTATAACCATTAATGGGGATGAGTTTATGATTTTATTTTCCAATAATGTCTTTAATCATATTATTCTCTCAAAAATTCAGATGGAATAATTTTAGATATAGTTTGAGAGTAATGAATCTATTTGTACCTTTGAAGTTAATCATACATGATATATAAGATATGATTCTTGTATTATCATCCAACCTAAAAGTATGGTTTATTGTTTCTTTGTTTTGAGGATTAATACCAATTAATTAAAAATTATTATACAAAATAGAATTATATATCTATGAAGAAATATTTTTTTAATCTATCAAGGTGGATATGGATGTTGGAGAGACCCAAAAATAAAATAGTTTTGATAAGAAATAAAACAATGAATTCAAGGGAAACACTAAAAATCATATATAAATGTGTATAAGATATAATTTATACTCAATTTTTTGATAGATACATTTATGAAATTTTAGTATGGGGACTACAAAATATTTAATGTTTGGTAAGGATTTTAATTGAGAAATAGATTACCAATGTGATTGGAAGAAGTGTTGTAATGATGAAAATAGAGAGAAAGATCCATCAAATGAACCAACGAGAGTCTTGTGATTAATGTTTAAGATGTTTCGTAATAAAATGAATTGATTCCCGATCCCAAGTTCCAATGGAGATGATATTATATAATAGAATCTTAAGTCAAAATAAATTGGGGAATATTATACAATTACAATAAATGAAGTAATTTATAATATTTATGGAACACATTTTCTCTACTCCTTATTAAGAAATTAATGTATGGATTTTGTTTTATGGGTCCCTATTAAAATTGTATCTTTCTTCCAGTAGTGGAAGAAGAAGTTATTTTATTAATTTATTGTCTCTATCTATATGGATTTTAGAGTGATGATACAGAATTTGATATTCTATAATTTCAAGTATCGACCCTTAATTACAATAGAAATGTTTTTTTCAAGAATAATAGATTATTTATATAATAAATTTTGATTCATAATTTGGAAGCATTAATCCTCCATTTAATATTAACATATTATTTATATATACCATCATGGGTCTATGAGTTTATATTTTATCATAATTTCATAGAAATAAAAGCGACTTTGAGGTTTTTTATATTGGTAGTTTATTTAGATTTAGGATATATTTTCATAAAATAATGGAATTACAACCCTTTAGATTTTTTTTGAAATTTATTTTTTTGGAGGAATGAATTTAAACATTATAGACATAATATAAATGTTATTTTAATATTTTTGTGGTTATCCTGTATTTGATATCGATGTAATTATGGGTCATAGTTTATAAACACAATTAAATTATATCTAAGAAGGTTAATATATAGATCCTGATTTTATAACATACTTAAAAAAGTGGAATGTATTCATGGAAAAAATATTAGATTGTATCTAATCAGTATTCAATATTTACATTGTTGTTCTGCTGAAATCCTCAAAATGCTCCTGAAAAATAGTTGGGTTTCATAACATTATATCATCCTCTGACAGATTCTCTATCTATGAGAATAATTCAAACCATATATGATATAAAAAAGATGTTTTTATGGATTTAATTAGTTTTTGGTATAAAAACCATCATCTACATGCGTTTTCAGACATAATTAGTTTTTACTCGAGAATATAGATGGCACTTTATAATGCCCTTTATGAAAATAAGTGTTGAACTCCAACACCGTGCAAGGATATTCCAGAAAGAATGTTCCTAGGACGAGAGATAACTAGTAAAGTGAACGAATAGATTATATATATTTAGTATCTTAATAGGGTAGAAAAATGATGATATATAGAAATGTTATAATAACTCTCATTAATAAATAGTATAATTTTAAGTTGGTCGGATTGTTTTTCAATGAATTTAACAATGGAAGAAAGAGAGGAAAACTAAACCCATATTATATCAGTCCCCTTGAAATTATTTATCATATTATAAACATATATGATTATATGGATAATTGACATATCATATATCATATTTATTAATTTTCACAATATCTCTAAAATGGATGACCATAACTAATACATTAATTATGTTGAAATCTTATAACATTCCAATATAGTATGATCTTCCTATTATGTAACAACTGGTGGGGATTCATAATCGCACAGATAAAGATCAATTAAACTAGAACAATATCATAGAATATTTTTGGTTGTGATTAAATTATTATGAAAAATTTACAGGGGATCCTATGTATATTTTGAGGATTAAGTATCCTGAAATTTTTTACTAATGCGATAAATTTATAGGAAGAAATTCATTTTAACGAGGTAGAAAGTAATACCTCTCGACTTTGTGATTTTTTTTTTATTTCAGTATTTTATATATTTTTCATTTTATAAACCAATTATTTTATCATGTGTTACACAATAAATTTAATTTATATTGTGTTACACACCATAATAGTTTTTTCTTTCATTACATGCTCCACCAAGTTTAAACGAAACATGGAATACAATAAATGTATTATTATTTAACATTATTTTATAACGTAGCAATTTTATTGGGTTTTATGAATATTTGTTTCTAAATAATGAATCAAAATGTTTTACACATGTATATAAAATGGTTTCATTATTTACTATTTAATTAAAAATGAAAAAAAATTCCACAGATATTATATTTATTAAAAAAATAAAATTATTTAATTCTTCATTATTAAATTTAAAAATAATTTTTTGAAAATGGTTTTATTAAAATTTGTATAATATATATACAATAAAATTTTATAACAATCATAATATTTGTTTTCTATAATATATTGATGTATTTTTCCAATAATTCTCTTAATATAAAATTTTTCAAAAAATCAGTTCATTCGTATTTTTTGAACATATATAAACATTAATTGTTTCTAATTTTATAAAAATTATTCAAAAATTTTGATATTTATATTTCGTATAGATTTTTTTAAAAATTTTCTGGGACTATGTTTTTTAATTTTTTTGAAAATGTTATATTTTTATATAATTAGTGAAAAGTACTGGTTCTTATATGGAATTTTCATTTCTATTTAATAATTAAAAAAAATAAAAAATAATTTAATTTTGTTAAAAAATAAAATTAATTTATTTATATATATTTTCATCCACTTTTTTGAATCATTCTCATATTTAATATTTATGCACAATCTTTTTAACTTTTGAATCGTTTCTCTTTGGAAGACATATTTTTCATCGGATCTCCTGGATTAATTTTAATTTAATCATAGAAACATATATAAATGGAATTTGAAAATGTTTTTTATAATTTTATGTAATCTCTTGATCCCTTACATTGACTGTTTTTACTGTCGAATGTGTTCGAGAGAGGTTTTGAGTGTTTTGGTGGAAATTAAAGGTGCAACAAAACTGGTATAGGAGTTACACGTTGAGTTAGTTGATTACACAAAGTGAAAAAAAAAATTCAGGATTTTCCAAAAATGGTCCATGACATGTAGTTTTTTGGGGTTAAATAAATAAAAAAATAAATAGATGGTTTGTGGTAGAAAACAAACCTTATGTATGTCATAACGTGAAAGGGGATTGGATGCAATGTAATACCATAATCGAGAGAAGTTGTAAAATTATTTTTTGGTCAAACTATCATTAATTCAGACATGGTTTTCTTCTCCACACATATTGGTTGAAACCAATTCCTCCCTAGGTTTTCCTCAATTCCTTCTTGGTTCCTCTTTGATCTATTGATCTCAATGGTTAGTCGTTGGAGATCTATGGTTGATCCGTAGAGAGTTATACTCCATTTTTTTTTGTTTTCTTCCAAAACTATCCTTGTGATCTACTTCAATTGTTTATTTTATTTTTATGCTTTTGGGTTGTGTTTTTAACATCCTTTTTCCATTTTATGTTTATCCATAAGTTTCTTATGCAAAAATGGTTTCTAGGATGTATCATCTTCGCACGAAAATGAGTAGAGAGTTGAAAATATTCCTTAAGGTATGAGTTCCATCATTTATCATTATTATGCATCATGCATGAGGGGTTACTTTGTTTACCTATGAATTATATTGGTTCAAGATTAATTAATGTTAAATGAAATTTTCTCTCTAAATATAAATGATCAATGTGGTTTGATTGAAATGTTTTTGGGATTGAATATTGTTGGTGATTTTGTAGACTGTTTGGTCTTAATGCCTTGATGAAAATTTTCAATGTTGGGTCTTTGTTTATGCCATATATATATATATATATATATATATTATTTAGTAGTGATTTTTTTGTTATCAACCTAATTGGATATTTGTTAATTTCTTATACTTGGGTAATGAAATGGTTTCCCTATGATCTTGGTTTGTGTTATAATGCCCCTTAAATAATGTGGAATGTGATAAAAATCCCCTTTGTAAATATTTAAAATAATCATCATGTGTTGTGATATTTTTATGTTAATGTAGGATAATGATGTGTGGTTGAGGAATGTGAGAGATGATGGTCTGTATGGTTGTTCATTTGATGTGGTGACGCTGTAGTTTTTATAGTTTTATTGTTAGGGAAGTGATGTGGTGGTTTTTTTGGATGTGCAATTAGGGAACTGGGGAGGTGGTTTCTTTGGATATTATTTTTGAGTGGTGAGGAGTTGGTTTTTTTGTTGAGCTTTTGGTGTGGTGAGGTGATAGTTTTTTGATCTATTTGTTGAATGTGGTGGTTTCTTTTTTTTAGATTATTGAGTAGTGGTGGAAAAACTTAATGGATTTTTTTTAATAATTTTAATCTGTCATGGGTTCATTTAGTAATTGGGATGAGATTTTATAATAAATAATTTAATGATGGTTTCCCTGATTAAATGAGGTTGAGTATAAAAAACAAATGATTTGGAGATAAATGTGGAATAAATGAAAATATTCTTCAGTTTATAATGGATTATCAAATTTTAAAAAGGCTTTTATAGATACTAATAATATCATCTTGATGTGGAAGCAATGAAAATAGTATTGTGAGTTTATAGTTTTTTCAGGACCCTGTAGTTTGGGATTTAGTGCTCGATACTATATATACGTACTTGTATTTTCCCTTGATATTTTTATATGCACCCCACCCATGATGAGAAATATGGGATGAACACCTTCATTGTCATACATGGATGTTCTTTTAAATATCTGGTGACGAGTACAGTTGAATGTGTTCAGGCTATTTTCTACTCTCACTTCCAGAAGAAGTAGGTATAGCACATGTTTTGATTGTGGGAGGTCATATAGTGTTTTTCATGGTTGTTGTGATGTACTAAGAGTCTAAAAGTGAAATGTGGTTTTTAGGTGTTTTGAGAGAGGTGTTATGGGTCCCATGAATCTTTGGGATAACATGTTATGGCCCAGGAGATTTCAAATGATACATGATCAGACTTGTGGGGGTGATGTCCATGGTGTTTTCAAGAAATATTTGTGTAGCCATGATTTTTGGACTTTAAGGCCAGCTATCTGCTGATGGGATGTGTTGTGAGGCCCATGTGTGTGAGAGTGTGATTTGTTTTGAGGAAACATTGTGTGTAGGGTGGGATGTGAATTGGTATATGGAAGAGGTGGGAGCACCATGATGTATGATGTTGGGAATGTGAGGAATACTAATGGGAATGTGGTACAAGGTAACCCATCATCAGTGTTCCATACCATATATTATATTACTTGTCTTTCAATATTTGGTGAGCATGTCGTGGTGAGGTTTGGGTGCTCAATATACATGTTCAGGTGATCATTGGATCTATTGTTTTCTAACAGGGGTAGTATTATACTTCATTCGGATGTGGATGAGAGATTTTTATTTTCCTATAGAGTATATTTATATACACACCCTATGCATATAAAACGGTTATCAACATTCCTATTGTATTTTGGGGATGATTTTAGACTTTACTAGCTCGGACACCTAATAGTTGCTACGCTCATTCTATCACTTTATATTACGGAATTAAACATGATGACATTATTTTATTTTTATCAGTTCTAATTTTAAAGGAATATGGGATGGTATTTGGTTTTATTTTTATATTTTTTTCATCATTTGGTTTCTGGTTGATTCAATATATCTCATGAACTTGTTTCTTATAATAGGTACTTGATCCCAAATTGTGATATTTGTGCACCCATGGTGCAAGATTCTAACTCAGGGACTACTGAAGGTGGGACTCAGGGGATATTATCTCACTATTTCAATTTCATACAATGGAAAGGTATAATTTGAATTCGGGGGTTTGGACAAAGTGGAATCAGAGTTTATTATTGAGGGATATGATGGAGATTTGAGTTTTTAACTATTATAATTATATGGGTTGGTATGGAAAAAATTATTTTAAACCATGGTGTATGACATAGGTTTGAGAGATTGGATAAGATAGGGGATTTCCCACCATGATACAGTTCACATAATCTGATATTATGGAATGATAAATTGATATATACATACTTGTAGTGTATAGACCTAGGAAATGTACATTCACTATAGGAAATTATGTTTTTTTTAATTATGTTGTTTTTGGAAAGTCCAAATGCATAATAAAATAAAATAAATGAGGAAAAAATAATATTCATAAATAAAAAATACTACGAGGTGTTAGTAGATGCTTCTTTTCCATTCATATATGGCTCCTAATTGTTATTAACATGTGGATTAGGCATTTGAGTTTCAATAAACGGATTCTATTTATCACCTTCTGGATTTTCCAATTGAGGAGAATGATTACTTGTAGAGGACATTGATTGATTTCTATTAGTAAACATTGGGAATGTATGGGGGTTGTGTTATACATATGGAGACATAATGCACGCTGGAGGATCTTGAGAACACATTCATTTTTATCTGGGCTATGATGGGGTATTGGGTCCCTCTGGAAATCAGTTAGATGCGATGAGTTGTGCATCACCGGTGGATGCTATATTTAGTAGAGAAAAATGAGGTAGAATGTTTGTGGGTTAACTTCCGATTAGAGTTTTGAGAAGATTATATTTGATCAAACATGAATTTAGTGAAGAGAAATGAGATTCTTTCTCTTCATCAGGTGATTATGTTTGTGTGGTAACTAGATAACAAATTCAAGTATCATATTAATTTTTATCCATATCATATTCCATATGAGGAGTCTCATTTGAGACATATTGAGGAGGCACTCCATCCTTCATTCCATAATTATGTTTCTACGTTCCAATTTCTTATATATCTAGAGGTTTATAACAAGGTATAGGTGATCGAGTATATACACTTGCATGGATGTATTTCATTAGAGAGGACCCTGTTGGATTCCATGATGGGAATAGTTGTCTATAGTTGGTCTCAAGTGAAAGGATCATTTATGGGTTCCATCAGCAGTAAGTCATCCTCCATATATTCCGTTCTGGATTTCTTCGGATAGTGGGTTTCTTTCCCTTCCAATTAGAATTTTGGTAGATTCTTTTTGGGTTTTTGGGTTCATATCCCTTTACAAAATTAGTGCATAGTGGTTCCCAAATCTTATTTTTGTGGAAGTGGATAGGTTAAAAACCATCTGAGTAGAAGTTTCCATTAAGAATAATTCAGTTTTAGGGGAAGATGGTTTTTGCTATGCCAATGGGAGTTGGATCATGTATAGGTCTTCCTAGGGATGTCTCTCATGTTCTAGTACCCTACCCCAAGTGTGTTTGTGGAAGTGGTAGTCAATGAAGAGGAATGCGAGATGGGTGAGGTCCATTTCATGCAGTCGAGGTAGTAGTTACAGAGGGGATAGATATAGTCAGATGTACGATCAGTTTGTTTACCTCTACTGTTTGTGACATGATTGATATAGGATATTATCACTAAATTTATATACCTGCTCTACCACATGATCTAGGACTAGACATAGAGAGGTTTCTTGTTCCCGTGGTGTATACTATGCTACTCGAAGTCCAGACCATCTTGTTTGATGTGTTCTGCGGGTGTAGACTATTGTTGGGACCGTTTTAATACTATTGATACCTTTTATTTCTACAGATTCTACCATAATATATCATCCTCAAAAATGAATTTTTGGGTTCTTTATGTTCTGTTATTAAATTATTTTGGAGGAGAGTCATGTATTCATATTTGGATGACCATCACGTGGTTTTCAATATTCAGTGGAGTCGTCAGGAGGGAAGTTGGTTTATGGATCCCCTTATTTCAATGGAGGTTTAGTTGTGAGTGGAATTAGTGGATTCTGGTATGGAATAGGTTCCCATGGGAATTTGGGATTTGTTGGATGTTTTTCATAAGGATGTTTTGATTCCACTCTCTTTCCATGATGTTGGGTTCAAGATAAACATGAAGCCCAGTGATTCTCCAAATTTCATGGATCCTTATCAAATTGATCCTTCTGATTTTTGGAAGTTATGGATTCAGATTGATGATCTGATGTAGTTGGTTTTTATCTAAACTAGTGTGTCATTGTGGGGTGTTCCAATTTTCTTCACAAAGAACGAAGACAGTGGTCTAATGCTATGCATACACTACCATTGGTTGAATTAGGTGATGGACATAAATGGTTACCCACTTCCAAGAATATATGATCTATTTGACCAGATGAAATGGGTGAGTTGTTTTTCTAAAATCAATTTGTGGCCTGGATATCACCAGTTGACGGTGAAGGAAGGAAATATCCCGAAGACTAGTTTCAGATGTAGGTATGGACAGATTGAGTTTATAGTCACTACATTAAGTCTAAAAAACACTCTAGTCTTCTTCCTGGGATTATGAGCTCTATATTTCATGAGTCCTTGTATCGGTTCACCAGTATATACATCGATGACTTAATCACATAAATGAAGACATTGGATGAGCATTCTAGGAATCTCATAATCATCCTCCATGTTCTTAAATGCAACCATATCAATGAAATTCTTTCCAGGCGTATGTTTGGGAAAGAAATGGTTAATTTTACTGATGCACATGGAATCTTTTCAGGATGTGGCAGATGAACCATAAAAGGTTTATGTGGTTGTTTCTTTTGTATCACCCAAGAACATGGCATAGATGTGTAGTATTCTTGGAATTGTAGTCTATTATCTGATTTTGTTCCCAATTTCTCTAGATTTGTAGCCCCATTTTCATATTTGAAAATGATATACCATGATTTAGTGTGGAGTGATCCTTTGTAGTTAGTGTTCTGTCACGAACCAAGTCGCGTCGACCGTAAACCGGTCACCCAAGACGACCCGCGACATGGCCTGAGAGGCGTTCCCGATCCTCCTGGGCTGGCGACAAGCACCAGGGCATCAAAGAGAGAAAGAGGGAATGATTTCTCCCAAATAAAATAAATAATGAAGCAGAAAGAAAATAGAACAACACAATGTAAATAAACAACATGAAAATAAATAATGAACAACAATAACAACTAACATGACCACGACCAAAACTCCTAATTACTTTGAGAGTCGTTCCCTAATCCACAACCAAATATCTCCCACAATGAGAGAGAACATGTAAACCTGAAACAGAAACTAAAAATAGGAAAAAACTATAGGCGTGAGTATTAAAACTCAGTAGGTAGGCCCAACTATTTCTATTACCAATTCACATACCATTAGATAATGAATTTATAAATTCCAGGATTGAACAAAATTATATAAAATATTGGTTTCTACCCAGACTTTCCTTTCTAAAACAAGTAACAGTCCGTTGCCTCTTTTTAATTTAAGAACAAGTTTAGTGTTTGGAAGAAACAAATGAATTTCATTTAAAAACACTTTGGCGAACAATTTAGAGATCCAAATTTTTATTGTTGTTCAATTAAAAAACCACACACAACACACGACGCACACTGAGGGAAATGGAAAAAGTGGCACACGGGTCCAGAAAACAAACTATACCTCCCAATCGTCTACCACATACAAAAAAACACTAATAGAAACATGGGTCGAACCTAGGAGATCGTGAAAATTCCATAACATACCATACATGTGATCTATCCTGAAAGCATGCTATAACTCAATGTTGTCATAACGCCCTAATGTTCGTTATATCCCTGCATAGCCTAACCGAGGGGCCCAATCCTCATAGCAGCAATAACTCAGTATTCCCCTACTATGGGGCCACTAGCCAGTGCATAATCTAAACTAGTGCAACAATCATTCTCAGAAGATTTACTCACTATGCCAGGTTCCCATGGCAACACAAGCAATAAAAAGGGGTGCATCCACAATGCAAATCAATAAGTCATAATGACAAAATATCACATAAAGCTCATGAAATCAACCCAAACCAAAGATGATCCCTGATTGGGTTTTCCAAAATAATATATTTTTTTAAAGTGTCAATCGGGCCTTCACCAATTTTAAAGCAAAACCTCATTTCTCGAGAAACCCCAAAAAACTTTTTCACGGGAAATCATTTATCATTAAAACTAGAACAACATTTGAAATTTCGTGAATGATGATTAAAGGACAAACATGAATTATTTCAATACTGGGTGTTCGCTTGTCAAGAAAATGTTTCAAGTGTTCGGTATAAAATAAAATGTTGTTTTCAAACAAAATAATCATTTAAAAATTAAATATCTTATACTATTTCTCATTCATTAAAATTAATAAAACATCAAGCAATTAATAAATTATAATTTTAATGGTGACTTCAGTGGGGGACCTACCTCGACACGTAGTGGAAACACAATGACGCGACACTCCTCACAAAGGTGCGCAACGATGAAAGACGATGATCCCAGTATCACGGTTTCCATCGACGGCACGCTGCAACCACCGAACAAGAATTAAAAACACATAACTAGGGGCTTAAAACAATTCAAACAAACATAAGGAGAAAATACCATTTCGACATGATTTAAAAACATAGTGCGCACCACCTGCACTATTTAATAAACCACATTATAATTTGTTAAACAATTCCAAAGACGCCCTCAAACGTAAACACCCAAATCCCCTTCAAAACCTTCATTATGACCAGCCGCACATCCTCAACATTCTAGAATATAGAACAGATGACATTCATTACCGAAAAAAACTAGATGCACATTTTATTGAAAACACATCAAACACAAACTAAATTCTTTTAAAAAGAATGACAATTTTTCACTAAGATAATCAATCACAAAACACGTTAAATTAATTAACATAATGAAAAAACTATCCAAACAAGGGAAAACCAACAATTTAAATATTAGATCATCAATTTAACGACAACAACGAATACCTAGAAACCCGAGAGGTGTGAACCTCATGTAAACAAATAAGACATAATTTAAAGAGGTGTAAGCAATGAGATTCAACCTCAAGAACGAAGAAACATTAGGAATTCTGAAGAGAAAATCCAAACCCACATTGGTCTCACCCCAATGATGTCAATACTGATCCGAAAGTGAAATCACCACCAAATGATATGGACATCGGCGAGGTCACGATCGTAGGAGAGGCTGCCCGCGCTGGAATGGAAGGTGCCATATGTCTTGTGTCGGCCAGAGAGGAGAGAGCAGTGTGGGTTAGTGGGTTCATAATGCGGCGGGGGATCTGGCCAGCGATGGAGAGCAGGGAGGAGAATACATGGGGCTACCGAAGCCAGGATGTGGTGTTGGGAGGCATTTCACTGCTTAGGGAGAAGGCCAGGGGGTGCGGCGGGGCATAGACCGGGTCGCGAACCAAGGGGGCGGCCCGTGGAGGATGGAGGACGCTGGAACACGAATGGCCGTCTAGCATGAGGTTGTGCCAGGTGCAGAGGCTGGAAGCGAACTAGAGGGCGTCAGATGTAGGGAGATGGGGTGCTATAGCTGACGAGGGAGGCGGGCCTTAATGCAGGAGAGAGGCGGAGTAGTATGGTGCTGTGAGGGCTACTGGGTAGAGGCAGGACATGAGCAGTGTGCCTGGGATGCTGCAAGGCCAAGGCGTCCTGAGGGAGAGCTGGTGGGCTGGTCAAAGGCTGCAGGGGGTGCCGCGCTGTTCAAAGGGGGTGCGGCTACTGATGCTGTGTGGGAGCATGAGAGGGGAAAACAAGGGGAGTGGTGGTGCAAGAATAGGTTTGGGGGGGAGAAAAAAATGAGATCTGCTAGGGTTTGGAAAGAGAGAATGGGAAAAATAATAAATCAAAATAGAAAAAAAGAAAAAACAAATCAAACTTAACATAATAAATATAATATTATACATAATAATAATAATAATAATACTTAACCCTTATAAATAGAAATACTTATATGAATATTGATAATTATGCCGATAGAAATATAAATAATATGAATACCCAATTCACTTCAATAATAATAATAATATCATTAACAATAATAAAAGTTTGAATAAAAAAATAAATTATAAAAGTATATCATTTTAATTTTCCACAGACAGGCTGATCATTACAATGTCGGGGCAAATCCACCCGGGGTATCCAAAATGCGCTCTACCCAGGCGCTCATCAATGTTAGCTGAAAAACACACACTTTTAACATGACTCAAATTTTTTTCGTCTGGGACTCAACCCGAACCCCAACAAAATTTTGAAAATTCAAAGAAAACTATAAAATAAAATAACAGATGGAGAGTGGTGTGACAATTCTGCCCACCATAAGGCTTTCCACACTCGGAAAGCCAAAACAAGATCTAGACCCAAAGATGAAACACCTTATGTGTCACTCATCCCCATAAGAGTTTTAGCGCCTCCAGTTGATCGACCCAAGAATACACTGAAAACCCAGGACTCACAACTCACCCATAAGACAAGATCACCTTAATCGTCACCAATCCGTACCCAAACCATTTGTTTCAACCAAGGAACGAACGAAATTAAATCACCTCCAAGACTTATCCCTATAATCTTATTCCAACGAAACCGTTGGGTTTACTCCAATATCAACGTTCACTCGAGAGGAAAAAATCAAGATTAGGTGGTTCCACACAAGACTACCCAGCATCAAACCAAAACCTAAAATGAAACTGGGATATTGACACAGGGAGGCCCGAACGGACTCCCCACCATATGAGTCAAGCCAAACTGAATTCAACGAGACCAGCAATGGGTCTCCCCACCATAAGAACCGAAGAGATTAAGTGAACATGAAAACATTCCACACAAAACAAAAACCCCCACCACAATGGGGTGAACGGAAAGGCCGAACTAGTAAATTCTCAAAACTATTGTCGTCTCCCCATCAACAATGTCTCACCCTCGGAAACACACATACCATTCCACACTAAGGATGAAGATTAACCCAGGGCCCTTATTCACCACTGGGGTCCTCCTGACTACGTGCTAGCTTCACTCTGAGGCCTATGGATGGAGCACCGATGATTGAAGCATCTCCTGCCTCGCAGTCAGGCTTCATAAATTCCCGAACATAAAACACAAATTACAATTTTACCAAGACCACATTCTTTAAAAACAAAGGTTTCAAATAGGTTCAACCACAAACATTCTTACCACTGAAGAAGAAAAACACCACAAAATGACACAAAGAGACAAACACTACATCCAGAGAACACTACAAAAAGAAAACCCCAAAATGTTCCCCAAATATCGCCCTACTCCTGCTGAAGACTGCGATGACCTTCGACGAGCAACGTCTAGCTTCAGCGCGATTCTTGGAAACACCGTGGTAGAATCACATTAAGTGAACCGGACGTCAACATGTGTGGTAGGGTTTCGGAGCATTCGGGCACATCAGCCTCTTGTGCCCCGACTTACCGTAGTGTTGACAGATCAATGAATTGCACTGTAAGGAAGATGACTAAACGTCTGAAGGTCTCTTGATTCCTCTACCAGCACCACTAGCATTAGGTCTCTTCTAATTCTTCATATCACCATCCTCTGCACTGGTACCTAATGTTATAGGATTTTCCACCTCAAGTACTCCTGCTAACCCAGCTTCATCCAAAAAGGCTTTCCCCACAACATATGAGAGGGTGGTTTGGTTGAGATCTTCCACTTTCAATCGCAACTCATGTCGGAGTCCAGACTCAAATTGTCTAGCCTTCCCAGGATCATTCGCAAAAAACCACTCATCATAAAGAACTAGGTCTATGAAACATCGATAGAATTATAGTAATGATTCAACACCCTGCTAAATACAACACAACTCCATCCTCTTCCTCAGCTTAGTCAACTCAGAGAAGTTTTGTTGGATAAATGATGACTTGAAAAACTCCCATGTTAGATCTTCCTAAGGTTTATTACGAGACACAAACATCCACCATTTCCTTGATGTGCATTCAAGTATAAAGGTATCCAACTTCACCTTTAATGACTCAGGAAGCCCAATGAAACAGAAAATCCTCTTAATAATATAAAACCACTCCTCTGCCTCAAGAGGGGGGTTCAACTTTTGGAACTCCAGATTATAGTATATGGGCTGATCAACTGGAGGATTTTCTAGGGGCGCACCACCCAAAGCTGCACCTTGGGAATCCATCAAACTGTCATGGGGGTGAACACTTAGGAACAAAGGAACAAAGAAGATAGTAAAAACATGGTCATTTCCATTTATATTTCAACTTTTCACAATTTCCAAAATATAACTTTACAAAATGATTTTCATAATGAATGAAACCTCAAACGATTTACTAGGGGGAAACTAGTGATGATGGGTGACTCGGACATACGGTTGGTGGCCATACGCCAGTCACACCACTATCACAAGGAGCACTCTAGGATAATTTCTTCAGCTCCACATGGCATTCCAGGCCATGCAAGCTTACAGAGGGCACTTTCCCAGCTCCTATTTCATTTTTCAATACAAAAAAACCATAGAAAAACCAAAATACCCCAATAACCTGAACATCCCATGGTAACCTGAGGTTTGGAACGAGCAAGGGTTCATGAATTCCTTCTCGTCCGTATGCCCCGAGTCCCAACAATTCTACTCCTTATACCATGAAAACCCCCAATAACAATGGGAAACTTGAAAAACAAGGTGTGCTCAGGAGCCGACCTCCTCTGATACAATTTGATTAATGATATTTAATAGTATGCCAAGAGGTTCTACCAAGGACATGGTTGTTGATCCATGATGTACATAAATGTTGTGACATATATATTATATTTGGATGTCCAGAGGTTTTTTTGGGTATCTTGGTATTGAGACTTACATGTTGGCTAGATTTCTTGAATGATAATTGGATTTCATGATGTAGGAATTACTTGGACAGAATCATAGGATAATGATATACGATGGGGATGATTATTCTCTCCTTATACATTGATATGAGATGAGGATGATTAAGGTCTACTCAATTTGGTCATAATATCATTGATGATATGTTTTGGGGGTGATTATGATATCCTAGGCATATGATCCAGATGATTATGCTCTATCACATTAGTTACGAGACTCAAGGGGTGTTGCATGGAATATCACCAGAGAGTTATCTTTATACAGGCATGGCGACCCTAGACCCAAGGATGATTATGATCTCATGAGTGGTGGGGATGAATACGATCTCCTCATCCTAGGATTAGGATGATTACTCTATCATGAATCAGTTACGAGACTCGAGGTGTGTACAGTGGTGTATCACTAGTGAGTTATCATAATATATTGCCTATGAGTATGAACCTTAGGGACTATCCGAGTTCCAAATTTCATGAACTCCAATTGACCAATACATAGGGCTTGTATGTTGGATTGTATTTACAGGCCTAATTGTTTGGAGACTGACAAACTGACATTTTGCAGGATGTCTGAATGTACTTCCTGGAATCATTATTGATCGGAATTACAGTAGGTATGTGGTATCCATATTTATAGCATTGGAAGTTAGTATACAATATCCTTATTAGCGATTGGAGGTGAGTTCATGTGAACTCAGGTATATTATGTGTATCCCCATGTTGTGACATACCTTACTCAGAGATATAATTATGCCATTGGTCGAAGAATTTATATGTCGATTGGGATTAGGGACCCATAGATCGACATAATAATTCATGTCTTGAGTGGCATGATTTCCAGCTCAATGCCCATCCATATGATTACTCGGTGATTAGGATTATAAACATACGTATCGACTATTTTTGGTTTATATGAGATTTTAAAGTCTTTCTAATGAATTTAATATCTATATATTTATATATAGTAATGGTACAATATATATATATATATGCATATATAGATGTGGATATCTGTTGTGGAACATTCCCAGTATCCTATGATTATAGATCCATTGTATGAAAATGGTTTCACATTTTGTTTTACATATATTTTTTGTTGTCTCTAAGCTAGGCCAAGCATGTTTATTTTTCATACACTTATAGTAGCATATTAATAAGTTCCTTATAAGGGTGGGCTATGAAATTTATTTTTCCTCTCTGCACATTCACCTCAGTGTGCGTGAAGACCTTATGTTTGTTTTTCATGTTGAGCATGATTTGAATTATGGATAGGGATAAGGCCTGAAGATACATGTTCGAGTGGATCTGCACATGTCGGCTCTTCTGATTCGACCATTGCATTTTGATAGTGTTTAGATTCTACATGCATGCTCTAGCTTTGAGTTAGTTTTATATCTATGAATTTTAATTTCATATATTTTTACCATATGTAACTATTTGGATGTCCAAGTGTGTGACTATTGTTTTATGGTATTTCATAGATATTCAGGACTTTATTTCATTTTCATTTATTTTTACACCAAGTTCTATATAAATTTATTTAATTGTTCTGCACTCCATTTGTTCAATGTTTTCAATGAATCTTACCTATTTTCCATTGTTTCTTACTCTGATATGATGGAATATTCTCCCCACTATCACAAATTTGTTCCTCACTTCTAGTCGGAAACCCCTCTCATAGGGGGAGGTTTTCCTGAGGTCTCATGACCCACTGACGCAATTTAATGGTTTAGTGGCATCTAGGTTGGGACATTACAAGAGAATAGACAACGGAAATGAATACAAAAGTATCTCTTTGGAGTCATTCCTGAATAAACATTGATTTTTGTTACAATATATTACCTCATAAAGTCCTCAAAAAATGGATTATTATAATGGAATTTCATATGATTAGTTGACATGAAATTACCAAATACATATTAATATAAAATTCAAAACAATTCTAGAGATAAGATATAGAAAATGTAGTACTTTTTCAAAAAAGATATTTTCTTTGACTGGAATAAAAAATAACCCCCTTAAAGATGTTGAATAAGGGAATTATATTAATAATATATGTCATGATTTTTGGTTCTCTATTATTACTAAATTTAAATAATCTCAATTAATGAATGCTTTATTAAAATGTAGATAGTGTTTTCCATGTATATTCATCATATAGAAATTTTATCTGTGTAGGAAGAAGTGAATAAATATTTATTTTGATTCCATTGATGAAAAATTTATTAAAATTTATTATTATTTATCAAAATTTATGGAATATGATGAGGATTTTGTAATAAATGATCGAATAATGATTTATATGAAATTTAATGATAAATAAGATGGATATGTTCCTATTATTTTATAGGTTGATTCTAATTACTACAATGATGAGTAAAGTAACACTAGAAAATAAAATATCAATTATAGACTCTCAAAAAATCCTTCAATTCAATAAGATATTAAGAGATTAGAAAGTTCCTCTTTAAACCACATAGAAATTAAGGATGGAATATCATACATCATGAGACTCATATGTATTAAAGAAATCAAATTCAAATGAATATGATCTTAAAGAATGGATAATTGTGATGAATAAATATTAGAACAAATTTATTATAATTTAACATCAAATATTGTTGCACAATTGAATGAAAATAAAATTATAGGTATAAATTATGAAATAAAAGCAGTGAACACTGATAAATTTCATGAAATAATGAATGACTAGTTTAAAAAGGTTGATAACAGGGGGAATTTGTTTCTTTTGAAGATAAATCTTCTCCATTACATTACTTGAAACTATCGAATCGTTTTTATCTATTTATCCTCCTTGAATTTACAATATAATCAGATAAATGTTAACACAAAATTCAATAACAATGAAACTGAAGATAAATTTTAAACCGAGAAACCCATTGAGTTCAATAATTATAATAATTCATCCATGGTGTGTAAAATGATGAAATATTTTCAAGGACTGAAATAGTAACCACATGATTATTATTCCATACAATATATTTTCATTATGTAATTGAACATTTAAAAAGAATTACTAATAATATTTTTTTTTTATAGGCAATGAATACATTTATCATGATTTTAATTGTCTACATTAATGATATAATTTTTATAGGTGGTAATTTTAAACATTTTAATGGCATCACAGAACAAATTAGTAGGATCTGTTAGATTTCAAAGTTTAATGTATTGAATTTATTTTTAGGATTGATGATAAATAGAAATGAAAAACTATATACCAATACAATTAATTTTCTCTAATTATTTTTATAAAATATTGGAATGAAATATTAAGAAGAACCTTATATGCCTATCCATTTTGGCATGATACTATTCAGTGATGATGTTGGGAAATGTGTGAACCAGTAAGGGTTTTAGAAGTTGATTGGTAGTATAATCTATATTAATCCATCAATAATAGAAAACAAAAATGTTTTAAATTTTTTATAAAGTTATGAATGTAATATATAATAATATTATATAATAGATGAAAATATATTAATCAACTTTGTTAAAGGAACATATAATTATGGCATGATGTACGGAAAATCTAATGAGATAACCATTCATTGGTTCACTGACTGTAATTGGGATTGATTTTATAATGATCTAAACTAAAATTTTAGAGTAACATTCATCAAGGGATGAGATCTTGATATATGGTGTATTATGAAACACAATTCTATAAAATTAATTATAGATGAAATTGAATATATTCTAGACCCTAATGCTGTATAAAAATATTTTGGATTAATGTTTAGGTGGTTGATTTTATGGTGAATTTTGAAAACCCATTGAATATTATATGGGAAAATAAATTTTCAATTTATATCACTAAAAACTATATGTAATATTCTATAGATAAAATCATATATATTAATTTAAATTTCATCAATGTTAATTTTTATAGTGGTAATTCCACACATGAGAATATTTCATTGAAAAATAAAATTTATTATTTTTTATCTATTGTTTTGAAAAAGGATATATTTTTTATTATTGAGATTAAAACTAAATGTTCATCCTCAAGGGAATATATAAGAATGACCATAAAATTACCCCCGTATTTAGTTGGAATATATTTTCAAATGGGTACGAAAAAGTATAAATCTATACTCTATATTTTATGAATCATAATCTAGTTTTATTATAAATAAAGAGTAAGTAAATGGTATGTGTGTAATAATATCATATTAAAAGATGATTTAGGGGGAGATTATAAATATCATATCGACAAACAATCTTGTCACAGTTGGGTGGAATTCGTTATAAATCATTTCATAAACCGGTATTGTGGTGGAAGGACACTCAATATAAGATAGGTTATGGTTTGATGAAATTTAAGATAAATATTTTTTGAGAATATAGACATTGTAGATTGAAATCCAAAGGAGGATACTGAAGAACAATCGATATGTTTATGATGTGAATGTTTAATGAATTATCAAAATATTATCTATGGACGCTATTCATAGTTATGCAGAAGGTTATTTATTTTTCAACATATGATATATTGATCTTATTTCTACAGGATTTCAGATAATTATTTTACAATATTAAAATATTTTTTCATTTATATTACAAAATTATTTTCATTTTTCAATTTAATGTTTCCAAACATTGGTAGTTTGTACAATGTTCGATGATTTCATGTCATGATTTTTTTTAATGTATGAAGAGTAAAGACTAATAACCATTAGATATTTTTTAACAGAAAAATTATTTTCGTCCCTATCAAAAGAAGAAATATATGAATGTTGCAAGATAGACCTGAACATTGTCTATTGAGAAAATATATATGATCATTGAGGATGTTCCAAAAGATGTACTCTCATAGGATAATTGTAATGTTGAGAATGGGATAGAGAATTTTTCTTATTATTAGGAAATCTAAAACAGACAATGAATATGTTATATTATATTAGACTATGTTTTAGGGACTAATATAATGATAAATCTTGGGTAGATATAATATGATTAAAATGAGAGGTACCAATGCATTAGACATAACAACATGTAACTTCTTATACAAGTCCATTGAAAAGAGAGTACTTGTAATGTGAAAAAAATGTTGGGATGTTGAGTTTGTGGGAATGATCCAATGAGAAAAAGAATATTTAAATTAAAGGTGTTATAGAAAATAATACTAGATTGGAATGTTATTATTAAGGTATAAAATATAAATAAACAAGATTTTGATTCGAGTATATTTTAAAAAAATTATCATTTCATCAATAATGATGATTATACTATTTTACATTTATCATCAAAAAATTAGTTGAGATTTAATAAATATTTAAAGATAACATTGACACCGTGGTTTAAGGATGTTTATATAATGATTTTTGATTGCAAACTTCATATGGCATTGATGGTGGTCATATGATCTTATATTTTTTAGATAAATTATAATCAGATCCATCTATAATTATTTAATTTATGTAGATATATTTACAATTTAGGGAGGTGATCTCATTCAAATATAAGGATGTTTTTATTGGGTGAATGTAGAAGTTATAATGATTTTAATCATTAGTTGTTGAACAAGGAATCTATTGGGGGAATATGAAACAACAGTCAATGGTTCACTAGACAAGAATACATTTGAAAAAATATCATCAGATACAAATGTGTCAAATAGTCTTTTACCAGAAAGAGGAACATTAGAAAGTGGTGCACCAAACGAAGAGGAACCAGACATAGAGAAACTAAATAATTATGTAAGTGAATATTTTGTGAGAAACATCCAATAATTTACCTTTATATTTCATTAAAAGGATAAAAAATATTTTTAACTAGTGTGATCCAATATAAATTTATTTTGGGAGATATAATGATCTAAATGTTATTTGGATTGAATTTATTTAATTCATTATATATTAAGTATCAATGGTCAATAATAAGTTTACAAGACAAATGTGTAGTTATCCTCTTTAGGGGAGTACCCTGTCAAAATCATTCCTTCCATGGGTAATTTTCTTATCATTACATATGAGTGATTTTGAGTAATAAATTTGATAGGATTATTACATTGAAAATATACAATGGGTAATTTTTGGATTGTGGAAATAATAGAAGATAACCATTAAATAACCCCATTCTAGAAGGTCTACACATTCTTAGGATCTTCAAAAAATTTCTACTACAATATAACAATGTTCAAAATCCAATTATTTATTAATTAATATTTATAAAAATTGTAAATTTTCATTATTTTATCAAAATATGCACACTGTTTTCATTAATAATCATGGATTAGTCTTCTATATAATATTTATTTAGTGGGCGTGCTATAGATTTTTTATAATTAGATAAATAAAATAATTATTATTTTCATTATGCAATCATTATATTCGTTATCATTATGATTGGGAAACTTATTCATTTTTGAAGATACTATTTATTTATTATGTATACAAGGTATGGAACACTATACATAAAGAATAAATATTTTTCTTTTTTGGATAAAATCACATACATTGGTGAAGGGGAAATGTGGATTATCATAAAGAAATTAATAATTGGCCTTACTATTATTATAGGGTTCATGTCATAAAATTTATCAATTATGATCTTAGTATTATAACGATGAAATTAATGATTGATATTCCATAAAATATGTAAATTTATTAAATAATATCTACCATCATGTGTACTCAACTAAATGTTTCATACAATTTGATCATAACTAGTAGATGTAAGCCCAATCACTGTTTTAAAAACAAGATTGAAATTATTAATATCCATAAGTAATTGAGAGTAACTAGAGACCTATTATGGGTCTTGTTTTGTGAGGATGATCACATTTTATATGGTCACGCTGATTATAGATTCAAAATAAAGAAGGATTATTAATCTTATCAACATAATTTTATATTTATTCATCATTGATAAATTTATTAGTTTGTTGTTGTAGAAAAAACATACCATTATAGAGTAAAAAGTTTACGAAATATAAATCCCTATATAAGCTATTTTGAGGAAATATATTTTTTATAAATAAAACCATTATTATTCATGGGAAATTTCCATGTACATTGGGACTAATCAGTGTCTACTATTGAAAAATTGAAAATTTTCATAGATTCTGTAACCCCAATACAATTTATGGATCAATCACATTCTTACAAAATACTATATGTTTCATAAAATCTTTGATATGGGTGAATCAATTATTATTTAGGTTAAAATAGTGAATAAGTATACAAAACCAACAAAAAATTTGTTAAAAATTATTAAATATATGTGTATCGTACTGATTTTGTGGGTATTAAATACCAAAGTGACTAGTTTCAGTGGTTTTTTTAGTGAAAATGTATCATATTACTCAAATAAATTTTATCTATATATATTTTTTATTCATGAATTCTATGTATTGTACTTGACATTATAATGATATAAACCACTAAATTATAATTGTATCATCCTGGACCTGGATTTCACCCAAATGGTTCTTAGAACCTGTTTGTCCACATAACCTCAAGAACATCTCCCCAAAGGCCATAGGATGCTGACTAAGAGCGAGGGCCTAGGTGAGTCAGTGGAGAGACTATTCCCTCATTACCAATGTATCACATTAGAATTCAAATATAATATATTGTAAAATAAATGTAATTAAAAGTCAATATAATAAATAGAAAAAGAAATATATGAATACAATTCAATAACCAAAAGTGTATCATATAAAAAATGGAGCAGCTGATACATTTTTCAGGAATGTATCCAGAATATTAAATGAAAATACATTATAATACACGTATCCAAAAAAAATACAAAAATGTACGTGGAGCATCTGAAGCCTCATCTTGGTCCTTTTCTCCATATCTCTAAATATGCAATCAACAAAATATACCAAGGTGCTCCCACTATTTTCAACTACTACATTATTATAGAAATTCAAAAAGTGATATCAAGTGTAAGTAATGTAGTATGGAAAATGTTTATGCCCATGGAATAATTATACTATAATAAGAAAAACTAAACAACCCCTCAAGGTTACATGAAACAAGAGTCATCTCCTACCAAGTTAACTATATGTAAATTAAAAAATTCACACAACATCACCATATATACATTATTACCAAGAAAACCATAACCATGACATATAAATAATTGTTGACCATAAGGGATGGATCCATGGAGTCAATTACCAGGACATCCAAGTAAAAAGAGTAGACCATGAAGTGCAGGATCCAACTAATTTTTTCATGGAATCCACATTGAGTTCCACGGGGTTCTAGGTAGAAACTAGGGCTAGGCACTGTTTGGGGTCATAGAGGTATTTTCATGGACATGCCCTACATGAGTCCAAGAAATATGTATCCATGGGATAACAAGGCATGTGGAATCAAAAAAAATAATCACTCAAGGGAAAGAGTCAATGCAAGAAATCTATTACTACATTCCATATCCATGAAGAGAAATCCATTGAATATATCAAACTATTCATAAAAGAACTTGTACCATTTTACAATTGATTTCCATATGTGTTTACCAACTCATATTATCTCATTTAATCAAAATAAAACAATGATAATACCTAATCATTTATTAAAATTACCCTTTATGCCATGTAATAAATATAATCACGGAATGACATGATAACACTAGGAAAGGAGGTAGCACATCTCTTATGTAGTCATTCAAAACCATTGAGGAATTAATTGGCTTCCTCTAACTAGGTAAGCACAAGAAAAAATTCCATCCATGGTTTTAATGGACATAAGTCAGTTATTATATAAATATCACCCCATATGAGACCTCAAATTGAGAAACAGGTTCCAAATCACCTAAACAAAACCTACACGCATCTTTTCTAGGTCTAACTATGATTACTATGTGTATCTCACTAAAAAACATGGTCTTCCTGGAATGTTCTGCAGGTATCATTTCATCCAAAGAACCAAAAATAAATAAAACGAAGAAAATTATAGGACACGTACATCAACTCGATATTAAAGATATCATCCAGTATTAAGTCCTGATTCATCCTGATTTCAGAGGAATGTGAATAAAAAATGAAGAACAAAATATTAGGGAATATGTGTATAAAAACAAATTGCACAAATGTATTCAAGAAGAATAATAAATGGATATAAATTAATGTTGGTCACACCAATACAACTCTAATGAGATGTTCTACACTCGAAAAAGATTTTAGATGTTGAATCGGGATCAATACATAGCTTAGGCACCTACAGTGAGAGAACCACAGTGAGGGGTTCAGTTCGTTGATGGAAAACCGAAAATGGGTATAAAAATAAAATTTTAACATTAATTAGGATTATAAAAAACACAAAAAAAGATTGCACAGTTTATCCACATTGTTTCCCAAATCGTATGGAAACAATTCCCTTCTCACTATATTCAAGGGGCACATCGCACGATTACTTTGCACAGTCTGAATAACTACAAGATAACCATGAAAACTAAATCTGTCAAAAGTCTACAAGTTTTTAGACATTACACATGGACATGTGGATTATACCGCAAGGTATCCCTAACCATGAAACTGCTACTACCTCCTCTTGTATAATTAAACAAACCATGTGCAATGCATGCATAGACAGTGTGCTAGGCTATTTATAACCCAAAACATGGTTTTGGGCTCCAAAAAATCCTCAGAAACCTCCAAATCACCCATGATCAAAGATGAGAATATACATAAGGCCATAAAAAAGAATATAAATTGAAATTAGGAGGATCCTAACCTCTTATGAAATCCCAGGTTATTACAATCATCCCCCTTAAAGAAAATTTTCCCCGAATTTCACTCGGAATGGTTGTCATGGCTCGTCGGAGAACAACTATAGCCACTGAGGAAGTACGTTGGCCTCCATCTCTCAAGTCTCATCTTGTAAATGGATATACTATAACAGAACATTTACTACAGCAACTAAATATCCTTATAGAACCGTTGTTCCCCAATCAACGATACGTATTAGATGATCCTCAAAGGATTCATCAACCAAAATATTGACCTCCATATGATGAAAAATGTGAAATGAGTATGGGTGATAGGAAAAAAAAGATATGTGGAAGACATCATGTAATTCATGATACATTTGTAGTAACTTCAAATGATATGCAACCAACCCAACCATCCGTAGAATCTATAATCTCCTGAAATATCGTGTTGAAAATTTATCTTGTCTTCTAATCCACCTTTTTTCCCAAATTCAGTTAAACCTGAAATAAAACCCAATACCTAAAATAAGACTCTAGAGGTAACTTTCAGCGATTGGCGTATTATTTCTGAAGATACTGTGTAGTATCCACCCACTTCTGAATCAACGAGACCTGCATAGAAGTCTCCAACAAGAGACGTGGTCCCAATAAAGATTCCTTTTCTGCATACGACCAGTATAGGGGAGAATGACATGGACTACAATATAAATCCTTGTAAGGTTCCTTCTATATATTCACCTGATTTATGTCATTCTGGAAGAGTTCAACCAATGTAATATGCCTCTCCCAATATCCCCCAAAATTCTTGGACGCGTGTTTGCAGCATGTCCTCCAGCACCTATATCGTACGCTCTGACTAGCCATCAGTCTGAGGGTGGTATGTTGTGCTTAGAACAACCTGTGTACCTAGCACCCTCTGAAAAGTCCTCTAGAAATGAGACATAATGTTCGAGTCACTTTCAGGAATGATAGTGCGTGGGACCCCATGTAGTCATACAATCTCAAAGAAGTAAAACCTCCTTATCGAATCCACAATAAATTTACCCTTGATCATCATGAAATTAGAGAAATTTGTTAGCCTATGAACAAAAATCCACATAGAATCATTACTTCAAAGAGACCTAAGCAAACCAATCAGAAAAATACATCATGAAATTATACAATTTCCACTCCAAATAGGAAACTGTAGCAAAATCCTAGATGGTCACCGATGTTCTGCCTTCACCTGCAGACAGGTGGAACACCTCATAATAAAACAATATACCTCATGTTTCATACCTGACCACTAGTAATGATGATGCAACTCAAAGTACATCTTCATGACACTTGGGTGCACTTCCCAATGTGATACATGAAGCTCCCACATTAGATCCTCATGTATATCCATTATAACCCAAGAATATCCATGGATATAAATGTTATAATCCTTTCCTACCATCCAACTTGAAGGATCGTCCTCACCTACCACAAAATCTCATAGAACTAGGTGTAATTAATCTAATAGCTTCCTCATCCAAACACTGTCCATCATCGTAGATCTCATAGCAATGGATGATATAAAATTCCTCCCCTTCCATTCATGAACGTCTATATACATCTCAGAGAATAATTTGATAATATTCCCTCATTATTGTACTATTTCACCACATGTATCTGATTCCTCTTACTCAATGCATTATCCATTGCATTTCCATTTCTAGGATTATATGAAATCTCAATGTTAAAGGACTATAAGGACTCTACCCACATTTTCGTCCACAAATTCAGATCACATTGTGTAAATATGTACTTGAGAATTTTGTGTTTAGTGTACACCACAAAATGCTCTCCCATTAAACAATGTCCCTAAAATTGTAAATCAAGAAAGACATCTTCTATCTCTAGATTGTAGGTAGGGTAATTAATCTCGTGTGGAATTATATGTTGAGAACAATACACCATGACTCGATTCCCCTACATCAGTATTTCCCCCATCCCAATACCTAAAGAATCATAGTAAACCATGTATCTCTTTCCGTACTCCATTAGGATCATCACTCGTTCTGATGTCAACCTACATTTTAGCTCTGAAAAGGATATCTCAAATGATTTTGAAAAAATGATTTTCACACACTTCTTAGTCAAGACCTTCAATTGACCTACAAAGTGTGAGAATTCTGGTATAAAACACTTATAGTAACTATCTATCCCCATTAAAATATATCATTGAAAAATAATCGTCGTCTATTCCATGGAAAATATGTATCACACATTCTATTGGTCTATTGATACTCTTGTATCTGAGATGATGTGACCCAGGAAGGGATTTTGATCCATCCAAAATCAGAACATGGTTAGTTTATATTATAAAAGATGATCTATTAGTGTATTTAAAATGTTTTCAGGGTGATAGGCATGATGACATAGATTTTTAGAATACCCCATGATATCATCCACACAAACCACTTATAATGAATCCCTATAAGGATGGAACACTCAGTTCAATGATAGCATGAAAACCCCTTTTTCATTCTTGAAACCTACTAACATAACTAGATACCTGTATATACTATACCTGATATGAAAGGATATACGAGGTATCTCTGTAGGTAGAACATGAAACTGATGTTATCTAGACCTGAATTGTTCTTTGAGACCACTCATGCTCCTCGAAGTTGATAAAACATGCCATCTACCAATGTCAAGGGAAAAAATTTTTTAACTGTTACCTCTTTCAATTTCAAATTGTTCCCAAATTGCCTAAGGTTAACATCATCCTTTTAAAAAAAATATTGGTGAATTCCATGAGGAAGTACTTGGTCTGATAAACCTCTTCCCCCTTAATTCCTCGTGATACATTTTGAGTTCATGCATCTCCATCATATCCAACTTACATGAAGGAATTTATACAAGTGCATCTCATGGCACTAGCTCGATGGATAACTCCACCACTCTATTAGAAGATAAACCAGAAAAGTTATTAGGGAGGAAATCATTTTATCACTCAACCATTTAATGAAATTCATCCATACTTACTCCCTAATCATCTAGCTATAAATTATAAATCTAGGATTTCATACCACACATTCAACGATTTTTTGGTCATGTTTTTTTCCTAGACGTACCATTTACACTTTTGAAGAAACATCACACCCTTTTAGATGTTAAAGTCACTATCCAATGTTGGAAATCAATATATTCTTGGTAAGATACTATCTAGACCGTCTCGAGAATGTTTTCATTCTATTTCATTTCAATGATATAAAATCTCCAAAAGATACCGAACCCACCAACCTCAAGGGGGAACTCTATAAACTAGAGCACCCCACCCATTATGATTTCCAAATTTATTTCTAGAATCATAACTTCCACATAAATAAGAAACATATAGCAAAAGGAATTTAAAAATTTGTGTATATAGAAAACTATGGGATGCACCTGTATCGAAATGAGAAGATGGAATGTTGGAATCTAATAAGATCGTACCTCTCACTGTAGGTGGTCCAATGTCTTTAGGTTGTTTTTTTAACTTCATTTGTCTAGAATATACCATGGCCCTTTGATACTGCCTGGATACCCTGATCTAATACACCATACAGTCTATGAGAAACCAGTTTCTGGATATAATGGCCATGACAACCACTACTTTGTCGTGACCGGCATGTATTACACAATCTCCTAGTCTGACATGGATCTCAAGAAACTTTTTCCTTATCCTAATGTCATAGATGAACCCCTACCACTCACAGCTGGAGGGAAGGTTGTGCAAAATACTACATAAACCCCATCCTACAACAAGATCGACAATGGATTGGGTCATGGTCACACTAATTCATCATATAGCCTCGCCTGCCACACTGATGAAAATACACCAACCTTCCTATACACATCGCCTAACTAGCACTCATATCAAGGGAAGCCTCTATGTGGTTCTTCATTCCTGAACACATTAGTCAACTAGGTCATGAAACAATACTCCCATGTTCTATAACCTAGAAATTCCCTCAAGTTAATCTATGTGATCTGCGCCTGATTCACAATCTCAGTGATAGAATTCAACCAATACACAATTAAATGATATTTTTTAACTTGTATGAGACCCTACTCAATGAATCTCTCTCTTGAAAACTCATCAGTATGATACATTACTACAAAACACTCCAACTTTTTAATGTGTTACAGGTATACTATAACCATCAACGCGCCTGAATGAAGATGCTAGAACTCACTTTCCTTTGATACTATCAATGTCTTGGGGTAAAAGTATGCTTAGATGTAGGTTTGAAATTAGTCCAACCCATATTCCACAACCCATCAGCCTAGTTCAAAACATTACAGTTGAAATTTTCTTAATCACGTATCATGTAAGTCGTGATCTTGACCTTCCACTCAGGAGATGTCTCCTAATGCGAACAAATTACTAATATGGTATATAGTCATAGATCTATATATTGTGGTCTACCATACCCTGAAAACATGGTAGGATTTAAATAATAGAACATCCATTTCAGATCATCCATAGTCAAGGATGGCTGTTTTGATCCATGAAACATCAACATATAGCGATAGAATCCCTCATGAAATGATGCCTTAGAACCTATGTATGGAAAAACCATTGGTTCCATATATAGTAATAAAAGAAGATAAACAGGTAATCTGTGGCCCATCACCTCTGAAATATGGTCATTTCCTCTCTTGTGGCCATTCAATGGAGGTCATCATGGTGGAATCTATCCACCATTCCAAATACACTCCTCATTAACAAACAAAATCAAAGCACATAACTCAAAAGAAAAGGGAATGTAAAAAATCTAAAAACAAACACAACCCAAAAAATTATCATACTCTAGGACCGTATATGGGACGACCATCGAACCACTAGAAACATTGCATGATTTTCCACTAAAAATCAAGGTCTAGTTCAAGTATCAATCCACCCATTACAATTTCCATTTTCTTATCAAATTTATTTATCCAGGAAAATCCATCATGATTTTACTAATTCTAAATCCATGATGGCCCATAACACCCCACGAACCCAAAATTTGGTTCCCAATCAAACCATAAATATATCACGTTCAATAAGAATTTTCATTTAGTTGGAGCATCGTTTCCCAATTAATAAGGGTCTGTAACCCATATGAATTGAATGATAGTGGAACCCCTTTATTCATTACACCCAATTTAACTCAAAAGAATGAAAAAATATCACATCAACTATCACAACGGCATGAAACAACAAATGCATCATAAATTTAATGAAAAATTGCATGGAATGTGATTTCTAACATGTATATATATGATGTATGATATGGAATACCCTCATCTCATCAGGTTTCTACTGAAATGGAACCCATAATAGTATCAATAGTAACATCATAAATATTGTGTGTCACCCAAAAATTTAATCAAAAGAACAGTAACCATATTAATCTCAAAAACAAGAATTCATTCAAGGAAACATGGTATTTCCCTGTATGCATGTTAGATACGCCTAGGCACACATTATTACCAAATTCCATTTCTTTCCTATCCCTATCTATTGTCACCAAATAGTTAGGAAAATTTTAAAATACTCATCTGATAAAATGTTTTTATATCTCGGACCCGGTTACCACCGAAACGGTGCTCCGAACTCGATAGGCCACATGGCCTCCAACACATCTCCCCAAATGAAAGAAGATGAAAACTAGTAGTGAGGGCCTCAGTGATTCTGTGGGGAGACTATTCCCTCATTACCAGAGTATCATAATAGATTCCAAATGTGATAAAAAATTAAAGATAAGTAAACAACAGTTAAAGAATGAAGCATAATAAGAAAGACATGAGTAAATATTCATAACCAGAAGTATCTCACATACAAAATGGTGGAGATGATAAATCTATCAATAAATCATCCATAACTGTACAATGTAATAAAATACATTATAATATAAAAAATGACCCAAATGTGACTATAGCATCACAAGTATCAGCTTGGTCTTATGCTACCTTTCTCCAAAGCCATAGTCAATAGCTTGTACTATGGTGCTTGCCCATATCATCACATGATACAGTATAATCTACTTGGTTCCCCGAATAGGGAGAAATATGGTGTGAGATGAACATCCCAGTAGGGACCCACCCGAGGTCTATATAGTTCTAATATAAATTCAAAAAGTGATAAAAAGTGTAAGTAATGCAGTATGGAAAAAGTGTTTACCCATGGCAGGATTCTACTTCCATAAGAAAAACTAATCATCTCTTCAAGGATACCTATCACAAGAGTAATCCCTTAACAAGTAAGGTATATTAAATGTAAACAAGTCACATGGACACTATGTAAATCCATCCTTACCAAGAAACCCACAACCATTCATTATAAAGATGTTTAGACAACAAGGGATGGATTCAAGGAGTAATGTACCAAGGAATCCACGTAAAAAATAGAGACCATTAGGGGATGGATCCAAGGAACATGTCAAAGGCATCCACATGAAGTTCCATGGGCATCTAAGTGGAAACCGAGTCTAGGAAATGGTTGGAGTGATAGGATAATATGTACTGACATGCCCTACATGAGTCCAAGAATGTTGGATCCATGGGGTATCAAGGCTTGAGGCATCCCACAGAATCTAGATTCAAGGGTAAGAGTCATCCAAATGTGTCCACTACCATGTTCTAGATCCATGCAGAGTAGTCCCTGGAATTTATCAAACTATTAATACAAGAATTCATACAATTTTAAAATTCATTTATATGCGATTATAACCACACATATTATCTCATTTATTCAAAATCACACAATGATTATACCCACTATTTTATTATGACTACCTATTTTTCCTTTTTATAAATATAAGCATATAATGTCATGATAACATAAATAATGGAGGTAACAAGTCTCCCAGGTAGTCATTACAAACCATTAAGGAAATTATAGGCTTCCATTAACTAGGTAAGCATAATAACACTTCCTTTGTGTGGTTTCAAATAGACACAAATAGGTTATTCCATAAGGCCCACCCCATGGGTGACCATGAAATGAGAAATAGGTTCCAACTCAACTAAATGGATCCAACGTGCATCCTCACTAGGTCCAACTACACCTATTAGGATGAGATTACTAAAACACGTGTGTGCACTTGAATGTTTGGTATGAGTAATATCAGATGAAATCACGGAGAATAGAAGAAAAGACTATGAATAGCATAGAACACCTACCTTGGCTTGATAGTATAGAGATCATCGAATATCAAGTCATGATTCAACCCTGTATAGTATAAATTCGAAGAAAGGATGAAGAATAGAACAGTAGGGAATATATGCCTAAAACAAAATAGAACAATAAATTTCTAGAATAATTGAAAATGACTAAAAAGGAAAGTCGGCCTTACCGATATAGATCTAATGAGATGATCCACACTCAAAATAAAGGTTAGATATTAGACTAGGATAAAATCCAATCTTCAACACCTATAGATAGAGGTTCACTATGAGGGGTTTTTTTCGTTGAAGGAAACCCCAAAATGGTTATATCCAAAATATTTGCATTTAATTAATTTTTATTAAAAAAAATACACACAATAGTATTACACAGTTTATCAGCACAGTTTCCAAAATTGTGTTAAAACTCTGATCATCTCATTATCTATAAGGGGCACAACACACAGTTAGTCTGCACAGTCTAAATAAATGTACGAGAACCATTCAAAATATGTCTATAAAAAGTATTCAACTTTTGAGACTTACCTCATGGTCATGTGGAATCTACCACACCATATTTCTAATCATGTGGCATCTACTACCTCCTATCGCACGGTAAATTGAACGATGCACAATCTATGTGAAAACTGTGAACTATGCCATTTTCAAGCCCAAACATTGATCAAGGACTCAAACAAGCCCAAGATACATCCAAAACTCCCGGGATTAAGAGGGGTACACACGTAAGGCCATAAAAAATATTTAAACCAAAAGTAAAAGGATTCATACCTCATACGAAAATATAGGTTATTACAATAACATTTAGTAGTCTTAGATTGACGATAATTGTGGAGAATTATGTGTTGTGATGATATGTACAAATTATTTTGGGTAGTGGCACAAAAAAGATAGATATTAAACTTAGGATAAAATATATTGACCTATTACTTGTAATAAAATATTAAAATATATTATATAAAATATTTTACATTTGGTCATAGATAATCGTATAAATGTATGAAAATAATAATCCGTATTACATGTAGTTAGCATGATAATTAGTATAAAAATATTTATACATTTGTACATTACTGATTTCAGTAATGAAGTTAATATAATGAGCCATGTAGGATATGTAGATGATCATTTGGCCCTTTATTGATAAAAAAGATTAATTTATTACAATTATATAATTCTAATTACATTATGGACCTCAATTTTAATAGAATATTCAAATACATGGTCATTCTTAATTAAGTGAAATGTGATGTTCTCATAAATTTGTAAGAAAGTTTTTTTATATATTCAATTTGGTCAGTTTATTTTAAAACATTAATAACATATTCTATTATTTAAAATATATTTTCATTATCCATATCTTGTGGTTGGAAATTTTGTCATTATCTTATGGAATATATTAGTATAAATACAATTTGTTGATATATATTTGGTGTATATGTTCATATGTATATTTTAGTTTTTTTAATAGAGAGACGACATGATACCTTTGTATTAGGAGTAGAAATGATTCCTTTATAAATTTTGAACTTTTCTTATGATTATAAATTATTAAATTCGTAACCATTTTCAATTTTATAATGGACCATAGGGCCACCTAAAAGGATATTGAATATAGATTATTTTTTGTAAAAACAATATTCTAAAATTTGATATTTTGTTATTGATATTCATATATGAATGTATTTGGATGGATTTTAAATGATTTACAAATTTATAAACTAAATAATTGACAATAAATGATTAAATTTCCAATGTGAATGTTTTTTAATTTCATAGATTTTTATAACACTTAGTGAGGTTATTTATACAACTATACGAGATAATTTGAAACAAAATATTATATATATATATATTATTATCTTATTATTTTGGCATGTATCATACCATATCAGTATGAATATCATGTTTATATACTTATTAAAAGTCCATATAAATTACTTTATAAAAGAGGTATTCCTTATAAATGTTATTATGGATAACCCCATTCATTTTTTTGTTCTGAAATGTATAAACACATGAAATATAAGTATACATATTAACTTAATGAAAGAGTTAAATTTAAAAATATTTCATGGTCATCATTGACACATTTTTGTTTATTATAAAATATATTAATGTTCCCACACTCATTATCTTCTCTCTTTTAACCTTATAGGTCTTCAATACATGTAATTTTAATGGAAAATTCATCACAAAAAAGCAATGGATGATTATATTTGGATGGATGATACTATAGAGGAATGTTAATGTTGTTTGTTTTTAATAGTTCTCCATCATCCTCTATAATTATTCGTTGATGATGATTAACCATGATATATGAAATATTATATTTTATTTAATTTTACATATCATATATACGACAATAATTTAGTTTTGATTTTTTCTTATATATTTATTTATGATATTCCATTAAAAAAGCATCAGAGACACACATTTTACAAATATAATGTTAATGAAGATGGATTATGTTCAAATAAGACACATCATTCTAGGTCTATTGGATCCAAATATTAGTGTTAGGTTAATGTAATTAGGGATCAATGTAAATTAGAAAGGTGAATTTAATCGTATTGAAAGTATATCAAAATAGATTGTGGTTCTTAATAAGAGACGTTAGATATGAAAAAACCATTTCAGTGGAGATGGATCATGGTTCTATATGTTAAGTAATTAGAACCTCAAAATTGAGATAATAAATATCACTCCATGACCCTGGTGGAAGGATGATGTTATTTAAAAGGAGGCCAACTTGAAACTAGTGTTTTCTTAATAAATTATTTTTTTAATTTTAATGATAATTTTTTAATTTTTTAAATTGTTAAATCCCACACCTATTTCCACTCCTGAACATGAACAACCTATCCACATCTCCATAAAAATATTTATCTCTCCATATCCATTATCTCTTCTCTTAATTAGTCATCTCTTACTCTATTTATGTACCATCTAGGGATAAATAAATTTATTTGTAATTCTAATGCATGAACTTCCTTATGTCATATTATTTATTATACGTCACCATTGTTATGGCATAAATATCATTTTTGACCTATTTATATTATTCTGTAGTACATTACGAACATAGATAAATCAAACTGTGATACATGATTAGTTAATTTTATTAATAAAGAGGTATGTAGTCCCATTTATATTAAACAATTTTTTTTATGTATTTTAATTTTTTTTTAATATTGTGTATAGAGTCTCATGTCATAGTCCACTATAGTAATATCATTTTATCGATTTGAAATTTCATATATCCTAATGTTTTCTCTAGTACAACTAAATGCTAAAAACTTGACATTAGGGTCATAAGATAGTTCTTTAGTAGTGATTTACCCTATAATGGCATGTCATAAACATAATTTATATTTAAATTATATATTAACAATAATTTTCATAAATTTAAAATATCATTCAAAATAATATCATAAAAATACACCTTTATTTTGTATATTTATCACCTTTCATATGTATATGTTTTTGACACAATAGAAATATCCATTAGTGTTATCTCCATCTATGATTTTATTCATGAATCACATTTGGTCATTTCATCACATGATCAAAATATCATGTACATAAAAAAATACATTTACATTCATGATTAGAATTATGAAACTAGAAGGTAATGATATGTAATTATAATTTATAAATAATATATAAGTAAATTTTAAATAACCTTATCTTTTAATTCCACTTGTGTTGATTATATGATGAAGTAAATCTTCTCACTCCATCTTTGTGCTACAATATCCAAGTGAATAATCCATCTAGTTTTGATCCCCACATGTACTATAATCTCTTAATAATGGTTTGAAATCACTAGTTTCTTTCATGTTTGTTTCTGATATGCTATGATATTCATGGTTGGATACAATGAAATTATTGAAAAGATAAGATGAAATATGTATGATCTCTAATTGGATTTAGAGAGGAGGCAATGAGAGAGGTATAAATATTTTATCTCTCTCTATAGTGCTTGAGAGAGTCAAAATTTCTCTATTGTGAACAAAAAATAGTGTTTTGGAAAAAGTGTATATTTAGATATTTATTAATGAAGGTTTATGGTTATAAAATTTCACATTAAATCCTTTAAAATATTTTAATTCTTAAATGAACCAATTCATAATAATAATAGTAGTAATAATAATAAAAGCAATATTATATCTATAAATCACTTGATGTATGAACTACATTTATGAATAAGAACATAAATAGCATTCATATTATATCCATTCTGACCATTAAACTCGTCCTAGTTTAACTCAACAATATTTTTCGATCCATGAATAATGACTATTTAACAAACAAATTTTTTTTCATTATTCTATGTTAAATATAAAAAATATTATATATCCCAAACATTAATATATATAAATTATTATTTACGTAACTTACACTGTTGAATAATTTTTTATTATGTTATGGATATCATCAAAATACAAATAAATATTATATTTTATATCTTGGTATATTTTATAGTTTAATTTTACCATGTTTTTAAATAAAGATAGTGTTTCACACTCTTGGATCCTTTCTATTTTGAATATAGAATAACCAACTAATGTCTATGCTGAAAATCTAGTTACACGCCATGGAATCCATATATATTTAATTTAAAATCAAAATAACATTCATCCACATAATAACATTAAAATGTGCAATATAAGCAATTTATCAAGTTATATATAATAAAGAAGGTTGCATAACCTTTCCATAAACCCATACAATGGATGTATCCTTATTTGAATTTCAAGAATTAAACTCACCCACTAAACACCATGGACATTGATTTATGAATTCTATTTCATTTATCTAAATTGATATGAGGTGTCAACATTCATTAAAAATAAAAGAGATAAATCCATTCGATCATTATACATTAAAGAAATATTACTCATGACGCACCCAAGGTATCCAAAATCCTAGTAAAAATATGTCATCATGGTTATCATAAAATCATTCAAGTATAGAATTCATGATATAAATTAAAATCATCATAATTTATATGGATCAATAAACATATCAAGATATATTATTATCCAATGGGAAATGGAAATGTGGATATTCAATTTTATTGGTCTATTCTTATAACCCGATATCTTGGATATTACTAATGGATAACATAATGAGATGGTTTTTGAATGTATTATGATCCTCTTACCTTTAATATTATATATTTTATATATACTATCATAAAACAAGATATTTCTATAAACTATGTTTCATGAATAATGTATTATCACTTATATGTCGTTATCATTGTGGGGAACCTCTAGGACCTCTTAGTGAGTCATAAATAATATG
Organism: Viscum album; assembly: GCA_963277665.1. Lineage (NCBI taxonomy): Eukaryota > Viridiplantae > Streptophyta > Magnoliopsida > Santalales > Viscaceae > Viscum > Viscum album. The sequence goes on from CAUJRU010000211.1 coordinate 353,038, forward strand.
AAAAATATCAAATTAAAATATTATGAAAAATAAAATTTATTATGTGTTAATAAATATTTCCTTATTATAAAAACATGTAATAAAGTACAAGGAAATTTAGTTCTAGGGAACCAACTCCAAGATGATCCCACTTGAAATAAGGAAAACTAAATATATAACATATAGTTCACTATATATCACCTGATACTCATGATTATTCCCATATAAATCCATTTATAATGTGTATTAAACAATTACCTATATCTATACATCAATCAATATGACTTCACCCCATTATGAAAAATCCCACAAGATATGGAAATCCCAACGCATGTTCATTATCCTTTGGTGTGAACTTTGATCTATAGACAGAGAATCCACTACCGTATTATTGTAATATAATCTGATAACATAGTTACCTTTTGTCATGAAATGATGTTTTAGAAAATTTTTTTATTTTAAATTACTTCTTTCACTACAATCCAGAATATACTCAAACATTGTTATAATTTCGGTGATAGCTAGATGCTTCGAGATCTTGCATCTCACATATCCTCCATTGAGAAAAAATAATTATACAAACTATGAAATCTTATCATTGTGTTCTATATAAAATCTAGAATCTATGTGACCCTAATTTCTATCTCTTAATCTCTTCTATACACCTTGAAAAAAAATATATTTCACATTAGATACATATGGATGGTTTTAAGAGCATTCTGTTATTGTTAACCATGATATTTTTGATATATTCCTACCATGTTAAAATAATATGAACCATATATTATTGTATATAACATGGAATATGAGATATATCCTACCATATAATGATATGGTATATAAATCAATCTTCTTGATTCCAATTGTGTTCCAGGACACATTTTCTTGGTATGATATGTACAGTTTGACAATGGAACCAACCCCCTCTAGAATTTTTCCATTATGAACCTCTTTATAATCTATTTATGTTTGTACCCTGTCTTATTACACATATTATGTTAGATATAACATGAATGATATTGATTCCCATAATATAGGATTTTTTACCGATAGAATTCATTGAGAAGCATTTTATCAACAATTCCTAAAACTCTTGCAAGGTATGAATATTATTTTATATGCGTAAACTCCCATTATCATATACTACTTTGAAAATGAATATGATACCACTAAATCACTTGTAAATAATTGATTAACAATTTTTAAAATCAAACAGTAATTTTTATAAGGATTTATCAAATATAATATTCAATAAAATGGATGATTGATTAAATACCCAAAATGGATCTCTATAAAATTTATACATTTATAACATTTCCTAGATCCACAAAACCCTCTCAATTTTTTCATATACACATACTCATTATGTCTCATGTAAATGATTTTATTTTATAAGTATATATTATAAATATAATCATAACAGTAAAATTCATTGTAGAAATAATTCAAATGGATTTAAACATATAAACTTGGGAAATGATTTATTCAACCCAATGTTTGGAAATTTTCAAAACCCCTTTCACACTAGACATGATTTTTATATATTCACGTTAAATTACATGTCCTTGTTTTCATGAATATTCATTTACACCATATTGGTTTTACAAGAAAATGTGGATAAATTAGAACCCTTTTTTTCATACATGGAATCCATCATAGAATCCATGGATTCATTCCATCTTTCAACATCTAATCTCTCTAAATCCTCTTTGGATGAGGGATGATCATCATTTATAACCCATAATGATTTATCATCATCATTGTGAAGAAAATCATATCTCTATAGTTCTCTCACTACCAATGTACTCATACATGATAAATGGGTTTCATAAATATCTTCTCTCATGGGACCAACATATTCAATTACAGAACCATCAATTATGTTTCTTGAGAATCAAATTTTTAAAGTTCAATCATGATACCACTATCATCTATGAGAATGTTCCTCTACTCAAGAAAAATATCTACCATTGTAGTAATTACATTCTTGTCTAATAGGCTACATAGGTAGTATACCCTTCTTTCCTTAGGATACCATAAAAGATACAGTTCATGCCAAAAGGTTCTTCCATGTTAAATGAGATAACATTAGAAAATTACTCATAACCAGGTGTTTGAAAAAGGAAAAAATGATTCTATCTACTGCATAACTCGAAGGGAATAAATTTTTCATCTTTATTTGGTACTACATATTATATGAATGATGTTTTTTGTAATGATTATCCCAAAAAGGATAATTAAAGACATTCATGACTCATAATTTACCTTTCAATTTCTAATAATGTATAGTTATTCCTTTCACTCAGAATATTCTAGTATGGTGTACAATTTTTTTTGAAATAAAATACTATACCCACAGGGAATGTGGATATTGTATTGGTAATTTTGTACATGAAATCGATAAGATCAATGATCCTTTATATTCCTTCCAATATAATTATAAACCCTATTCTTGAACTATCTAAACTTTTTAATATATTTATACATTTGCCTCATCATTTAAGAGTACCTATACATGTCATCAGTAAAATTAATATAGTATGACAAGAGATATCTAGCCTCTATATGAAAAGGTCGACACACATTATCGTGTAACAAATCTATAATCTCTATTTTCCTTTCACATTGACCAGTTAATGGTTGTTTGGTCGTCATAACTTATAAATAATTCTGGAATATATCAAATTTATTTATCTCAAAACAGTCTAAGAAACATTATTGAGAAAATGATTTTCAAATGATTCTAATTTATATGACCAAAACATTGATTCTATAACTAGTTGTTATATGAGTCTCCAAAATAATTTAATATGGAAATAATGATATTCAATTGGTCCATACGTAAAAATATTCCATCTTTATAAGATCAGAAAGCCTTATTTCTAAATAAATAAATAAATGCTTCCATATGTAAATATGAAATAGAAATGATGTTCTCATTTTGAGTCACAGAAAAGATTTTCATTTTGTGTCACACAAATGATTCTCACTAATGACTCATGAGTCACACAAATGATTCTAATTTTGTTTTCATAATTAAATACATAATTATTGTTATTCAATTGTTCCATACTTTACCATATTCCATCCTTATAAAAGTAGAATCCTTATTTCTAAATAATGGAATAATCCATCCATTTGTAAATAAAAAATAGAAATGAAGTTGTTGGTAACACTATGAATATAAATACATTTTTTTCATGAAAAATATCAATCATGTCGAAAATGTGATATGGATGTATCCAATGTTAGAGAATCCATCCTCGCAACATTTTTATCCCATAGATCCACCCAAATTCTGGTATTCATATACAATATATATGGATAATGTATTTTGATATACATTTGAGCACCATATGTAATATATAATACAATTCTTATATATATAGAAATATTTGAATCAATAATGTGTTCACATGATACTTCCACTTGAATCATTGGTTTAGTGAAACTCCCCTTCTAGTGTCCCTTCTTTCCAAATTCAAAGCATACTGCATTTTATTTCATTACTTTGTTCATGGTATTCTTTATCATAGAAGTCCATTTTTTTACCCGTATACTTTTAATGAGACTTTAACCCCTTTTTCATTATCATACACATCTTATTTACCATATGTTATGTGTATTTTCATGACACATGCCTTATCAACATGGAAAATAAGTTTAATATGTTCTAGAAGATTCATCTTTTTGTATACCATATTAAAATTTAGAAAAATAATAATGATTTTTTTTGGTATTGGGGAAAAATGAGAACGATGTGAATCTCATCCGGGATCTTAATCTGATGATGTATATGAGCTCAATTTTTAAAAAAATATTAGCTACATGATGTCCATAGTTTCCACTGACTCTGCATGATTTAACATGAATTGTATATTTTAGATATCATATCTATATAATCTCAACCTCTCCTGATAGATATTTTTTTTGTAAGAAATAATTCTATATTCCTCCATAAAAACATATTTATACAAAATATCATTATACTTGGAGGAATTAATGTTGAATTTGTAATCCATAGAGTCATCCACATTATTAAAATAGAAAAAATACTTCTCATTATTAGAATCTGTGAAAATGAAATCAGTATATTTGTGTTCCTGTGTGTATAAATTTCAGGTGTAGTATAACTTGAATGTGCCTATAAATTTCTTTTAAATTTGTTCTAACTAGAAGTTTGTCCATATATTTTATGTATAATAATGATATTGTCAAATTTTCATGATTTTCCATTTCAACAAATTAGGGTCATTTAATTAGTTCTTTTATTGACTCCCATATTATATTAATGAATTATAATTTCATCATATTCATATTAGCATCCCACTATTTTTTGAAACCCAACAACCCTCACCATCAATTTTGATAATATATTTTCATATAGTTATTATAGTGGAACGGATCTATATACCACTTATCATAACCCAAACATATTATTGGAAAAAAAATTCATGGTTTTAGGATGTTGTAACATTAAAACTTTACTAATCATAGTTCCATGATCTTTTGAGTGGAATATTAAATGATGAAATCTTATTTACGTATTTCCTAAACATTTTTCCCTTAGTTACAAAACATTTCTACTTAGGAAGTAAACCATTGATGTAAACTACGATAAATCCACCTAAGATTTCAATCTAAAATTTTCATAATAATTGAAGCCAACCAAACACGAGTTTTCCTTGCTCGTTAAACTATGAAAAATATTCTAACTTATGTAGTGGAAGACTAGAAAAACATAATATTTTAGATTGATAGATTTTTTACTTAAATCTTAAGTTCATTTTTTATTTTCAAATTCCTTGGTAATATAAATTGGATTCTACATATTTGATTAAAGATGTATAATAAAACATTTCCAAGTAGTCTTATTATATTTTATTATATATTTTTTGATTTGTAATTCATTTATTTGGGGATCAAAAATATCAAGACTCATAAATTATTTAAAATGATTTTAAAATATTTAATATAAATGTGTTATGATCAAGAGATTACCTAATATTTATATTATCTATAATATGATAAAATAACCCTGGAAACTAGGGTAAAACACCTTAAACCACATCTTGGTTCATGTTGATGTATTCATAATTTGATAATAAAAATCACCATGATTGGTTTCACCTAATATCCTTCACATGGTCCACCTCCACTTTTTCGTGATCTCCATCATTGCATATTCTTTCAGTCAGACATATGTGATCAAACCAATTGGATTTTATGAAGAGGTTTTAGAAAAATTAATCCCTATTTAGTAACTAACATACATAGTATATATGAGTGTATAAAAACATATATTCAATAAAAATTTAACCAATAACATACTAGGGATGTTCTAATAACATGACCACCAGTACATCATGAAAAGAGAATAAATTTTCTATCAAATCATGTATTACATCGATTAATAATTTAATTAATATAATTTTACTTGAATTATCAAAATTATTTCAAATTATCATTATTATATATATGAATCAATAATTAAATACCATCAATAATTTTTTAATAAATTTAATCTAATTTAAATTTAATTTATTCCATAAGTGTACATGGAAGATACTTCATGTTCAAATCCTAAATTATAGCATGAAATAAATATAAAATATAATTTTTAATCATATGTCATGGTATATACATTAAAAAATAAAGAAAAATTGAACAAATTTGATTAGTTTTTATTATATATTTAAGTTTTCCAGAAGAAGAAATAGAAAATAAATTCAATAGCATACTATCTATTTTTTAAAAAATATTATGGGGAATGTTCTTATCTTATACCCATTTTTTAGAACAATCCATGGTTTTATTTATAATCCCTTCTATGGAAAAAATTCAGATACACAATATATAGTAAAACATACAGGTATTTTAATAATGATGTATCAAAGCATGTGTGTAATTTTTTATTGTATATGATACACAGCTCATAGGGGAATCCTGTGATCTTGTCGACAAGAATACAAGGACTAAAATTGTATTGATTTGATACCTGATGTTTAGTTATTCATTCTATTTTCCATCATGTTTATTTAAACCAGGAAATTATCCTTTTCATATATTATATATTATTTTTTAGATCTAAATCAATAGAATGAGATACATGATAAAAATCATAATTCATTTAATATATAAGGGAAGTACAACTGTTTACTCTAATTTTTGTCCCAATAGAATCATTGGAACCTCTATATGGTGTTCATTAGATTATTCATCATTTTTAAACTATAAAATATTTTTATTTATGTTAGTAAGAACGATTAAATTACTATATAACGATGTTTAGATATTAAATAAATAAATATAATTTTAATAAAATTCAAAAAAAAATTCAATAAATCAATGATTGTTAAATAATTATAAATTTGATGTGTGACTCCTATGATATCACGTTTAAGTTTTTGGGTGAATAGATGAATTCTTTGATGTTATCACCATCTTATATTTTATCCATGAATCACATTTATTCATTGATTCACATTATGAAAATGAATTTTACAATGAAAACAGTATACTGATTTAACATATTAAACTAGAAAAACCATATTAAAAGTATCTCTACATGTAATTTAAAAATATTTTTAATACAGATATAGATATTCTTCAATTTTTAATTTCACATTCATTGATGATTCAGTGGAATATATATTGTGTTTATATCATTCCACTATATGATCCGTGTGTAAAATCCAAATATAAGTGATCCATAAGTGAACCAAAATCTGTAATTAATGTTGTACACTCTCTAGGTTCTTACATGGATAGTACTGATCACAAGCGTTGTTTGTGGTTTACCAAAAATAAATTATTCTCAAGAAATGATGAAATAATGTCGATCAATATTTGACTTTAGACAGGAGTGGATTATAGAACTATAGGTCTATTGATTTATCAATAGGGAATGTGAGATTCTCACTCAATCTGTTATTCAATCAAAAATTTATATTGGGAAAGGGATATAATTAGATATTTACCATGGATGGTTTAGGGTAGGAAAACATTACCGTAAACCTTTTCCGTTTCTAATATTATTAATTAACCCAATGTACAATAATAATTAAAATTATATTATCATTAATCACTATATATGTTAAACAACTCAAATAATATATCAATATTTTCTTATATTATTTATAATCAGGACATTAGACTCTGTACACTTTCCATTTTCAATATATACCAATCAATCAATAATGAATATTTAATAAATAAAGTCCAGTATAATTTTATATGACAAATATAATAAATATTATATTCATTAAACATGAAATGAAATATTTATTATTATTATTATTATTAAACATACATATTATTTTGATTAATGAGAAATTAAATTGGAGTGATCAACCAATTGAAAATAATATTATTCTAATCTATTTTCTTAAATTTTATACATGAATTTAAAATATATTTTGAATACAACTAGTGTGTGACCTTCTAGGTATATTTCTCAGTGGAATTTGGAATTAAACTATAAAATCTCTATTTATTATATAGAAACAAGAAAAAAAATCCATAGTAAATGAAGTTAATTTTGAAACAACATCCAAACTATTAAAAATGTATACCATGTAATATTATCTCTTTTCCATGATATCTCTAATCATGTAGGTTCCATAACTATTTCATCAACCTATATACTCAATGTATCATTCATATAATTATTGGAATTGAACTAGTTTACTGAACACCATAGAGAATGATTTATATAGAAATATATATTTCCATCAATGGGTCTACTAAATATACTATATTTAAAATAAAAAGGGTAAATACATGCCTACATTATTGATTAATGCAACATCACACCTAACACAACAAACATATACTATATTATTGTGAAAAATGTAATCAATGTTTTCATAAATAAATCAATGTACCTGATTCATGAAATCCATTGATTACATTCAGAATGTCTAATGATTAATTCACACATCCGCAAAAAGTTTCATTTAATTACACATCAAATTTTTTTCCCTATTTGATGGTTATATTCTCCTAACCTCCTATAATAGATGTGACCATGCGTGAAAACCATGAATGGTATCTCAGTGTCTTATGATCCACCTTTCATTAAAAAAATTTACTCTCTTTATCCAATAATAAAATATCATATGTCCATATAATGAGGATAAATAGTAGTGTTGTAAAACCTTGAGGTATTCATAATAGTGTATAATTAATTTTAAATTTTAGCGTGACATATATTCTAAGGATATTATCACAAATTAAATTTATGTATTTGAAAATTCATCATCTGATATGGAAACTATATTAATTACAGAAATATGTAATTACATACTAATAATGTTCTTAATAGGGAACCAACTATAACAAAAAAATGATCAACACATATGAATGAAATCAAAATTTATTGTGTATATAACCTTTAACGATCAATACATTTCAATCATATATACTATATTTTATTATGTGAATATTCATTACATGTCAAAAAAAATTCACAAATGAATCATGATGTTTTAGTGTCATTGAAAACGTGGATATATAACAAAATGGAACATAAATATTCTAATCCATTTCCCATTAAATTATTCACAACAACAACCCTTCATAATAATATCATAATTAATGATATTTATCCAAAAATGGGGAATAAAAACATATGTGAGGGTGAGAACATATGATCGGTTGGGTAAAAATAATAGATTCCAATTAACATTCATAAGTGAACATAAGATTATCATATGTGTATGAGAAAATATCCATGAAAATAAATAATAATACCCAATAATTACAATATATTATCCATAAACCAAGGAATACTATTTTCTCAAACAAATGGAAAAATACATATGAGTTCAAAATCATCAATAACAAAAATAATGATGCATGGAAACATATCAATAGCCTAATAGATTAGTGTATGGAATTCATGTAAGTATAGAATATCATGTCCAAAGTCAATGTAAACTCCCAAGACTATAATTATAGAAAAATTCCTCTAATTTAAAATTCATACACTGCCATTCCAACAATTCCCTTTGGAGTAACTTGTATCTTGTTAACTCTATATTATCAAAGGTGATTATTTACACTGTCATCTTTTAATATAATCTCAGCGTTATAGTCATTTTTGAATGAAATGGAGGAATATAATAGAAAAAACCATCCATTTATTATAATGTAATAACCTGACCAACATTTATACAAAAAAAGCCTCCTTGATTTATTTCGAAACCTTTTATTATATATTCATAATAAATTTTATATCTAGAAAAAATCATGAAATTATTTATCATCACATAAATTCTTAAAATAGTGGCAAGAAAATAGTTTTCATTGATATTTGATCATCATAATGATAAACCATATTGGTAGAAAATAATGATAGTAAAATTGGATAATATATTCAATATTTCATTAGAAACATTGAAGTATTTTATTTATATATGAAAATACCTTAAAAATCCCTGAATTTATTCTTGAGGAAAATAATCATTGAAATTTGATATTATATATTTATAATTTAAAACTATCCAAAATATCATGGAAACCTTTTACATCCAAAATAACTATGGAATATTGTTATGGAATTTTCAAATAAAAATAAATATATTATAGTAGGAAATGTTGATAATTTCTTGTATATAGAAACAAATATTACATTAAATATTTTGCAAAAAATCAATAATTATTGTATTCAAAAAGTGAAAGAAACATTATTTTAAATAAAATTATATAAAATCAAAATTTGATGAAAATAAATTTATTATATCATCCAATAATAGTGATATAATACTTAAAATCATGTTAAAGAAAAAATTAAACATATGGAAATATTCATAACCGAAGAGGAAAAATAATGTTGTTTTCCCTAAAAACAGTCATTCATACATTCTTGTACATCGAGCGCTGAAAATAAATATAAAAAAAATTTCTTTAAACTAAAATTGGATATTAAAATAAATATAAAACTTATAGATAGATAAACTAAATTCATAATTAGAATTTATTCATCATTTATCTTGGTGAAAAATGTGATTGTAACATAAAACCCTTACTCATTTGGTAACCTTTGATTCAAAGAATACATGAATGTAATGAAATCAAATAAAACATTAATTCATCATTTTATAAGTATATTTAATGATATGAAATATCAAAGGTGAATTAGATTTACAATATAAAATAATATAGGTGTATATATCATAACATGCATCCCATATAAGACAATTTTGGATGATAGACCCTTATAACCAAGGTAACATTCATATAAAAACACATAAAATGATATAATATAATTTAGGACATTAAATAACATGAATTAAGAAGGATAAACTATCATACAAGTAAATGTATTAGTATATAGAAATAATAAACATAAATAGGATCATAACATCAAATATTTCTAATTAGACAAAACTTATATAAAGAACACTTACCAATTTTATAATTTTTGAATCGAATGAAATTCGAATCTTGTTAACCAAAGGGATATATAAACCCTCTATTTAAATCATATTGTATGAAATAATAAATTTTGCGGTATAAAATATATAATAGAAATAATAAATTTCTGCATAATAATAAAACATGTTGCATTGATGAGAAAATGATATATAACCCTTAACATATGTTTTAATTGAATATTAAGAACTCTAACCTAGAGAATAATATGTAAAGATTTATTATAATTCATGAAATTAACCATATAAAAACATATATTATCATATATGATCGACTGAAATCATTTGGAAACTTTTTAATCAATAATTCTACATTAACATTATCATTTCAATTGTCAATTGCTTTTTTTCATATATGTTTTAGTACGGCAGTTACAATACATGAAATATTATCATGATTCCTCAATCTACAGAATTTTAATAATGATATAATGATTATAGAATATATATATATATAGAAAAACATATCCATTCATATTAAGTGGTAATGAAAAATGAATTACAACACTACATGGAGATGATAAATTTCTTATATAGAAGATAAATGATTCCACTTTTTAAGGGATAGAATGAATGAATGATTGAATACTAGAACTTTAATGCTACATAGTTAGTATTATGTCATTAAAATAATATATATTCATTAATTATATCTTATTTCCCATCTACTTTTTGATAAAATGATAAAATAATTATATATCTTCTTGGTGTTTGTAGACCCCACATACATAGAAGTTACATTATCATTTACCAATGAATCAATATCTAAGATGGTAAATAATAACATATAATAATATAAGTATAATTATTTTATTAAAATAATATAAAATTTTTAATCCATAATAATATAAATAATAAATATTGTGATGAAAAATTATATATATCACAATGTGGAGGTGGGAGTCCACACCTACTGAACAGTGATACTTTTATTTCTCATTTTAGGTCGAAGTGGTGGTTGTTTTTTTGAACCTTTTTACGTTGTGGGATTTCAATAAAGGTATATTGAAAAATAAAAAAACATTTTATTCAATATATAGTTAAAATTTAATGGAATCGAATTATTTAATGTGATGGGGAATTTAACATACATATATTTTCAATGGAGATGCTTTGTTCGATAGCGTATAAGAAACAAAATAAAGATCATAAACATATTATGAAATCTTTTTATTTAAGTGTTACAATTATAATATAGCCATTAAATTGGATGTTTTGAAAATTATTAAATATACTATGAAATATAAAATGATTATACCCATTTCTAAATTAATAATTAAATTTCTTTATATAATCACACAAATTTTTAGAACATTTTTTTTATTCTTCAAAAATATATTTTCTTCAAAAATGGGTTTTCATCAGTTTTATTATGGAATGTCATAATTAATATTTGTAAATTTTGGATCATTTATTTGATAAATTGAACTTAATTTTTTAAATCATCCTAACAAAATTATCCTCAGGTTAAATTTTCGTAATTTTTGAAATGTTTTGTCCTCTTATGAATAGGGAAAAAATATCTATTTCTTTAAAACATCATTTCTATTATACAGATTAATAAATATAAAAGTCACATTATGTTATGAATATGGGTATATGTATCACATGTATTATATATTAATTTTAAATACAGTTAATTTATTTTAATCTACAATATATTGAATTTTAGAATACGTTTTTTTAAAATATTTTTATAAAAAATGTTTTGAAGTACATATTGTTTCTACGTTATAATGAAATAAAATAATCCCCAATATGAAATCTATAAATTGAATGTATAGATTATATATTATGTAATATTAGTTATGTTCCAACAAATTATAATTGTTAGTCATAACAATAGTATAAAATCATCATTTTTTGGAAAATGAACTTTTTGATTAATTTATTTTCACCGCTTCATTATGATGTGTTTTAAAAATAATTTTTTCAAAATTTATTAATTAAATTTCAAAAAATGGATTAAGTATTTTCAAACTATAAGGTAAAAATTAATTATTAATTATATATTAATTTTTTAGAATAAAAAACCTATAGATATAAAAAAAAATATTTACATCAATATAGGTAAAATAATGAAACACATTAAAGTTAAAAGGAAAAAACATAAAATACCTAATAAATAAGACCCTAAATTGGTGGATTATGTGTATATGTAAAGCGAAAATATTTTATATAATTAATATTCAATATAATTCTTTGGAATTTGTTCCATCCATATTCAGTTTTCTTTAAAAATAAAATAATCATTATTTAATCATCAATATCCTCCCCTCCTCAAGTATAAATACCACTCCTCACCAACATATTTCTCCCAAAAATCCATGATGCTAATCCAATATCTAAAAATTACTATCATACCCAGTCTCCACAAATCCATTATCATCTATAATCCTGAGAAGTTTAATTCCATGATCCTTAATGGGTCCTTCAAGGAGGTGATATTCAACATGAGACTTTTTCAATCCACCTATCTTAATTTAATTTTTCTTGTACAGTGTACTCAAATCCTTATTAAATAATGTCTTAATAACTCCTTTAGAATATATATACTGTAATTTTATATTTTAAATATATTATATTATATTCAAGTATTTTATTATCCAATCTTATTCAAATTAATGATACCCTGTCCAAATTATTGCAGTTAATCATTTCAATGGATGAAGAGTTTTCGTTTTCCATTTATGAATTAATGAGTGATCATAAAATTATTATTTTAGTTAAATAATATTTTAATAGTCATATTAAAAATTATTTAATCTTATGGAAATAATATATAGAAAAAATTAAAAAGAACTAATATAGTTTGGGATGGTTTGAAAACCCACTAAAATAAACTAATCATGTATCATTATCATTTTATAAAATGAATCATCCTCATGCTACAAAAAAATTATTCATGTAAGCATTTATAAATAATAATTTAAATTAAAACAATTCATTCAAATACTAGAGTTTTATTTATATATTATAATTTAACCAATAATTTATACTCAAATGAACCGACCTTGAAACCTTTCAACAAACATACACGAAATAATTAAAATAATGAAATATTATTAGTGAATAGGTTGTAATATGTTATAAAAAGATCATATTAGTTATTATAAGTATTATAATATTTATATAATAAACTAATAATTTTATTTAAACAATTATAATGATTAATGAATATGTTTTAAGGAAGTGAAACATGAGATTATAGAATTATTTACAAAATTTCCGTCATTTGGGTTAACCTTCTACATCATGTGTCATGTCTAGATAAGATTACATGTGACATTACATTTGATTATATTATGTTGTATTTCCACATGTTTTATTTTTATTTATTTTGGATTCACATAATCTATTCATTGACTAGTGCTCCCATATATGATATTATATTTCTAACGGACTCTTTAACTTAAAACATAATTTCAAAAGTTTTAAAGATTTATTTTTGAAATATTAATTTTTCATGTAAATGTTTTTAAAATATTTATTTAAATCTCTTTATTTAGAATGAAATTATTTTAAATTTATTTTATTATATTTATAAACAAAATCATAAATTTATCTTATTAATGTTTTATGTTAGGGAATTTATTTTAAAAAATTATTCTTTTAATGTTTCTTTTTGAAGTAGTAAGAAGGAATGCTTCGAAAATATATATGGATTGATTTTGATTTACTTCCATAATGGCTTCATAATATATTTAATCATAATTTATATTTTTATATGGTTAATAATAATGAATTATTTTCAATTTTATGGTCATTGTTTTAAACAATGAGTTACTTAAAAATGAAATAATAATTTACTTCAAATAATGTATTTAGCATAAATTATTTAATGATTTATGTTTATACTATAGTTCATTGGAAATAAATACAAATTTTATGGTTCCTATAATAATCATTGATGCGTGGTTACATGATAAACCAAATATAGGTCTTCAACTAACTAACGAATAATAGGTTTAACACCCGAGATTTTATCAGAAATATTTTTTTTATATGTTATATGCATCACCAAAGGAATCTTTCACTACACACAATAATGTATTAGCTTGCGTTACATGCAGGAGAAACCTTCCTTGATATCTTATGTTGTACACAATACTGAGTTTCACTAAATAATGATATGTTATTAAAATATTATATAAACTAGCCGTTATGAATACTAATAACCGCTTTTTGAAATTTTATAAATTTTATCATTAAAAATGGTTTTCATTTTTGGATTTGAAAAATCGAAATTAACCTAGGGTGAATTTTTGGTATTTTTCTGAAAACATTGAATTTTTGATGAATAGCGAAAACACTGGGTTACTATTTAAAAACAAACTTTTTAGTTAAATAATTATTTATTTTATATAAATTTATTTTTGATAAAAATTTATATATAATACCTATATATGTTAAATTTAATTCATTAGAGTCATTTTATAATAATTTTATATATATAAAAATTTTATTGAACTTTTCACCGTCTTTTACCCACCTCCTAAGAGAATATGAAAATTTACATAAAACGTAATTTTACCACATCTGTGAGTGGAATTTCAAAAATCCAGGAGACATGGTAAATATCAAGTAGTAAAATGTTGTTCAATAGGATAAAAATATTTTTTTGTGAATTTTTACTTTTTTACTTTTTTTACCACGGTTAAAAGTAAATAGGGTAATTAAGGGTAAAAATTATATTATTATTACCCTAACACATGTCCTAACTCTATTGGATAAGTGTAATTCGACCAAAAACAACCTTATGAATAAAATATTACCCATTAGGTCCACATAGAATAAATTAGGACACTTATTAATATTTTATTTAAAAAAGAGTTAAAAGAGTTAAAATCAATGTTTAATAACTAAAACATTTTTAATATAGATTATTAATATAATAAAATAGACTATGAATTATCAATAGAAAGATAAAAATATTTCCTACATAATGGTATTTTATTTATAATTTTTAGACATTAAATAAATAAATTTATTTATTACACAATGATGATGTAGTAATTAACATATTAATGAAATATTAACATAATTGATGTTATAAATATCCAAATAAATGTAATTTTAATCTATTTATAAATTAAACTAATTTTATAGGTTAATATGACATGTTAGTATTGATTTAATTAACTTTTTTCTAACTAATCATGCTAGTATTGTTTTCACAAAAATCAAATACCAAATAGTGTCAAAATTGACATAAAATAGTTTTTAAAACAATTATTATATTATTAATTATTATTTTATTCCTAAAAATATAAGGTTTGGCCAAATTAAATAGATAAGAAACTACATGGGGTACATTTTTATTGTTATTTAATGTTTATTAACCATATAGTGTAAGAAAACAAGAAGACACGGTAAAAGTAAAATTATTTAACATATAGTTAACTCTAAATGATAAGGTTAAAATAGTAACCTAAAATAGTCTAAATCTATTAGTTTAGAGGTTTTCAACCCATACCTCCCTTATCTTAGAAATAAATCAATTTGGAGCTATTAAAAACCGAATATGCCTTTATTATAAAATAATATTTTATGTTTTTACTAAGGTTCCCCTCTCCTCCCTTATAAAAGGGAACCCCCTCCCTCTCCTCCTCACACCACTTTGAGGCTTCCAAGCCATCCAAACCCTGCGAATTTCTTTTATCCACTTCCCTAGAAACATTCTATAGTTCTTGGCCTTTTTTAAAGACAATTTTTAGTGCCCTAAGAAGAAGTTAAGAAGATGAGCTTCAAAGAAGAGGTAATGTCCTTTACTGATTTTTTCAAGTTTATTTCTTCTTCTACCTATTATTCAATATTTGTTTCATCATAAATTAATATCATTAGTATTAATAATATAGTTATATTTATTATAAATATGAAACCGACCTATTTCAAATTCTATCCATCCCACAGAAAATGAAATCATCACGCGAGTGTACGTACGGAATACCGTCTCCACGCCATGGTGTAATCTGTTTTCCACCACCACATTACTTTGATTGGTATAATGGTGTAATTAATAACTATATATGATATTTATAACATGGTAATAATTATTATACATTCCATGCCCCACTCCAATACCATTCAATAGTTATGGGAATGATATCATCGCTCGTGCATACGTACGACCTACCATCTCCATGATGTGATTCCACTCATTCTACATGATATTCATTGAATAATGATAATATAAATAAATTCAATGAATAAATATGATATATATTACACTAATACCATTCTGTAAATAAGGTATCTATAACATAAAAATAGGAATGAGAATTTATTTGACAATACTTGCATAAGAACATAAAGCAATGAACACCCAAATAACAAGTTGCAATGAAATATTACTCAAAACAATATACGAATATGACCATATATGATATAATAAAAATTAATATGATTCATTAATAAGTCAATGTCATTATTTAAATCATTATACAGGAGGTTCGGATATGTACGAAGCAAATCGGACCTATGGTAAGGGAAAATCTGGCAATCTCATTTTTTTATCCGAGATTGTTTATACTTCATAATTTACTGGGGAATATTTATTATCCACATCCATGTTTCCTCAATATGTAATATTATTTATATCCTCCTACAATTTTTTAAATCCATTTTTACCCATTTGTGAGTTTTTAGTAAAATATATGAAAGGAATCTTATGTCGTTTTTAGTACGAGGTACTTTTTGACTTTTCAGGCCAATGTACGAGAAGAATATTTTTTTTAACTTATACGACATGAATGGATTTTTATGATATCATAGAACATTATTTCCATGAATATTTATTTACGTGTTTTCACGTTTATATTTAAAAAACTTCTTTTAGTTTAAAATTACATGACATGTTAAGAAAGGAAAAATGATTTTGAAGTAGAAAGGTTATTTTCCTCAAAAATTGAGTTGAAGTGTTTTATCAAAATTATTATACATCTCAGATAATATTGGGTTATATTTATATCCATATTTTCAACATTTATTTTTTTATGTTATTATGGAATTATTTTTATTATGTCCTTTTATCTTATATGGATTATGTTATGATGGCATGATGTTTAAGAATCCCATTTTTATTTCATGGGTTATGCAATGATATAGGATTTATGATATTGTGTCACACATAAGAATGGTATAATTATGAGATGGGAGGGACCTATATATCCTTACAATGAATTGGGTAAATATTTATATCTCATGAGATAGACATGGATGGAACAGAATGTTTATCTGGTTTAGTGATAGAGGGATGAAACGAGGAGTGAACTCGGTTCAGAAATGGACTTTATCCGCTGAGATGGTATTGGAAATGATTCTTGACTAATAAGAATTGATTTTCTATGATTATGTCTGTATGACACACATTTTCATGTTTTATGTTATGTTTATTGGGATTACATTTCACAACTATGATTTATCCCCTGTTATGATAATATGATCTCTTCTATAAGTTATGATTTTTGAAATGCAGTGTTCTTATGAATATGATATTTCCTTCATTTACCCTTACGGAGCATTTGAGCTCACCCTTTTGTATATTTTCGTTCCCATGGTCAGGAAGTAGGTTATTATGTATGATATTCCAAATGAGACTCCAGATATGATGAAATAAACGGGACACAATGTAGTTGCTTTATGAACCAGTTGTTTATGTTTCCCAGTTTCTAAAGACACTATACCTATACGGTTTTATCATGGTTATGTTATATGCTGTAATAATTATTCTACATTTCTGAAGTAATAATAATGTATATAAAGTGTGGTTCGTTATAATTGGTATTAAAGTAACGGTATAGTCAACCTTTGGAAACTAGGATGTGAAAGCTTTTGTAAGAACCCTAAGGATATGTCTAAGCATAGGACACAATCTTAGTGTTTTAGAAATGTCCATGAAAAACCAATGATATGACCTTAAGTGTGAAATTTTATTCTTGATTATGTGGTTTTCCTGTAATGATTAGTGTTTATCACACTCTTATTATTTGTTTTAGTCAATTCTGGAACCTGAATGAACCGTGTTAATGCTGATTGTGACGAGAAATGAAATGATTGTTCCCCTGAGAAACCAAACGTTACGGGAGATGAAATGAAAAATCATGTACCCATGCTAACAAAACTTTCTCAAGATATGAATCATGAATGACTTCCAAAAGATCAAAGAAAATAGAAACATTATGTTTAATCCTTCATGAGGTAGTGTCCACCCTCATTCAGCGGGTCTACTGATCCATTAGTGACTGAACAATGGACCAGTACCACTGAAAAGATATCTTCATTTCTTCAATGTTCTAAACATGATAAATTCATCTTAGCAGTATATTGTTTGAAAAGTGAATCTGATCAATGGTGGAATCATATCAAGAATACGAGGAAAAGAGACGAAATTGAGTCCATGGAATGGGATGAGTTCAGGAACTTATTTTTCAACAAATACATCCCTCATACTCTTCAATCAAAGATTGAGAAGGAGTTTCTTGAACTAAAGAAAAAGGATGATGAATCTGTTGGTACCTACGAAGAAAATTTTATAATAATTTCAAGTTATACTTACAATATTATAATCCAACCAGAGAGTAAGATCGATTGATTCTTTAGTGGCTTTAAACCAAGTCTCTGAATGGGAATTATCCATAAGGGACTTCAATAGCTATGAGGAAATTGTTTGATGTGCTCTCACGGTTGATATGGAGATTGGAGTAACCCATCAGTAATATGGGTTTGATAAGAAGAGGAAAATTAAATCCAAAGGGAAATATAAATACCACACTAAAAAGAAGATTAGTTTTCCTCTATGCTCAAAGTGTGGAAAGAAACATGGAGATAATTTTCTAAAAGGGATAAGTATATGTTTCAAATGTGGAATGTAGGGTCATCGAGCATTTGAATGCCGTAGTGATAGGAAAAAGAAGTGTACTGATGTGAACAAAGAAAGGATACAAAGAATTCACCTCATACACTTCAATGTTACAAGTTCAAGGAAATGGGGAATTATGCTAATCAATGCCCTAATCCAAGGGTTGTTGATTATGATTGACATAAAAAACTATTAAGGCCAAAGACAAAGGAATGTCACATGCAATTTTTAATGGTGATGTGGATTTTGATAACGAAGTGGTGAAAGGTACACTTACCATCCACTCTAAAGTAAAAAATGTTTTATTTGATTCTAGATCCGCCCACAATATTATTTCTAAATATTTTATAAGGGTATCGTTGTATAACCTAAAAAATTAGATGTTGAGTTAGCTGTGACAACCCCTAATGGAACAAAGGTCGAATCAAAAGTTTACAATTCTTCTCTGATTGATGTTTGTGGGAAAGTGATTCCTAAAAATCTTGTGAACCTTCCTATAGTGAAATTTTATGTGATTCATGGCATGGATTGGTTTTCTTTATATGGAGCTCATATCAATTTCCAAATTATTGAAGTCACATTTCATATTCTAGATCAATCTATGATCATCTATCGATGAAAGGATGAACATAGCATTCCAGTGGAAATTTCTTCCATCTTATGGGTCTTCATTCCACTAAATGAGGGTTATTTATCTCAAATGGTTGGAGAGAAACTCATGATTACGAATACAACCATTGTATAGGATTTTGATGATGTCTTTCCAGAGGAATTGCCCGGTCTTCCACCGAATCATGAAGTTGAGTTTCCAATAGAACTCGTATCGTGTGCTATGCCCATTTCGAAGTCACCTTATAGAATTTCCCCAATTGAGTTGCAGTAATTAAAGAAGAAACTCCAAGATAATATTGACAACGTATTCATACACCCTAATGCATCACCTTAGGGAGAACCTGCTCTTTTTGTTAAGAACATAGATGGATCAATGAGACTCTACATTGATTATCGATAACTTAACAAGGTCACAATCAAGATCAAACATCCTCTCCCACATATTGATGACTTATTTGTCCAACTACGTGGAGCTCAATACATTTCCATGATTGATCTCCTCTTAGGGTATCATCAATTAATTGTAAAAAGGGTGGATATACCCAAGACGGCTTTCCGTACAAGGTATGGACACTATTAATTTATAGTGATGCCATTTGGTCTTACTAATGCCCTTGTTTTCTTCATGGATCTAATGAATATAGTATTTAGAGACTATCATGATCAGTTTGTGGTAGTCTTTATAGACGATATTCTTGTATATTCAAATAGAAAGGAAGAACATGAATATCACTTGATTATTGTATTAAAGACCCTGAGAAAGAAGAAGATTTTTCCAAATTTACCAAGTGTGAATTTTGGCTACAATGAGTATCATTTTTTGGTCACATAATCTCAAATGAGGGGATATTTGTGGATCCAGCAAAAACACAGGTTATCGAAAGATGGTAGAGACCAAAAATAGTAAGTGATATCCGAAGATTTCTTGGTTTGGCTGGATATTATCGACGTTTTGTGAATGATTTTTCACGATTATCTATTCCACTCACCAGGTTGACTCGAAAAGGAGTTCTGTTAATTTGGATAGAGGAGTGTGAAGAGAATTTCAAGGTGTTAAAAAGAAGGTAATCTATTTCACCTTTGCTCACACTTTTTTGTAGTGGAGAAAGGTTTGTGATCTACAGTGATGCATCCATGAAGGGATTGTGGTGTGTTATCTTACAAAACAGTATGGTGATAGCTTATGCCTCACGATAGATGAAAATCCATGAGTAAAAATACCAAACTAATTATTTTGATTTAGCTGCAGTAATCTTGTAATTAATGCTTTGGAGGAATTACCTTTATATTGAAAGGTGTGAAATTTATATTGATCATAAAATAATAAAGTATATTTTCACACAAAAGGATCTGAATATGCGCCAAAGAAGATTGTTGGATTTGATTAAGGACTACGAATGCTCAATTCATTATCACCCTGGGAATGAAAACAAGGTGGGAGATGCATTAAGTCGACAAGACCATGCTATCTAATCTATGATGAGGTTCACAAGAGATCCAATATTTATAGATTTAAAATGGATGGATATTCGAATTATAATGGAAGGGGAAAAATATTATCTTTCTCAAAGGAATGTTCAACCATCAATACATGTGAAGATTAATGAGGCACAAATAGAAGATGTAGTGTTACAAAAGAAGGTGTGAAATGTTCCTGAATTCACCCTTGATTGTGATGGGATAATAAGGTTTAAGAATCAGGTTTTTGTTCCTCCCATCCTAGAATTAAAGAAGGAGCTACTGGATGAGGCTCCTAGTTCTTTATTCTCTATTCATCATAGAAGTACGAAGATGTATAGAGACCTAAAAGAGTACTTCCGGTGGGATGGAATGAAAAGAGATGTTGATAAATATGTCTCTCAATTCTTGGTTTGTCAGCAAGTTAATGTTGAGAGACAGAAGTCTAAGGGGAAGTTACAACCATTACCCATAGAAGAATGGAAATGGAAAACACCACTATGGACTTTTTCACTGGACATCTTAAAATATCCAATGGAAAAATGCTATCTGGGTTATCGTTGATCATCTTACGAAGACATCACTCCTCATTGCTATTAGAAAATATTTCAATCTAGATCAGCTTGCCAGGATATATGTAAAGGATGTTGTAAGAATGCATGGAGTACCACTTTCCATTATATCTTATCGGGATATGAGGTTTGCCTCGATGTTCTGGTGAACTCATCAGCATACTTTAGATACAGAGTTGAGTTTCAACACTACTTATCATCCTCAGACAGATAGTCAGTCTGAGAGCACAATTCAAACTCTATAAGATATGTTAAGAGCTTTCTCTATGGATTTCAAAGGTTGTTGGGATCAACACCTACCTTTGGTGGAATTTTCTTATAATAATAGCTTTCACTCCAGTATTCAGATGGATCCTTATGAATTTTTCTATGGAAATCAATGATGAACTCCAACTTGCTGGGTTGAAGTTGGGGAATCAAATCTATTAGGACCTGATCTTGTTGATGAGATGGCAGAAAAGATTTGACCTATCCAACAACACATAAGAGCAGTTTAGAGTCGACAAAAAAGGTATGCCGACAACCGATGAAAAGAACTAGAGTTTGAAGTGGGTGACAAAGTGTTCTTGTGAATATCTCCTTGTAAGAGAGTAATGAGATTTGGAAAGAAGGGAAAGCTGAGCCCTATGTATATTGGATCTTTAGAAATACTAGATCATGTTGGGAAAATTGCTTACCGATTGGAGCTTCCACCAAATCTCTCTCAAGTTCATGATGTGTTCCATGTATCTCTCCTGAGAAAGTACATACCCGATCCTTCTCATGTACTGAGCTCAGAAGTTTTACCGCTGGTGCAAGATCATTCTTATGAAGAACAACCGATAGAGATTCTGGATCATAGCGAAAAAGTCCTAGGGAACAAGGCCACTCGCTTTGTGAACGTTTTATGGAGGAACCACCAATTAGATGAAGTTAAATGGGAACTTGAAGATATGATGAGGGAGAGGTATCCTAATCTATTTGTTACAAAGTGACTAATTTCGAGGGAGAAATTTATTTTAAGGGGGGTAGAATGTAACACCCGATATTTTATGAGAAATATTTTGTTTTTATGTTATATAAATCACCAAAGGAATATTTCACTACACACAAAACTTTCATGGCTTCCGTTACACGCAGAAGCAACCATCCTCGATATCTTGCATTGTACGCAATACTGAGTTTCACTAAACAATGATATGTTATTAAAATATTATATAAACTAGCCGTTATGGATAGTATTATCCACATTTTGAAATTTTATAAATATTTTGTTTCAAAATGGACTTCATTTTTGGATTCCGAATATCGAAATTAGCCTAGGCTGAATTTTTGGTATTTTTCTTAAAACTGTTATGTTTTGATGAATAGTGAAAACACTAGGTTTCTATTTCAAAACCAACTTTTTATTTAAATAATTATTCATTTTATAGAAATTTATTTTCATTAAAAATTGATACATAATACCTATATATGTTCAATATAATTCATTGGAGTCATTTTATAATAATTTTAGATATATAAAATTTTTATTGAACATTTCACCATCTTTTACCCACCTCCTAGGAGAATATAAAAATTTACAAAAAAAAATTTTTTACAGCATCTGTGAGTGGAATTTCGAAAATCTGAGAGACATAGTTAATATCAAGGAGTAAAATGTCGTTCAATAAGATAAAAATAATTTTTTGTGAATATCAACTTTTTTTACTTTTTTAACCACGGTTAAAAGTAAATAGGGTAATTATGGAAACAATGCTATTATTATTACCCTAACACATGTACTTAATCTATTGGATAAGTGTAATTCGACCAAAAACAACCTAAGGAAGAAAATATTACCCTTTAGGTCTACTTGGATTAAATTAGGACACTTATTATTAATTTATTTAGAGAAGAGACAAAAGAGTTAAAATCAATGTTTAATAATTAAAACATTTTTAATATAGGGTTATACCTAAGATAAATTCGACTATAAATATTCATTAGAAATATTAAAA
This sequence comes from Viscum album, assembly GCA_963277665.1. Lineage (NCBI taxonomy): Eukaryota > Viridiplantae > Streptophyta > Magnoliopsida > Santalales > Viscaceae > Viscum > Viscum album. Next base: position 376,934 of record CAUJRU010000211.1, read on the forward strand.
GATTTCCTACATAACGGTATTTTATTTATAATTTTTGGACATTAAATAATTTAATTTTATTATGACACAATGATGATGCAGTAATTACCTTATTAATGAAATATTAACATAAATGAGGTTATAAATTCCCAAATAAATATATCACGAGACTTCCTATAAATTACAGTAATTTTATAGGTTAATATGACATTTTATTATTGATTTATTTAACTTTTTTGAACTAATCATGATGTTATTATTTTCACAAAAATCAATTACCAAAGAGTGTCAAAATTGACATAAAATAGTTTCTAAAACAAATATTATATTATTAATTGTTATTTTATTCATAAAAATCTATGGTTCAGCCAAATGACATAGATAAGGAACAACTTGGGATTTTTTTGGCTTGATATCGTAAGTTTATTAACCATATAGTGTAAGAAAACAATAAGACGCGGTAAAAGTAAAATTAATTAACTTAGAGTTAAATGTGAATGATAAGGTTAAAATAGTAACCTAAACGTGTCTAAAATATATTGGTTGAGAGAATTTTTACCCATCCCCACCATAGCATTGAAATAAATTAAATTGTGGCTATTAAAAACCTAATATAACTTTATTATAAAATAATATTTTATGTTTTTCTTAAGGTGCCTCTCTCCTCCTTTACAAAACGACACCTCTTCCCTCTTCTCCTCACACAACTTTGAGCCTTGATGCATGTACAACCCATGAAAATTTCATTTCTCCCCTTCCATATAAACATCCTACAGGTCATTTTTTTCTTCAAAAACCATCTTTAGTTCCCTAAGATGATGTTAAGAAGAGACGCTTCAAAGAAGAGGTAATGTCCTTTACCGATTCGTTCTAATTTATTTATTCTTCTATTTCATCTTATTTATTTGTTTAATCATAAATTAATAACATCAGTATGAATCATATACTTAAATTTTATTATAAATTTGAAACAATCCTATTTCACCTTCTATCCATCCAACAGAAAATGAAATCACCACACGTGCATACCTACGGAATACCATCTCCATGCCATTGTGTAATCTGTTTTCCACCACCACTTTACATGGATGGGTATAATGGTGTAAAAAATAACTATATATGATTATTATAACATGATAATAATTCTGATAAATTCCATCTTCCACTCCAATACCATTCAATTGTTATTGAAACGATATCATCTCTCGTGCATATGTACGGCCTACCGTCTCCATGATGTGATGAGACTCATTCTACATGACCCTCATTGAATAATGATTATATAAATTAATTGAATGAATATATATGATATATATTACACTAATACCATTTTTAAATAGGGTATCTATAACCTAAAAAGAGTAATAAGAATTTATTCTACAATACATACAAAAGAACATAAAGAAATAAATCCCCAAATAACAGGTAGCAATGAACTATTACTAATGAGAATATAAGAATATGACCATATATGATATCACAACAATGAATATGGTTCTTTAATAAGTCAATGATATTATTTAAATCATTATACATGAGTTTCGGATACGTACGAAGACAATCGGACCTAAGTTAAGGGAAAATCTTGTAATCTCAATTTTTAATCGAGATTGTTTATACTTCAAAATTTACTTGGGAATATTTATCATCCACATCCCAGTTTCATCGATATGTAATATTATTTATATCATCCTTAAATTGTATAAATCCAATTTTTTCCATTGGTGAGTTTTCAGTTCATGATATGAAATGAATCTTTTGTCCTTTTTAGTACAAGGTACTTATTGACCTTTCCGGCCAAGGTATGAGAAGAATTGTTTTTAAACGTATACGGCATGAATCAATTTTTATGATTTAATAGAACATTATTTCAATGATGCATTCTTTAAAACTTTTCAAATTTATTTTTAATCAACTTATTTTAGTTCAAAATTTTATGACATGTTATGAAAGGAATAATGTTTTTGAAGTAGAAAGGGTATTTTCCTCAAGAATGGAGATCAAGAGTTTTATCAAAATTATTTTACATCTACGATAATATAGGGTTCTGTTTCTGTCCTTATTTTTTACATTTATTTTATTATGTTATGATTGAATTATATTTATGATTTCCTTTTATCTTATATTGATTATTTTATGATGCCATGATGTTTAAGAATCACATTTTTATTACACGGGTTATGCTATGATATATGATTTATGATCTTGTGTCACACATAAGAATGGTATAATTATGATATGGATGGGACCTATATCTCTCTCTAAACCATTGGTTATGATTTATATCTCATGAGATAGACATGGCAATAATGTCATGTTAATCCAGTTTAGTGATACAGGACTGAAACGAGAAGTGAAATCGGTTCAGAAATGAACTTTATCCACTAAGATAGTCTTGGAAATGAGTCTTCACTAATAAGAAATGATTTTCTATGATTATGTGTGTATCGAACATGGTTTCTTGTTTTATGTTATGATTATTGAGATTACATTTCACTATTATGATTTATCCCATGTTATGATATTATGATTTATTTTGCAAGTTAAGATTTTTGAAATGATATGTTCTTATGAATATAATATTTCCTTCGTTTACCCATACAGAGCCTTTGAGCTCACCCTTTTGTATGTATTCTTTCCCCAGGTCAGGAAGAAGGTTATTAAGTAGTATATTCCAAAAGGGACTCTATATATGATGAAATAAACGGGAGTTAATGTAGATGCTTTACGAACCAGTTGTTTATCTTTCCCAGATTCTAGAGACACTATACATATACGGTCCTTTCATGGTTTTGTTATATGTTTTAATATGAATGATTCAATTCTGATGTAATAACAATGTATTTAATGTATGGGTCGTAACAAAAGGTGGTTCTGTGATAAACTAAATATGAGTAGTTTTCTTATCACCTCCATTGGATTGGGTAATCCAGAGTTGGAGGTTGACCATATTGGTTAAACAATTTTTAATAGTGATTTTTAAATTTATGTCACATTATACAGAATTTTATTATTTATGATATATAATATGTTTTCATGGAAATATATTAATTTTTAAATATTATGAATATGATCTTTTTGGAATAGATGATTCCCATTTCAGAGTGTAAATGAATGTTTCATGAAATTTTTTTAAATAGTATCACATGGGTAATAGTTTACATTCATTATGTCCGTTACAAAGAAAACATTCCCACCAGATGTTTTAAAATTTATTTAATATCCCCTAATTCTATGGATTTGTTTTAAAAAAAATAAATGGGATTTTTTAGTCATTGCCGCGAAATTTAACGGCACGTGATTCTGAGGTTCGGTGAGCCTGGAATGGAGTTTTGAACATTGTTTAAGGTTGGTTCACTAAATGGGAAAACATCATTTTCTATATTTTGTACCGTTTCTCGGATAAAAAATCTGAGGACACCATTGAATTCATAACTCTAGGATTATCATAGAAATGAAATAACTTTGTCCGACAATGGCTGAGAGGAAAAGTTAATTTTAATACTTTTCAAGAAAAATAATATAATAATTTAAAAGAATTATTTTATTTTATTTCTCTCTTTTGGGTGGCGGACGGTAATGCTGCACGAAAAAGAAAGGGAAGTTATGATTCACATCATTAAGTCTCATTAATGGCTTGTTAGACTTGTAGTGTAACGACGCTTTAATGACATGCAACGACAATGTTGTTTCTTAATTAAAAAAGTGTAACAATTCGACGTCAAATCATAATGGGACCGCTGCAACGTGCTCTTATTTATAGTTCAACATGCTAGGAAAATATGGATTAAATATTTAAAGTATTCCCAAGAAAAAATCTCACGGACTTCCACCTAAGTGATAAATGATTAATGCTGGTGGGACATCATCATCATCTATGCCTTTTGATGATCGGAGCCGGGAAGTGACGTAGATGTCTTAAATCCCTTGAGGTTGAATTCCATGACATGGGACGTCATAAGAGGTAGGGGTTTGTTTGTTAATGATTCTCCATGTTCTCCATTCTTTTCAAAACGATGTATGCAGATCAACCCAAGAACATGTTGATCTTCAATTCTCTAATTTATGTGGTAGGTTATCTTTGGGGGTTCAAAATTGGGATTGTTTTATTTTAGATTGCACTACACTCCCAAAAAACTCTGCAATTTTTTTCTTATAATGGGGAGGGCCCAGGCTGACACGAATAAGGCTTGAGCCCCTCCACATGTTCATTCTTTTTGATAGTATCTTTAAAATTAATGAAATGGAGGATATAGATCCATCTTAGTGAAGAGGGCATCCTCTTGAAGCCAAAGGCGCAAACTGTTCGAATAACAGACCACTGAAGTCCATCCAGCTGCCTTACGATGCTATGGCTGGGGCACCAGCATACCGACAGAGAAGAGATGGTTCGTCGGCCCAGACAATGCCCGATGGAGGAAGAGTGCCCTAATGTAGAACCTAGGTGGTGGATGTCATGGCCGTGATGAGACATAACACTGGAGTTCCACGTCACAAGCATGGCACCGTGTGGAGATGTCAACTCGCCAGGTGGGTTGACGTGGGGGATGCGGCCTGTGGGACCAACCATGTGAGCTGGATCCAGACACATCCATTCAAAATATGGGTAAAAGGGGTCCGGCCTGCAATGGCGGGCTGGTGTGAGCCTGGCCGGCCATGCTGCCAGGCGGTCCATATCGATCAGGCTGGCCCAGCATGACAAGACTAGAGGCCTAGGGGTCCAAGTACACATGCCTAGGTGGCCTAGCCCACTGGCCTAGTAGCCCAAGTCAACCCAGTTTGTGTCCAACCCATGTTGGTTCGACCCGAATTGGGATGGTTTGACCGAAACTGGGTCGGGTCAGGTCGGTCTGATCGGTTCAGACCGGACCCCTGACCCATTTCGACCTAGTTACGCTTAGAGGGCCTTATCTCCTAAACCAGATGTATGTCTGACAAGCCGTAAACAGTGTTGGAATACATGGGACAAGGTGGACCATTTGAGATAATCTAATATATTTTTGGATAATGATGATGTATATCCTGGTTGAATCAATCGCAAATCCAACCAGGCCCCTCAGTACTAAAATACCAATAACATATAGACTGGGTGTCCGATTGAAGAACCGTCTGTCATGTTGGAACCCATTATGACATAAATATCCTTTAGGTGAAATAATTTTTGAACTTCTTTTAATTTAATTTTTGACCGGTAGATTGAGGAGATAAACCTGGGAATTACTTATATTGAGTGTTAGGATGACTACTCCCTTGATGACTCAAGGTGCAGGAATTTCATACTTCTCGGCTCCGGTAGTGATGGGACTCCCCACATCACATGTGTGGGTTATTTTTCATTTTTGAAGGATCTTATATCATTGGATTTGGTAATAATCTATTGGAATTGGGCATGGTTCCTCCATACATTACTCGCATAGAGTCAGCTGCTCCCCTACCATGTAGGTACAAGTCCTATATGTTAGGACTACGTACTCCCCTGTCGACCCAGGGTGTGGGTACTCTTTATGTAGTGATATGGAAGAGTTGGTACAACCCTAACATACTATGGTGAGGGTGAGCCATGATTTATATTGTGAATGAGTCTGTTATTCCTCTACCTTACCAGGGAGTGATTCCTCTAGTCACCCAGTTTTACTCCCCTATCGATTCAGGGAGCGGTTCTTCCTTACACCTTATTCCAATAGAGTCGATACTCCCCTTCCATGCCCAGGTGTGGGTCTTTTAGCCTGGGGATGGCACTCCCCTGACGTTATGGGGCTCAGGTCCCCCACAGTGAACCCACACTAGAGTGTACTCCTCTACCGAGTAGGGTGCGGGTACTCACTGAAGGTGTAGTACTCCCCCATCTCCGATTAGTGATGCAGAGCGGGTCCTTATTGGGAGTTAGATCTATCTCGACAGTGGGAAATACTTACTAGGAGCGGGCCCCTCCACTAAATTAAATCTATACCATTTTATAAGTTAGTTATCCTTTGACGAATGACGTGAGATCTACTTAATACTAGATCGTTTGAGATATCGTGGGTAAACAAGAGTAGTTCCCCCCAACTAAACGCATTGTCGAGGAGTGGGCCTCATTAATTGGTTTACCTTTGTCATTCCTGGGGTGAAATAATGTGACATTGAGCCACTAATGGCGGGAACTAGAGGAAGTTATAGTATAATGTTCCTGATGGAGGACGTCCTTTTGAACATACCATTATGAATGTTTGAATTGTAAATGATGGAGATCCTCTCTCAAATAGGGGCATTAGGGATGGCCAGATCATGGTGTGTCTACTATTGATCCTTGAGTTATTCTTTGATCATTATTTGGAAATCCTGGTAATGGATTTTAGGTTGCAGCATTATATTACTTTATGGATGAGATGGGTATATATGGATGACTTAGGTATATGTACGAGTATGTACTTGAGTAGATCTGAATATGCATAATCATTGTGGTTTACTTCATAGTTTTAGGCTTTTCGGATTACTTTTTGGTTTTGGAATTGAGGTTTACTTTTTGGTTGTGGATATTTGGTTTACATCATGGTTGTTTTGTGGTTTTTTCCTTTTTATATTTCTGAGAGACCATGAAGGGTCTCAGGATCCACTACGGAGTACTGTGTTACTCACCCCAACATGGGCTTCACCCGCACATGTTTTGTTTAGTGTATATGTTTGATGTTTTTATAGAGCTTGTCAGGGAGGCATGACTGATGATTGTTAGGATGGTTGACATGGTAAAATAGGACCAGTAAGGGCCAATTGGGACCAAGTGGACATGACATACTACATTGTCTTCTAGTAACTTCACTGCTCTTGAAATCTAGTGGTATTTTTCTGAAGATGGCCATCAGTGCTACCTTTGTACCTTGCTATTTCCAGTTATTTTATTGGGCTTGTATAATGGCCTGAAGAAAGCACTCAGTGATTCTGTTTCCATTGTACTCTGATTTTTGATTAATTAGTGTCCACATTTCATATTTTTTCATTTAGTTTTTGAATGCATGTGTGTACAGGTACCCATGAAAATGCCTCCCACATGCAGGTTGGCACCTTCGATGCTAGTCATAAACCCTTGGCCTTCGAGACGTGGGCATTGGGTATGTCATGGTACGACCCATGGGGATGGGTAATGAAAAGTTTTATCAAATAATGGTTCTACCTTAATGACCAAGGGTCTGTGATATGTTTGTGAGAAATGGTTTTAATTATTTCATGTTTGGATTTCAGGATAGGGACTCCTTTTTTAGTGTGGAAACCAACATATCCGTACACCAAAAATACAGACACCAGTTACCCTACTCGGATCATTGAACCATATGTTGTGGGGAAATGAAGGGATTATGAAAATTTTAGGAATGATTGTGATTTTCATTCCTTCTCGAGACATATCTCAAGATATACTCAGAACTGTGGTTCATCATGACTCATTTCAAGATAACTCCATGATGACTACCAAATAGGATTTGATAGCACGATCATTATGATAATCTACTCTGAGTTGAGGCTTCAGTACAAGGCACTGATATAAGGGCATTACATTCGGTTGATGTGAAAGTGATTCCACCACCCATCGAGTAGCAGTTTCCACCAGTATTTCAGGGTGAGGCAGTGCACATGGTGAGCGCTCTACACAGGTTTAATAGGTAAATACCTCCTCGGTTCTGTGGAGATACTGATCCTCAGGTATCTAAAGATTGTCTTGAGGCAGATACATGTGTCTTCTACTTAGTAAGAACACTGCCTGACCATATGACGGTCTTGGAAACAAGACTTATTCAGGGTTTAGTGGGGAGATGGTGGAGCCTGAGGATTCATACTCATGAAGAGGTGTTTCTCACTTAAATAGACTTTAGGTGCCTCTTTCGAGAGGAGTTACTTCCAGATACATTTTGTTTTGAATCCATATAAGAGATGATGCACCTATGACAGGGCAGCATGATGGTAGCAGAGTACTTAGTGAGATTCATATATCATTATATCTACTCCCTGGATATGGTATGGGACCCCTACATCAGGGACCAAACCTTCAAGCATGAACTATTCCAGTGAATCAGAGCATCAGTGATACCTCTTAGCTTTCTGATGCATGATGGGGTACTAGAACGAGCCATGATGGTTCAGAGCATGTTGGCGGAGGATCAGGTGGATGTGACCTACGATAGTGGTCACAATGTAGAGGTGTCTAATGGAGCTATAAAATGAGTGGAAATACGATTGCGGTGTAGGAGGCATCCCATGTCCGGGCATAAACACGTGGATATGTGGTACAACAGCAGTTCCCTGGGCAAGATCAGCAATAGGAGAGGTGGTGTTTCACTTTTATCGTTTAGGGGAATCTTTCTAGAGAACTCTGAACCCCCATTACTAATGAGAGGGAGACGAAAGAAGAACCTCCATGGTAGATATAGTGCATGGAGATTTGAGTTCTTCAAGTTGGTAAGAGAGGTAAAGGAGTTGGACAGCAATAGGGGGTGGTCCTTGCCTGGACCAGGGAGCTGGAAGAGGTTGGTGAGGATAGCTACACGAAATCATGGATCATGACCAATAAGCTACAAGAGATGTTTGAGGTATGGCATGTGTATTTTCTTTTACTTCATTTCAAAATAGACAGATATTCTAGAAGTTCTTTTTTTCTAGTACTATGGGAGACATTGATGTTCCAGTTGGACCGTGGACTTGACACTTATTCTTAGAGACTCCTGATAGAGGAAACATGATGATCACACACAGATGATTATAGTGTAACCTGACTCATAGAGGTGAGAGTTGCGGTAAGGATCCTTAGACATGACGTAGAGACCTTTACCCATAATTAATGGTATGTACTACTATATTTCATGCCATTAATGGAAAAATTATTCAATAGATGCAATATATCCTCATGGTGGAGAAGATATTTACTTTTCTAAAAAAGGGAATCCCAAGAAACATAGTTTGGACTCCCATATGGAGTCCGGCATGAGTCGTTCTATGGTGCCAGAGTTAGACCATAAGATGTTCTCACAGTTAAAAATGCATCCTAATCATCCATACTCAATAGAGATTCCACAATTGGGATTGGTCTTGTTATTGTTTCAGATTTTCTCTTGGCCACAGGATGTTCTAGGAAGAGGAACCAGTATGACCCACCATTCGCTCGTGGGAAAACCTGTTTAATTAGTAATTACTCACATGTGTTAGCATTAAAATTGAACACATAACGCCCATGGGGGATTTAGAACATTACATCCATGGGTGAATGTGGACTGTGGGGTGCTCTCTGTGATCTGCATCAGGTTAGTATGGAGGTGAGCTGCTGAACCTTATGATTGTAGATGAATCGTTGTACTTAGTTATTTTAACTCTTGTCACAACTAAAGAAATATATTCATATTGAAGAACTATGTTGACCTAGAAAGTGTTGGACATTAGGGTGGTCAATTTCCATGTTCTTCGTGGAACATTCTTAGAAGCAGCATAGAAACATTTTTTGAACTAGTTTCCCCCTGTAAGTGTGGTGTTTTATTCATGGATGAATTGTATAATGGTGGAGTGGATATAATGTCCAATAATTACATGGGATATTTTTTAAAATAATTAAATGGGATTTTTTTCGAGATTGTGAAATTTTGTGGAACGTGATTCAGAGGTCCAGAGTGTCTGAAATGGAATTTTGATCTTTTTTTAATTTATGTTTAGTAAATGAGTGAACAAGATTTTTGATCTTTTGAACCATTGATCAAATAAAAAATATGGATACATAGTTGAATTCAGAATTCCATCATTCATGTAGAAATGAATTAAAATTGTCTAGAAAGGGATGATCAGAGAAGATATTTTTCAGACATTTTGAGGAAATTAATAAAATAATTTAATAGAATTATATTATTTTCATTATCTATTTTGCTTGGAGGATGATGATGATGCGAGGAAATGATAGGGCCATAATGATGCTCAACAATGAGGCTCATTAATGACTCAGTTTACTCACAACATAATGACGTGTAAAAAGGACACAATTTCTTAATTAAAATAATGTAACAATGCAACATCTCATCATAATGTAACGGTGTGATGTGATCCTATTTATAGTTCGGTGCACTGGGGAAATAAAGACTAAATATATGGAGGATTCTATATAGAACCTCTATGTAACTTCCACCATAGTGAATAATGATGAATTTCTGTGGGACATATTCATCTTCGACGCCTTTCAAATATCATAGAAAGGAAGTGACGTTGACATCTTAAATCTCTTGGGGATGAACGTTGCAACATCAGTCGTCATAAGAGGTAGGGTTTAGTTTGCTAAAGATATTACCCATTATCCATTTGTTTTAATACAATGAATGTAGATCATTCCACGTACAGTTTGATCCGAAATTCACTCGTTTATGTAGGGGTATCTTTAGGGGTTCAACATTATGATTTTTTTTATTTTGGATTGCACTACACTCCCTGAAACCTCCCGGGTTTTTATCCTTTGATGTAGATGGAGAGGGCTGACATTAACAAGGCCCGATCCCCTTAGCATGTTTATTAATTATTATAAGCTTTTTGATATTAATGAAAAGTTGGATCTGTATCTATTGATGTGAAGAGGGAATTCATTGGAGGCCGTTGGCATAAACAATGAAAAAAATAGACCACCGGAGTGCGTCTGACAGCCTGCCGACGCTACGACTGGTGCACCAGCCTCATTCTTGGCATGCCAGCCGCATGCCCAGTGGAAAAGAGATGGGCCACTGGCATAGAAAATGGTCGTAAGAGGAGGCACACCATGGAGGCACTCCTGGGTGGTGGAAGACGTGGCTGCGACAGGCCGCGGCGCTGGAGTCTCGCGGCACCGACGTGGCGCTACATGGGGAAGTCAACCCGTTATTCGGGTTGACGTGGGGGAGATGGTCAGTGGGCCCGAATGTGTGGGTAGGTGCAAGATGTGGCTATTACATATCTATGGATATGTGGTCTTGTCCACAACAATGAGAATCACTTCCTGGCATGCCGGGTCGATCCGGATCAGGTCAACCACGACGGGGTTGGGTCGGCTCGGTCCGACCAGGTCAGATCAGATCCAGACCCCTTTCGATCTAGTTACTCTTAATGGGACTTATCTCCTAAGTTATACATACGTTTGAAGGACCCTCTGTGGTAATGAACTCCTTGGGATTAGGACACCCTTTTGAGATACTACACTTGGGTTTTGAGAGAAATTGAAGTATGTCCAAGTTGGATAAAACACGAATCAAACTAGGCTCTCGGTACTAAAATTTCTATAACTTATAGACTGGTTATCCAATTAATGCATCATCTATTGTGTTGGATCCCTTATGAAATGGAAGTCCCATTGGTCACTTCCTTGTGAAACATTTTCTCACACGTGGTATGAGTAATATCCTAAAGATAATAACCATGGTGTTTCTTATGCTGAGAGTTAGGATGGCTACTTCCTTGACTACTCAAGGTGTGGGTATTCCTTACTCCTCTACTCGGGTAGAGACGGGACTCCCCACATCATGGTTATAAGTTCATTTTTCATTTGAGAGGGTAATTATGTCTTTGGAGTTGGTAATACCCTATTGGACTAGGGCACGAATCCTCCATACATAATTCACATAGTGTTAGGTTCTCCCCTTCTAGGTATGGTGAAAATCATTTATGATAGGATTAGGTACTCCCCTATCGACATAGGGTGTGAGTCCTCCTTACATAGTGCTATGGTAGATTTGGTACTCCCCTCACGCACTAGGGTGTTCGTCCCCCACCTTAGATATTGTGATAGATTCAGTTACTCCCATAATTTACCAGGGCATGTGTCCTATAGTCACCGAGTTGTACTCCTCTGCCGATTCAGGGTGTGGGTCCTCCTTACAACTTATTCCAGCAGAGTTGGTACTCCTCTCTAATACTAGAGTGCAGGTCCTCTAGCAAGGGGTCAGTACTCCCCTCACATACCACGGTGTGGGTCCCCCGTAGGTAACAATCTATCAGAGTGTACTCCCCTACTAGGTATGGTGGAGGACCTAACTTATGGAGTGGTACTCCCCAATCTCCGAGTACCGATGGGGAGAGGGTCCTTCATTGGAGTTGGATCTCCATTTACTAAATGACATAGTTACAAGGAGCGAGCCCTCCACTTGATGAAATCAATACCAATGTATAATTTAGTGCTCCCATGATAGACTGATGTGTGTTCCACCTATTACTTGATCAACTATGATATCATGGATTTTTCTAGAGTACTGCTCCCCCAAATGAAGGAAGTATAAATGAGTGGGATTATTCCCTTGGTTTCCCATGGTCTTTCCACATGGGAAAGACTGTGACAATGAGACCTCTAGTTCTGGACACTAGAGGTAGTTATAGTAGAGAGTTCCTGATGGATCATGTCCATTAAAATATACCATTAGGAATGGTGGTGTTGTACCTGATGGAGTAAATATCTTATATGGGTTCCATCTAGGATTTCCAGCTCATGGAGTGTGTACTCCTAATATCTATGTAACATATTGAGACTTCTTTGAAAATCCTAGTAATGGATTTGAGGTCGGAGACTATGTTTATTTGTGGCTGAGATGAGTATATTTGGATGACCTGGGTATATTTATGGGCATGTACCTGAGTAGAGTTTCATATGCATAATATTTTTGGTTTACATCATGGTTTTGGGATTTGTTGTTTACATTGTGATATTGGGTTTCTAGTTCACTTTGTGGTTGTGGTTTCATTGTTAAATTCATTGTGTATTTTTGGTGTTTTACATTGTGTATTTTTGAGAGACTATTGAGGTTCTCGGGGTACCATATTGTGTACTAAGTTACTAACCCATGCATGGGCTTCACCCGCAGCTGTTTTCTCTGGCGATGACTTTCGATGTTTCGATAGAGGCACTCAGGGAGATGTGACCGACAGACATTATGATGGTGGAATTAGTGGCCTAGGACCAGGCAGGGCCTAGTAGGACTAGGATGACATGACATACTACTTTGGATTCATGTAGCTTCACAACTCATGCAATCAGGTTGGATTTTCGATAGATTGAAATCAGTTCACCCTCTATACCTTTTTATTTCCAATTCTTTTTTTTTGGGTTTTTATACTGACCCGGTTTTACCACTCAGTGATTTACTTGCTATTGTACTTTGGTTTATAATTAATTAGTGTACAACTCACATATTTTTGATTTGGATTGTGAATGAATGTGTGTATTGGTAACCAGGAAAATGCCTCCCACTTGCAGGTTGACGGCTTCGGCGCTAGTCTGCAACACCTAGAATTCAGGAGGGGGGCGTGGTGTATGTCACGATATATGCCTCGGGGGATAGGTGGTGGAAATTTTTATTACAGAGTTTAAGATATTTAACCTATAAGGATGATATAATGGGGAAAATTGTAAATATTGTTTACAATGAGATACTATGTTATATTTTTGGAAGTTATGTTTGGTGGAAAAAATGATACAAAGTATAAGTTTACACATGTAATGTACGGGTTTACAGTGTAATAGTTTCACTTATTTATATAAAATATAAAACATAATTATATTTGGGAAAAAAATTGGTTTTTAGTTTTAAAATAATAATATTATTGATTATATAATGTGAATCCCTTAAAATGAAAGTAGTTATTACATAAAACATGATTTTAACAAGGAATTATTAACCAAAATTCATAAAACACCACATGTATTTTATATATAGTATGATTTTTATATATATAGTTCTATAATATAGCAATATTAAAATTATTTTTATTATACTAGAGTATTGAATATTTCTGATTGAATTTGATACTTATGGAAAAGGATTTCGATCCCACATTTTTACTTTTGGGAGAAACATTCCATATTAACCCCAAAAATATTCTATATTGGGAATATACTAACCATGAATGTATTTTTTGATTCAACTCCATAAAATTGTTTTAATTTACATAACTATTTTATGATCTCTCTTTAATGGGGTTTATTGTTCAAAATATATCAAACTGGTAAGGGATTTATGTTACTATTTTTCTTCTTTGGGACATACATTATGATATGTATATATATTGTATTATGAGTTGAATATACCACAAAATTGTCATATATTATAATCAATGTATTTATTATCATTCTATTTTATGATTAATTTAATTTTATTTATTCACGTGGATTACCATTCAGTGTTTCTAATGTGGCAAGTGTTTTACGACACAATATCATTATTTATTCGGAAGATTATTTTTTTGATTTCGTTGATGAAATTTTATGATCCATAGCTCAAAAAAACAATGAATTTTCATATCATATATTTATTTCATGAGAATTCGTGTTTTCAATTCATTTTCCTCTATTTATGTGTTCAAGATTCCAAAGGAATGTTTTTATGAAATATCTACTTTATTTACCTTTTTGTTAGAAAACCAGTACTATTCCCAAATCCATGATTATTAAAAATATAGTATAAAATGTTTTCACATTCACAAAAGAATTTTAAAAATATTTTATATTTTTTTTAAAAAATACAAATAAGAAGGGATATTTTCCTCCTTATGTTACTTAAATTATCCTTCAAGCTTCTATTATATGATTTCAAGGTTATTTATAAAGAAAAGGATTTCCATAATATTTTATGTTTTAAAACGTTTTTCCACATAGAAGTACTATTTTTCATAAGAAATTTTCATACTGATATATAAATATAATTTTCAATCTAGTAAGCTATAATTTTCATGTTACTTATTCTTTATTGGGAATATTATTGAAGGATAACATTTTCTTTCATTCATTAAATTTTTTATGATTGTGATGATAATAAAATTATGAACCCCACATCTTTTTTTATTAGTTATACCATGATAAAACCTAATACTTTTTCCATGTGACATGATTTTATGATATTATGGAATGATTATGCAACCTCTTTCTTTAATATGGTTTATATTATGATGAAATGTTTAATAAAACAAATTTTTATAGTTTTTTCTATACGATGAATGTTCTATGATCATGTGGAAAACATATGAATGATTTTAATTATGTGACTGGGGGGACCAATATCTCCCCCCTGATAAATTGGGTTAATATTTATATCTAATTAGATAAAAACACCGATAATATGGAGTGCCCCAGTTCTATAAGATTCTTTTACAATATGATATCATTCGATGTTATCCTTGAAAACTATGATCGATTGGTGTGAGAATCAATTCCAATATGTTTTTTTTGGAAATTTACCATGAATACTAATGAAATGACTTATTATATTTGTGTTTATGAAAAAAAATTCATGTTTTATTCGGAAATTATGTTCTTGTGGGCTACTTTTTTCTTTCAGATATGATACATGGTTTTGAGCTTCCAATATTTATGAAATGGCTTATTTTTTCAATCGATGTTATACAAATTATCGTTTTTAAATGCTAATCTCATGCTATCGCACCCTTACATTCATTTTATAATTATATGATCATTCATATTTCCCTTGTTAACACACATTATGAATATTCACCATTTCATATGTTTTAATTCCCCATTATATGATTAAAAGTTCATTAGATTATATGTCTAATATAGATTCTTGTAATGGAGAACATAATGGGAGATTGGGTAGCTCCCTCATAAACTAATTATTTATGTGTCCATGTTCCCAAATGTTCTATTACTAAATTATTTTGCAATGGATCATTATGTTATGTAATGATTATTCATCTATTATGCTGTAATATATATATATCATAAGTTTTATTCTCTAAAAAATGGTGTAAAAATATTAACTGAATAAACAATATCATCTATATTATAAAATGAATTATATTAGATTCCAATAATTTCTCCTAGGGAACTATTTAACCTATTTGTAAAATTTAGATAAATGATATGATACTAACCATGGGATAATGTTTCTGAACAAATGGATCATATAAGAAAAATTCTGGAAATATGGAACATATTTGAACCTTAAACTTAATTAATATACTAGAAAAATACCATGTAATATATATAATTATCTAATGTCACAACCTAACCTAAGGCTCCATTAATGCATACAAATACATATAGAATTAATAAAATTATATTTCTCATAATATATCCAAAATAACTTATTTAATCCATCTTAACAATCCATAAATAATTTAACATGTATCCCATAAAAACAAAATATTAATTTTTTTAATTCTCGTGTATAATCATAATTGAAAAATACATTACTTATTCATTGATATATAAATTCTATCACGTGAAATTGATATGAAACATTCTAATTTAATTATTTTATCCAATTATTACAACCAATTCATCATTAAAAGAAGAATTACGCTTTTGTTTTTTCACAAACATTAACCCAAATTTATTATCATGTAATAAAAATCACACATATTAATAAAAGTATTTCTTATATAAATCACATAAATCCATAAACAATTTATATATTTAATTAATATGTATTTTCCCAAATTTCACATTTAATTTCATTGAAAAATTAATTATTTTATGATATATGACCCAATAAAAACACATCAAACAGAAAAAAATCTATCCAACCCAACAACCAAAAATTCATTCCTCTATTTTATAGATTCAAGTAGTAGAAAATACAATTTTAAGATATTTAAAATAAATATAACATTAGATTTAACCCAACCAATTCATTGTTAACTCTCATACAAATTAAACCATAATAGTCATGAATTTTCAAAATATTTCCCACTTTTAAATATCACATTCTTCATATATTATTAAAAAATAATAACTAAAAATAATTAAAAATATTTATATTACTTTTAAATTAAAATTAATCCATTATTAATGAAGTAAGATAAATTCTCATGTTCTCACCAAAAACATGAAACCATAATAGAAATATGGATTCTATTTAAATTGATAAATTTAAATTCCATAGAGTGTATAATTATTCCTTAATTTTAACAAATATTTTTTTAAGAAAAGGTATAAATCATGGAGAATTTTAATAATGACGTATAGAGGATGGGAAATTCTTTAAATTGAGATTTAGAACATAATTCCATGATTTGTAACAATTCATTTTGTTTTTTACAGACTGGTAAAGCCCTAAGGGGTGCCTTATGTGTCTTAGTAATGTTCAATAGTTTAAAGCTCCAAAATTTACTATTTTTTAAGATCTTTATGGGAAGTAGAATTTGAATAAAACCATTCAGCCCCCAACAAAAAAATTGAGTGGACTAAACCAGGTGAGAAGTAAGTGTCCCATGGGATGCACATTATTTACTGAAAATGTATTCCTATCCCACATGGGTAGTGAAACATACATAGTAAAAATTTACATTTCGTCACATGGTTGGTGCATGGGTTGGGTAACCATGTATGATAACCATGTTATTTGGAATCATGATCCATTTGGTGCCGCCCGGTTGGTGAATGTTTTGGAAAATCCATGCAACCATTTCGAGTGACCCATTTTTAGAGAGAATTATTAAAAAATGCATCAATGTATTTTTCATTATATTTTCTTTCCATAATCCTCTCCTTCATTGACATGTGAATACTCTCCCTACACAGAGGGTCTCATACTATCCTTTTCCATTTTTTCAATATCTACCTCATTTGTACATAGATTTGAATTTCTTCAGTCTCTAAATATCTAAATCACCATGCTCTCGATTACTTTTGTCTCTTTCATTATTTAATATTCTTCAGACCACGTTATCTCGGAGAAAGATAGTTTATCCAAATTTACGAATATATGTACATTTCATATTATTCATCCAGACTACACCAACTCAGACCATGATATATTATGAGTAGGTCATCCATGGTATAAGGTAGGTGGTCTATGGATTTGTCCTTAAATTTTTTGTAATCTTATAAATAGAACAGTTGAACTATATGTTGTCCCCTGATGAACCTTTCCATAAAAAAATTCATAAATACAGATTATTATATGCTCTAACTATTAAGCTCATTGAGCTCTATTAAGTAATGTTAGGCTATAAATCTCGATCAAGAACACCACATGGATTTGATGGTTTTATTTTCCCTTTTATATTTAATTAATTAAATTCCCAATATTCCTTCTAGGTTTTTAACATGGATTATAAAGGGGGGTTACCCTTATATGTGATAGCTTTACTGGTAATGGATCCTCTTAAGATCAATGTGGAGACTATATAATTGTTTTCAATATGTCATAGTCTTTTTATAAAAATTATTTTTAAAGAAATGTGAATTATGAATCACTAGGGAAATGAAATGTTGATGAACAATTTTATGATTTTATAATAAAATACCTCCAATTAGTAGTAATATATTCAAAATTAAATAGTGATCTGTAGTGTTTTATTATATGATTGGCCTTAAATTTTTAGTAATTTTTATTTGATTTTATAACAATGGTTTTTATATGTAATGTTTGATACACGGACTTCATTTTTCTGATAAAATGAATTTCATATCTTATATATAAATTACTAATGGCCCATGATCCATCAAATGGATTGGATTTATAAATTAATGGGATTTTCCATGTATGTAATTTCCCAATTAGACAATGGTGTATTCTATGGGTCGCCATCAGAATTGTTAAATTAATTTCCATGTATTAATAGATCCAATGGCATGAGATTAATTGAGTTGTTTTTTCTCATGATGGTAGTTTTATTTAGCAAGTATTGTCATGATTATCTTTTTCATAATGTATTTATTTCCATGAACATTTTAATTTATTTAATTATAATGGAATTAAATTGGGTGGTACAATCATGCCTCTTGTAATAATTAAATAAGATAACATTATATGAATTTCTATAAGTGTGATACCCATAGTTCTGATTATTCTTAATAAATGAATTGAATGAGATGTAAAAGCTGATGGATATTAATAATAAATTTTGTTGTGCCATGATATAGTTTTTGTAATGATGTTAATGGTTCTGTTGGGCATTGAATAAATCATACTCCCTTATATCAGGTGCGTAGTCCTTGTGTCTGAGAACATTGACATTATTGGGATGATGGGATTTATGTGCCACATCAATTTTTGAGTGTTGGCATCATTGGACACTCAATACATCAAATGTAGACATGATATAACTCTAAACATATCAAACGATGATCATGATGTTTCCTACTCATTCTGCGATGTATGGATTGTACCCTTTGGAATGAGATTATAGGTTTTTACTGACAAGTTATATATCACTATGTTATGTACCAAACCGACCAACACCTAATATTCAATGTATATGTCCACTTACGTCCTCACATACTTGGTCCATAGAGGTTGATGAAATATATAACTGTAGTATGTATATATTTTTAATTTATACATGTGGATAATGATAAAATTGTCATTCTGACTATGATCTGAAGCAGGTTGATTAGGCCAGGTGTCTGATTGGAACATGATCCATCCAATATTTATTTATTTATTTTTGTATTGTTTATTATTCATATTTTCTACACACTACATTACATTATATTAAAATATTACTTTTAACTATAGATTCCATAAGTGCTTACCTGCTGGGATTTATATACCACACCCTTATCGGGTTTCCATTGAACAACGGTTCGAGAGTTGATTTCATCTTCATAGTATTGTGGATTGTTGTTTTTGATTTCCTACTAATAGATAAGAGTTATGATAATAGGACTGAGCTAGAGCTCATGATGATCATAGAGATCACCATTGGGGGTTTTACATATTTTTTTATTCATGTATTATACATTATATTCATTTGTGATGTATGTCTACTATTTTAGTTATATATTATAATTTAACATGAATAAATCCATGTATTTTGGCATTGGCCATAATTTTATATATAAATTTATATTATTCATTTACTAATTTTTTATTCATTTATTACTTCTTTTGTTGTTCTTTATTATTTAGTTTTGGATATACCAATTTTATACTCTAATATTGAGGGTATATTATCCCCACTATCATCTCCTCATACCATCACTGCTTTCGACAACCTCTGTAGTATTTTGATATTTTCTTAAAGCCATGTGACCCACTAGACTGGTTACGGTCTGTTTGTCAATTAGTTTGGGATGTTACAAAGTGGTATTAATGGAGTTTTTATTTCATTTATATAATTGTTTTGGGTTAGTAGACATGATACTTGTAATGAGTTGGCACTTTGTAAATAGTTGTTCCTTGGAGTGATCAACCAATATACATGGAAAGGTCCATCTGTCCAGGGGTGGGATTAATGTTCGTTGTATTTATTATTACAGTTATTTATTATTTAACCTTGGTTGAATGGTGTACATTAAACTTCTTATCTATTTATGAAACATATATTTATTTTATCTTGTAAAGGTATGGAAATTAATAAGAATCACATGAATCATTATAGGAACATAGATATTAACCTTACATTCATATTCCATTACATGTAGTTACATTTTTATAGATGACTGATTATTTTAATTGTGTTCCTTGAGTGATATTCCATTTTTTTGTTATCTTTGTCATCCCTAATTTAATATCAAGATTATTGGATTTCAATCTGTGCATCCTATTTATTTTTCATGCATATTTGTGTTTATTTCTCATGAAAAAATGATAATTCTATTTTGATAAATAAATGGATGCATGGGTAGAATTTATTGGTCGCGATTAAATGAGAACCTATTTTCATTACATGATTTATGAGTTCATTATAATTGTTTAAAAGTAACATGTATACTCATATCATCTCTGAAACCTTATATAAACATATAGAAGATGTTTTTTAATTTAAATGATGCTAAATTTAATAGGTTACAGTTAATTGGTTTAATTAATGGGATCTATGTTCCCTCGTGACATGTTTATGGGTGATTTATGGAATTGTAAATTTACACCCATATAACTAATTCATTATTTATGATCATGTTATATATTTTGGACTTGTTAAATTATAAAATATGTTTGAGTTTAATTGGGAATGGATTGGATACTATATTAAGAAATGTACTGTTATTACTCTACCATAATGACTCATATAGTTTTCTCCTAAAAGGGACACATAGTCCCAAATATTTCATTTTTGAAATGGTTCTTATGAGATGAATTTCATTAGGTGATTTCAAAAAGTAATAATTAAACGAACTTTATTGGGTTTCACACTGATAATCTAAGGTTGGCTCAATGTGACCACCGTAGGTTGCCTTATCAATTTTTATGTGAATTAATTTTATAAATGGTATAATATATTTCTTTGTAAATGTTTTAAATGATTAATTACTAAATTGAAATTAATGAAATTGAAATTAAATGGAACACGAAGTGGTGTCATTTTTTTAAACCCTCTTGTATAGGTAGTTAACTATCTCTTAGAGTTTCATTGAAATAGAAAAGTGAGCATTTTTCGTAGTTCTATTTTCATTTTAGAAATGAATTAATTTATATATTTTTTGACCTATGGAAGTTGGTTTTGTGTGACCTTATAATTGGGTAAACACTTTTTCTTTTTGGAGGTGAAATACCCTATAAGGAAGTTCCATTGGGGCTTAAATGCCTTACTAATGTAGAGAGTTTTCGGACATATGGTGTCATTCTGATGTTGTTTTCCATGGTAGTATACATATAATTTAAATGAAACCCTTGATTGGATGGGTATTCAGGGTATCCTTGAGTCTTGTTTCGGGTGTCAGAATCAAATAATGCTCTATTTCAGCCGGTTATACATGTATTGGACATGGTCATCTACATAGAAAGTTTTGTGCCCTCTCTTATTTCTTTGTGATGGATTAATTTGTATGTTTTCATCTACATGATGGGTCATATGGGAAATACATATCTTGTATAATTAAATTTTATGGACCACCTATTACATGGATGTAAATGGAGTATAGACTATATAAAGTATCAAGGATGTATTTTCTTTCTGCTGAAACCTATGGGATATATGTATTCATTAAAGTAGTACATGTAGAGTTTCTAAACTGTATAATGATCTAGTTGAAATTTCTGGAATCGTTGATCCTTTAGTGATTTAGTAAATTCTTGGGTAATCCACAATATTTAAGGACATGGGTTTCAGTGGATCATAATTATGTCAATGATCAGGATGACTTTTAGAGAGGATTTGGTTTTTTGACACACAGGTCATGTTTTTTTATTTCAAGCCAATTTTTTTCACGCTTTTGTTTAAAGTGAATCTGATCTAGAGTTCTTATGATTGTATAATATATATATTCATTCAAAAATTATGACACTACTACATTGTGGAACATCACATCAGTTTTTTCACATTCCTTTCCTAGTTTATGGAACACATCCAATGAGTACAATGGGGAAAGTGTTGTTTTTCCTCAAATTACATTCAGGGATGTATGTTTTTAATCATTTCAGTACTTCAAGGATTCATGAAATTGAAATGATAGGTGGTGTATGTGACCTCTTGAAACAATGGTGTTCATGGATAGACAAAGATGGAAAATATTGAACCATCGCGAGATTCCTGGATTAGAGAAGGTATTATAGTTATATTAATAATGATTTGTTAGAAGGTGATTCTGATGTTGTTTCATTATAAAGCCAAAAAATAGTGGCATAACGAGTTTTATTTCGATAGTTGGTCTTATATTAATGAAAAATATTCGAATCCTCTTAGTGTACTCCTCAAGAAGATATGATCATATCACCTATCTTGACACCATCATTGATTCACTATGAGAGCATCGTCCTTATTCCATACTAATGTTTTAAAATATTTTAGGCTTGATAGGTGATCAAAATCATTTTTTTGTTCTAGTCTTGTATAGTTATCATGTCTTCGTTAGTTTTTATTGATACAAGGGTTCTAATATATGAAATCCTTGGATAGACTACTTGACACATTCTTCTTTTTGCAAACATGATTTCCAGACATATTCCACTATGTGTTTAGTCAATTTTTTTATGTAGGTGTATTGGCTTTGTTGCAATGTCTATCTTGTAAATATGATTTATGGAATACTTTTGATTAGATCCATTTAAACCAGTTTAATGAATCAAATGTTATCCATGAATTTTTTCGGATCATTTGTTGCTTTAATGGGTAACAATTCAAGTGTGATAGATCATGGTTACTCCCTTGTTCATGCAAAAGTATGATGGCTTAAATGGTTATGTGAGGGTTTGGACAAAAACATAGCTAGATGTTAGTTATGGGATTCGGTGAATATGCTCTTTTTAAACATGATATATCTTGGAATAAGGCATTGTGGGTAAATTTGTATTATGTTTTCCATCTAAATAGGGAATTTTGATAATAGTCAACAGATGTGGTTATAATTCTTATCCATCACGATCAATGTATACGGTTCAAGGGGAAAATTTTAAAACATGATACTAGGATAAGGTTATTGAGGTTTCAAGGTCAACTATATATTTTATGAAATCATTTCATAGACATTTTTAGTTAGGCTGATCAGTATTTGACCATTTAATTTGGATGAGATCCCTGATACAACCTCAGAAGTAAATGAGTTTTCCCAGAATAAATAAATCACAACAATATCATCTCTAGGACACTCATTGGTTTGATTGGTAATGAAATTTTGTTATTGGAGGTGGCGTGGCTCGAAACTGTCCCATTATACGTGAAAGATTTTTTTTAAGAGAACCATCATCCAAATTCAAAATGAGACAATGACCTGATAATGTCTCTAACTAAATAGGCTTGGGTACGAATAGTTTTAATGTTTTAGTTGGGAAATGATCATTGGATCTAGGTTTAATGGATGTATAATTGTATTTTTGAATAATGTTGTCTCATGTGTATGGTGTATACAAATGAAATGAATACATTCCAATGAGTCTAAATAAACCTTTTAGGACATATGATGTTTACGTTGTTCTAAAAGGATTATTAGGGAAGAGAAGTTCTACGGTGGGGAAGTTGTAATGAACCATGTCTTGAGACATTGGTGAATTCCATGGGAATTTTAATTTTTTCATTTTGTGGAGGGGAATTATTTAAATCAATATTCAGAACATAATTCAGATTTTTGGAACACTTCAACGTGTTTTTAGACTTCGGTAATGTCTTGAAGGGTAAATCGGGTGTTTTATTGTGTCTTGGGAGAAGTTAGACAAAAAATATCTTGTTTTGATGGCCTTTATAGGGAACATGGATTTTATGAAACTGTAAGGCCCACAAAAACAATGTATGGACTGAACTATATGAGAAGAATTTGTTTCATGGGATATGAATAGTTTACCCAAAAAGTGCCCCAATCTAACATGGGTAGTTCCAATTATGAAGTACCTATGAACTATTTATCACACAATTGGCTCAATGTTAGCGCAACCATGCGAGGAATATTCATTATAGAGTGGGTACCCTATTATTGGATCACAATTTGGCTAAACCATGCATCCAAACTGTGTGACCTAGTTTTGGGGGTGAATTAATGATAAATACCTTAATAAGATTACATTTATTTTTCCTTCTTTTTTCTTCTTCTCCCCCATCCACTAAATCCTCATATCCAAATGAAATGGGTATCATCCAATACTATTATAGTAAATGAATGATCTATCTCATAAAAAATACTTTTTCTAATTCCATATGTCTCCATGGATGGACCATATTAAGATCTTGATTCATTTTTTTCATTTAATCTTATGTCGACCAAGTTTTCGTGGTGCAAAATCATTTCACCTATTTTTAGGGAGAATTTATTTTTATTATTTTTCTTGAAAAACATAACATATACAAGATTTATATTGGATGAGTAGATCATAAATTGTATATTCTATGAGTTCTATATATTTTTCCATAAATATTTTTCATCTAATAAGTAGAATTGTTGCACCACACACAGACCCATGTCACGTGTTTCTTTTTTTTTTCTTCAGCTTAAATCGATATATGTATCTAGTATTACGCGCATTTATAATTATTATGTATATTGAGGTTTTCAACTCCAATAAAGGACACCCCATTTATGTTCCATCATTTTAGTTCCCTTTTATTATTAATTATCTTAATGTTTCAAACTCATTCTAAGAATTAATCGAGGATTATTAATGGTTTTACCCCTTATAGGTGATAGTTCAATTGATAATTCCACCACCTAAGTGTAATGTTGAGACCTTATAATTGTTTTCAAGGTTTTTTTAGTTTTCAAAAATAATATTCTTAATGGAAATTGAATTATGAATCATCAGTGAAATGTATAATTGTGAAAAAATAATTATTGATGAAAAATCTCATGCTTTTATAATAGAGAACCCTAGAATGAGGTGCACTATCTTCAGAACTACATTGTGATGAGTAATGGTTTATAAAATGCTCTCCATTATTTATTTTTATCTTATTTTATGATTTTATGTTATGTTCTGGTATATGGAATTTTTGAGACATGGCCTTTTATTGAATTGATAAAATTAATTAACATCCTTAAATATTAATGACAAATGGGCCAAGAACATTCTTTCGGGAAGGGATTACAAAATGAATGTGTTTTCCCTTCTATTTAATTTACCTATTAGATAATGGTATCAATTATTTACCTCCTTGAGACTTATTAAATGAGTTTACTTATTTTGATATATTCAATGGATTGTGATTAATTTAGTATTTTATTCATGATCATTGTTTTCTTAAGCATGTGTTATTTTGATTATCATAATCATGTTGGCTTTCTTTCCTTGAACATATTAAATAATTTAATTGTAATATATTTTAATTGGGTGGTATGACCATGCCTCTTGATATAATTGAATAATCATGACATATTTAAATTTTTATAAGTGTTAATCCCTTAGTTATGATTAGGGTTAATAAATGAAACAAATGAAATGTAATGCCTCATGGAAATTTAAATAAAATATTATAATGTATTAATATAGGATGTGGAATGACGAGAGGGGTTATATTGAGAAGGGGCGAAATAACTCTCCCCTAAAACAGGTTATGAGTCACAAAGTATCATACAATTGAAATTACTAGGATGGTGGGATTTATGCAACATGTCCCCTATTGAGTGTGTCCATCACAACACACTTCAGACTTTGACTATTGACATGACGACACAATCACCATCTTGATTTATGGGAATGATTTCTTCCACCCACAACGATATGTAGGGAATATACCCTTTCTCATTATATTATAGGCCTGTTCAGACTTTTTATGGATGTCTGAGATATTCCCTGGTCCATGAAGCACTTTGTATTCTAGGTATATTGCCAATTATACCCGGATGTACATGGTTCATATAGATGAATGGAATATATAACTAATATATGTATATATTATAACTATATACATATTGTTATAGATCATATCATTATTCTGGGAATGAATTAGAGCATGTAGATTCGGTCAGGTGTCTAATTGGATCTTTATTCGTATTGGTGATTATTTATTTATTTTAGTACTATTTATTTTTTGTATTATATCCACAATTCATTACATTAAATTAATAGACTAGTTTTAGCTGTAGAAACCATGGGTTCTATCCTGGTTGGATTTATATCTCACACCTATCATGGTCTTCCATTGCACTGATGTACCCAATTACATTTCATGTTCACAGAACCATTGACTATTTCTTGCCTTTTACTTATTATACCTGAGAGTTAGTAGCACATTAATGATATAAAACTAACGATTCTTGTGGATATATCACTTGGATATTTTAATTCATTTCATTATTAATTTAATATATTTTATATTTTTTCTGATTGTATATATTCTATTTTATTTACATATTATAAATTGATCAAGAATTACTACTTTTTTGTTGTCTTCTGGTTAGCTTATGATATAATATTGTGATACTCTAATAATGAGGGTATAATCTCCCATATATCACCTCTTAAAAACTCATTGATTGTCAACATCCTCTAGAATATGGAGAGACACGCTTGGTGCCATGTGACCCACCCATCTGGCTACCATAATAGTGGTCAGTCCGGTTGGGATATTACATTACTCATACAAACAATTTTAATCATACCAATTAAATATTATTAATATTTTAACTATCATCTTAAATCATTAAATGTTGTAAAATAAAAAAATATAGAGTGATAAGAATGTGATAACTATAAAATCATGATTCCATATGCAAAATAGATTTATATTTTTAATCTCTTCTGGATAAAAGTGTAATATAATATAATGATCTATATTCCACAAAGAAATTTAGGTTAAATCACTCTAATATGGTAGAGAGGGAATGATAGAGTAGAAATATTTAGAGAGAGAGATTTTTGAAATACTTCCATTAGAAACATAAGTATAATAATTAATTAAAATTGTAATGAATATAAAAATACAATAATAACCTTCATTAAAAAATAAATACAAGTCCTACAGGGTACTTGGTTAGTATACATTGGATATAAGATGGATCAATGGACCTAAATTACCTAGACAATATCCACTCAATGGATGATCCATAAGGACCATAATATCACTCTTTATACCTTGTATCTAATACAAAATCAGCAGGTTTTTAGTCATCCATGATATGGATAATTTTGAATGTAGAACTCTTTCTAAAAAATCCTTTAACAATATATAGGTAAAACACCTAAATATCAAATCAAAATACATAAAATTAAATCTATATACAAAATACATTAGGACACCATTTATAGTTTTTTCAAATGAGTGTAATAACTAATTTTATTAAGGGGACCTTAATAGGGGCTTAGGTCATGAAATAAGGTTTGAATTATGTTTGATGAATCATATTGGGTCCTTTAATGGAATCTCATATAGGATAGTCCATTGGTTTATGAGGTTATAGTTAGATTTGAGAAATTTTTTGAAAAAAGTGTGGGTACCATTAATAAACCAAAAGACTCATAAATAGTGGGAAAATTCATAGTATTATCAGTAATCAACTATGATGATTTTTTAATCATAAATTTTCTCCTATTATTGGGTTTCATAGAATGGTTAGAAATGTAATCACATAACCTAGTTTGGTGTTATGACAATCAAGAAGTGAAATATGGGTGATATGTATCGTTTAGTCTTGAAACAATTTTGATATATAAATTGGAGTATTATATGTTTTGGATCATTAGTGTTAATCCTTATGAGGATTTACAAGTATCAATGTATGTATCATTTACATATATGTTTAATTTTTGGGTATTTTTTGGGATCTTCAATATTATTAGATCATGGTTGGGTGGTAAAAATAGGTTCACAAGACACTTATTCACATCATGGTAGTTTCTATTTTGGTTTTAGATTTAATATCATGGAAAGATTGGATCCATGAGACTATAGGTTGTTCTAGTTTTTGTGAAATTATTAAAGATGAAATTTTTATCCTATTATTATTATTGAATTGATATTGGTAGACTAATCACTGACTAAGAGTATCTGGATCCTCTTGAGTTATAGTTTTATCATTTTTATAGAATATTGATATATGGGGTATGTTGTATATGGTAGGGTTTGATGAACATACATGATATATTTGACTAGATAGATAAAAATTCACTTTTTTCATAATAATATCTAGTTCATGGGCTATGGATACTATTAATTTGGTGTTATTCTTCGAACATGGTTCTATGTAGAATATTAATGAGGTGATAAATATTTTCAAAAGTTTTACGAGAGTCTCCAAAACCATATAATAAACATAGAATACCTATGATAACTTTTTTGGTATATGATATTTTAGGGCTTTCTAATTTGCCATGTCCATCTCCAAGATTTTTTATATATAGGAGGATCAATAGTGAGATGTGATACCTTATAGGGTATATATTCATAAGGGTTATGGTATGTTAGGCCTCTCTCGTATTATAATTCCATGAGACTTAATGTTGAATTCTAGTCGGTAATTATAATGAAAATGCAACTACATTTCCATAGTTATTAAATGAATATAAATTTATGGATTAGTTGGACCCAAAACAGTCACAACCAAAAATCAAATCACCACCATAGATGTATAAAAATAATGAAAATCTTTATCAATTAGAATAATATAAATATTTTGGACCTAGATAATTTAGTATATAACATTGATGATAAGTGGGTCTATAGAGTTTATTTTAACTTAAATATTCACTGAAATTTTCTTCTGGATTGCATAAATAAGAAATGCATTTTATGGATCAATGGTCATCAAATTGTGGATTCATTTTATTTTAAATTTTTAAATAAGTATATATATTTTTATTTACAAATAATTTCCCTACACAATTTTTTTTGGAAATGGTGATATGGTTAATGGAATATATGAGGTAACCCATAATGGTTTATATGATGTAATGATTATAGAATCATTTTGTGGTTTTATATAATTTTTTCATATAATTATTAAATTAGTAGGTGTTTTTAAGTGATTATTTGGATCTAAAATATTAAAAAATTTAATATGTCAAAATAAATTTACAGAATCAAATAGTAATAATTATTAAGAATTTTTTAAATTCCCGGACCTTAGTTACCCAGATTCGGTGCATTATTACATAAGATTGGAATGATCACAAGGGATCAAATCTCAAAAGACTGATTAGTTTAGAAGACTTGGAAACACTAGATATATTCATAAGTTTTACATTACATTATAAAAAGGAAAACTACAACAACATTTTCTCCATAGAAAACACTCATATCCTCTCATACAATCCCTGAATAATAGTCATAAAATACTTCTTCACATCCTGGATAATATAAAACATACAAAGGGGTGGGCTTAGATGCTCATTAAGGATAAAAATATAGCGGAAAATTTAATAAATAAGCATTAAAATTTAAGGAAATGTATAAGACTAAAAAAAATCCATTTAAAGAAGAAAATGAAAATAATATGGAATAGATAAAATCAAATAATTCAATTTACTTATTCACATGGATATTATAATATTCAAATAACCACATATGATATCAAATATCCACTTTCATAATGATAGAATGTATAATGAAAGACTTTCATAACCACATAGTAAAGGACTTGTGAAATGACTATAAATAAGATTTTTCAAGGCCTTGTGCCAAGACAGTAGCTTTTCTCATGAGACCTACTGATGCATCGAGATGCAATAGAAGTCTCCTCCTGTTACTTACTAAGTCCAATGCATTAATCATATGAATAGGTTTATACATAACATAAGCAGTTGTATTAAAACTAACATACGAAATGTCAATACGTTATCCATAAACCATGAATGGTATAAATTTAAAACTTCCATAGTAAAACATATCACAAAACCTTCAATAAAATATGGGAGTTTTGTATCATAATAAATCAACTGCAAATAAGCTTAAAACCCATCAAATGATGTTGACATAGATGTAATCAAAACTATTTGATAGAAATATCCCTTTTATATAAAATAATTTAAAAATCACATAATTACAAAGGAAAACCATTATTTTGGAAATATTCTTATAATATTTTAAAGGATGCTTCATAGGTGTAATAACGAAGGTGAATAACCGCACACACTGCATAAGATATAGAAGACATTATTACCATAATTTAGTCAAAAGATTATGAAGTACCTTGTTTGGAAAATGATAGAAAGATTTCATTAAAAACATAGAAGTTCAAATAAGGCTATAAATTACTTCAATTAATAGTATCGTAAATAGTAAAAATGTTTTGATGTATATTTTTATGAAACATGGATGTGGATGATAAAGAGGTCCTAGAGGATAATTATGTTAAAACATCCTCAGATAAAAATGAGATTGTGAAATTAACCCTTACATTGTACTTTTCCTTGGTCAAGGCTATGTTAACCTCCTGTATAATATTTAAATCATTGTTATTAAATTATAAAGGAATCATATACATAAATATGATATCATATGTGATCTTCTAAAATTGATTTGTTAATAATATTTTAGTATTATAGTTATTTTAGGTGTTAACTTACTCATTTTATTTTATATGTTTTGTTTCATAAGACATGTTTTATATGGATAGGATGTATCTTATTCATATACATAATTATATAAAGTCCATAATCATTATTTTTAACCATAAAATGAAAATTAGTCTTGAATGGATACGATGGGGAAATGAATCTTATCGATTTTGTGGAGACGGTATTTCGTATGTACGGACGAGCGATAATATCATTCGTTTGATATTAAAATAGAATATAATTGGATGGTATATCGTATATAAAGATTCATTATAATGTTATATTTATTATTTACATCATTTATACTCATTATTATACCCATCCAAATGATGAAATTTTGAATAAAAAACTACACCACAACGTGGAGACGGTAAGCCGTACGTACGCACGTGTGGTGACCTTTTCATTCATATGATGGATTAATTAATGAATATGGTAGTACCATTTTTATAATAACATCAAAATATTTATAATATATTGTAGTTATTATTTTATAATGGAAACATCAAATAAATAAAAATTGGAAGAAGAAAAAAACTTGAAAGAGGTGATAAAATATTTACATCTTCTTTGGGTTCTTCATTATGATTTGATCGATAGGGCTCTTTAGGATGGTTTTACACCTAGAGTAAGGCCACTAGGATTAATTTTGGGATGTTGTGAGTATATAAGGGTATGTTTTGGCCGATCCGAAAGGCTTTGAAGGTGTGAATTTGAGAATAGGGGGAGTCCCCTTTTATAATAGGGGTGAGGGGCTACTTAAGAAAAACATAAAATATTATTTTATAATAAATTAATATTCGGGTTATAATGGCTCCAAAGTGACTTATTTAGATGATAAGGTGGGTATGAGTCGAAATACTTTCAACCAATTGATTTTAGATTGGTTGGGTCATGATATTAACATTATATTTTAGATTTAACTCTTAGTTAATTTGTTTTACATTTACCATGTCTCTTTATATTTTTTATATTATATGGTTAATAAACATACTATAAAATACCAATAGAACCCAAAGTGGTTAATTAATTATATAAATATAATTATATAAGTCCTGTGTATGAACCTTATATTTTTAGAAATATTATAACAATTAATAATATAATATTTATTTTAAAAACTCTTTTTTGTCAATTTTGACACAATTTAATAATTGATTTTTGATAAAGTCCAAAAAACATTATTAATTAGATGAAAACTAATTTAATCAATACTAACATGTTAGGATAACCTATAAAATTCGTGGATTTCACCAAAAAAATTATATTATATTTATTTTTACATTTATAATACCATTTTTTTATTCTTTCATTAATAAAAAACTACTTCTTAATCATTGTGTCATAAATAACATTAATTATACAATATATAAAAATTATAAATAAAATACCATTATGTAGTAATTAGTTTTATATTTATAATGAATATTTATAGTCTAAGAGATAACATATATAATCCAATTTAAACTGTTTTACTTAAGTATATATGCTTATGTCATTTCTGCATTTACTCTAGATTAATTAATATTAAGTGTCATTATCACTAACAAGTGGCTCCATGGGGACCCAAAATAGACCAAAGGATATCCATGGTAGGAAATGTATCATACAATAAGATTAGTATAATTTTAGTGTAATTTTATATAATTATAATATTATATTTTACCCTTATTAACCGGATTTACCTTTTAACCATGGTAAATAAAATGTTTACTGAAATAATTATTCAAAATGTATAAAAATAAAAGATACCTATTTACACCATTTGGACCTCCTCATTTCAAAAATTGAATAATTTTTCTAAATTCAAAACACAGATGTGGAAGAGATTTATTTAAAATCAATTTCCATTGTAAAGACTAAAAGTGTGTTTTTATAAATAATTACTATCAAATGATTGACACTTGTTTATTCCAGTTTAAATATGAAATTACGTAAAATGACAAAAATTGTATTAAATGGTAAAAATATAATCTAATTATACTTTAAGACTAATCAATAGTATAATTTATCACTATCAATTATTTTTATAATAAAATATGTTTTTAATTAAAATTTAGTATTGTTCACTATTCATAAAAATATTGAAAGTTTTCAGAAAAATAAAAAAAATTCTCCCAAAGTTAATTTTGATATTCCAAATTCAAAAATGAAGTGTATTTTAAAAAATAAATTTATAAAATTTTTCAAAAAGTGGGTATTACTATTCATAACTGCAAGTTTGATTGGTCACAGTGTGTTAAAATCATGAAGTTGCGTACAATGCAAGCTATTGCATTATTCGAAGGGAAAGGTACCTTGGAAACATGGGGTGTTACATTCTCCCCTCTATCAAATAATTTAGTACTCATAATATCTAGAATACTACCACACTAAGAGAGTTGGGTGGTTATTCATCATAAGTTCCTCAGGATCCCATGTTTCCTCTTCCATCTTATGGTTTCTCCATAGAACTTTCACCAGACGAGTCGTCCGGTTTCTCAACACTTGATCTCTGGTATCAAGAATTCTGATAGGATCTTTGCAATAAGATAGATCACATTCCAGTTCTAATTATTCCTAGGTGATTACATGTGTTTGGTCAGGCATGTATTTTCTAAATAGTATTACGTGGAACACATCCTGAAATCTAGAGAGACATGGCGGCATTGCCAAACAGTAAGATACAGCCCCAATTCGATCTAGAATTTTGAAAGGTCTGATGTACCTAGAACTCAATTTGCCCTTCTAAATGAATTGTATAACTCCCTTCCAAGGATATTCATTCAAGAAAACATGATCTACTAACTGAAATTCAAAATCCTTCCTTTGGTTATCAGCATAGCTCTTCTGTCTACTTTGATATGCTTTCATGGGGGTTTGGATTACCTTCACCTTTTCCATCATTTCCTCCACAAGTTTTGGGCCTACGAGTTTTACTTTACCAATATCATCTCAATAGTTTGGTGTGCGACATCACTTTTAGTATAATGCTTTATATGGCTCCATCTAAATAATTTAATAGAATCTATTGTTATAGGAAATTTCTACCAAATGTAAATATTGATCCACATACCCTGAAAGTCAATTGAGCAGGATCTCAAAATGTCTTCTATGGTTTGAATATGTCATTCTTAATTTCCATCTGTTTGAGGGTGGTAGGAAGTACTCCAACGAAGTTCAGTATCCAAAGCCTTCTGAATACTTTTCCAAAATCGTGATGTAAAACTGGGATCACGGTCAGAAACAGTCAATAGGGGTACACCATGGAGTCTTACAACTTCATTAATATAATATCATGCTAGTCGTTCAAGTTGTAAATCTTCTCTTATAGTTGGAAAATGTGTTGTCTTGGTATGACGTTCAACAATGACCCATATTGCATCATTCCTTATAGGAGTCTTTGGTATCCCCATGACAAAGTCCATCGTAATATTATATGATTTCCACTTAGGTATGGGAAGAGGTTGCATGACTCCTCCAGAATATTTCCTTCTAGCAATCACTTGTTGACAAATCATACACCTTAACACAAGATCAGCAATCTCCCTCTTCATGTTGTCCCACAAAAAAATGTTCCTTCAATTATCTATACATATTTGTGCTCCCAAGGCGTATAGAAAAATTGGAGCTATGAGCATCATCCAATAATTATATTTTCAGATAAAGTATATCTGGAACACAATGTCTCTTCCTAAATTTGAAAATTGCATCTTCATATATGTAGTCACTGAATCACCCATCATTCAATGTATTAATCTTCTTTTTAAATTCATCATCATCTATATGAGAACTCTATATCCTTTCTATTAATGATAGTTTGGAAACCATTTGAAAAAGTATCGATTTCTCACCTTCCATGGTAATTCCCATATCCATCTTCACTAGATCCATTAATATTAGATTCCTTTAAACACTCATTTTTTTCAAAACTCCATGATCTTTTATACTCAAAAAATCTCCCACCATATTTTCCTTCCACGGGTGGTAGTGTATAGAGAAATCATAATCCTTGAGTATTTTAAGTTATCTTTTTTGCCTCATGTTGAGTTGCTTATGTGAGAAAATATACATCAAACTCTTCTGATTGGTATATATCTCACAATTTTCACCATAGAGATAGTATCTCCATATCTACAAAGAAAATATCACAGCTGCTAATTCATGATAATGAGTATGATAGTATTTTTCATGAATTTCTAATTTTTGTGATGCGTAGGAAATTACCCTATCATTCACCATAAGGGAACATCTAGACCTTTCATTGAAGAATCACTATAAATAACAAACCCATCATTACCCGATGGTATATTCAATATAGCAGAATTGGATAATCTTCTCATAAGTTATTTTAATTATTCTTTACCATCCTTTTTCCAAACAAATTTAACCCCTTTACGTGTGAGCTTGGTTAATGGGTTAGCCAATCGGGCAAAATTCTGGACAAAATGCCGATAATAACCTGCTAAACCAATAAAACTGCATACCTCAGTTATACTCAAAAGTGCTGGCCATTCTTGGATTGCTCTTGTCTTATAAGGATTAACATATATTCCATCCTTAGAGACAATATGGCCAAGAAAAGAGATATCTTGGATCTAGAATTCACACTTCGTAAATGTCCCATATAATTCATTTCTTCGATAAGTCTATAGAATAATTCCCAAGTGATTTTCATGATCTCCATAGCGTTTGGAGTATACAATGATATCATCAATAAATACCACTACTAATTCATCAAGATATTCCTTGAATATCCATTATTTAGATCCATGAAAATAGAGGGCTCATTAGTCAGTCCAGAAGGCATTACATTAAACTTGTAATGCCCGTACCTGGTTTGAAATTCTATTTCTGGAATGTATTTCTTCTTCACAAACAAATCATGATATCCTGATAGAAGGAAAATATTTGAAAAATATTGAGCTCAATGAAGTTGACCGAATAAATCATCAATACGAGGTAGGGTATAATTGTTTGTTATTATTATAGTGTTGATCTCCATATACTCAATGCACAACCTCATAGATCCATCTTTCTTCTTACCAAAAACAACAGGGGCTCCCCATCGAGAATCACTAGGGTGAATAAATTCTTTATTACTCAATTCCACTTATTGTTTCTTTAGTTATACTAAATCCACAGTGTCCATTCTATAAGGGGTCTTCAATATGGTCCTTGAACCTGGAATTAAATCAATAGAAAACTAAATTTCTCATTTTTGGGGATGTCTTGGTAAATCCTATGGAAACACGTCAACATATTCTTGTAAAACAAATACATCATCTATTTAACATTCTGTTCCTCACCCACAGTTATTTCATTCTCTTCCTCCACAATAATTGAATTTTGTTGAGCTTCTATTGGTGGATCTAGATAAGAATCATGTGGTGATGTATATTCTCTAAAGATAACATACTCATTATCATCAATGAAAGTTGTAACCTCATCTTTCTTACAATAAATTTTCACACCATGGTCTAAAATCCATTCGATAACGAGGATTATATCAAATTCAATCATGGGTATAATTATGAGATCAGTAGATTAAGATCATTTATGTTCTCTAATGTGAACTGATTCAAAGAACATTGTTGCAATGATACTTACCTTATGAGCTTTGACTGAAAACTCCCTTGTTAAATCAAATTGGGAATATCTAATATTCATATCAAACTGGGAAGATATGAAACAATGTGATGATCCAGAATCAAATTAACCATTGGTTAAACTTGAGGAAAACATTAAATTACATACCACCACATCTTTTCACGCTTCAACCTCAGTAGTATTGACATCGTTAGCTTGACATTGAACCCTTGGACTTTTTTGGTGTATGTTCCCTTGGTTCTTAGTACATTCATTTGAATAATGTACAATCTCCCTGAAATTGTAGCAATGAACATCAGTAGCTTCTTTCTTCCCCTTGGAATCATGAGCTTGGTGGCCTTTTTCACCACAATTTTATCATACTCACATTCCATTTAGGAAATTACCATGGTTTTTCTTCCCACATTTACTACATGATAGATATTAAACACTTTACTTCTTCCCCTTATTTCTATTTCCAGAGTGATTATCAGATATCATCTTCTCTTTATTTGTTTTATTGTTGTATGACAAAGATAATTCCTTTTTTGTCATGATAGTACATGAGACAATATATTCATATGATGAAAATGATTTATATACTAATGCCCGAAGGAGAAATATTTTTAACCCATCAAATAAATCATCAATCTTACTTCTCAGGTTATGTTTATAATCTGCATCATGCCTTTCTATCCTTGTAAAGTTAGCTTCATACTTTGCGACATTTTCATCCTCCTTTTGCCTTAGACTTAGAAATTTCCATTCCATAACTACTCGATGGTCACATGAAAAGTATTTTTATAATAGAATATCTTTAAACACCCACCATTATATATTTGAAACATCATCATCTTCCTTTGTGTTTTGAATCAATGATCACCATTGATCAGCATCTCCTGTTAGGCGATAAACTGCCATAACAACTATTTCCCTTTCAGAACATCCCAATGCATGAAATATTTTCTCTAATGAACATATTCATTGCTAAAATACCAATGGATTTGTACTCCAATTTAATGTTTGTGGTTTTTTCCTCATTAACCGATCTAACATTGATCCTCCATGTTGTGGGTTTGGGTGCTCCATACGGGTAAGGTTATTACTCATAAACTTAGTGAGTTTTCCCAGTATAGTGATAATCTAATCAGCACCGGTTGCCTCAAAATAACCCCAATAATTATCTTGAGTTGGAGGGAAATACATACATGGATTATGTGCGTTGATGTGGTTTCCATTTATTCTACTATGCACCATTTTTAAACAATGGCATACAGTAGATTATTTTATAAATCGCAATACATCATCCCAAACATGTAAAACACTAAACATAAATTAAATTGTTTATGGATATAATCCATATTCAAAAAAATGTTTTCATCGATGATGAATATACTCATAAACCCTTCATCATGGGTTGTAATGAAAATGGGAATTATCCTAAGCATATCCCCCGGGAGTGACGTAACCAAGAGTTTAGCATGTCTCGTTGTCGTGAACCAGTTTTTGTTCGAGTCTAGCTCAAATAAATGTTTTCGGGTTTTACCAATAGGTATATCTGTGTCATAGATGCATCTACCTACTCATATCCTGTAAAGACCCGGAAATTTCAAGGAAATTTTTTTGTTAATTTTCTTTGGAATTTTATGAGTCCGCAGTTTCTGACGGCACCTGATTCCGAGGCCCGGAGTGCCCGGAATTAATTTCCGAAGTTTGGCTCGGGTACGTTCAGTGAACGAACGAGCGGGATTTCCTAACTTTTGATTCGGTGCTCGGAATTGAAATCCGAGGACACCGATGAACTCGTAGCGCCGATATTCGCTTAAGGAGACCTTTCCCGAAGTTGCGTTTACACGAGGGGAGTTGTAAAAATAAAATTGTGAATGTTAAAATAAAAATTTAACTTCAATTTTTATTTTTATCTTCCTTAAGTGTTTTTATCCTTTGGGTGGAAGTTGGGTGACAACCCAACTTCCCTTGGGAGGTTAAGAGGGTGGTGGGGCCCACACGAACCCCACCCCTTCATATCCTCTAACCCCCCCCCCCCAACTCACAATTAATGATGTAAACTTAGGTTATAACTTATGTCATTAATAAGTGAGTTTAATTAAAGTTTTGAAATTCAAACTCTTGAATTTCAAAAGACTTAAGTTGTGTTGTGTTAAGTTGTAAGGTCATGCTTTAATTTTAATAAACTTAAGTTATAACTTAAGTTTTAATTGTGGGGAATTAAATGAAGAGGTTTGAATTTCAAACCTTTGAAATTCCAAACCCTTCTATTTAATTCAGTTTTTAGTTTCCATTGCGGGTTGGCGTTTGCTGTGCGGAGAGGAAAAGAGGGAGGCTTCTTGTGAGTTCTTCCTCCACGACGAAGAACGCGGCGTCCTTCTTCCACGACGTCGGACTGCAACGCGTTGGATTTCCTCCACGACGCTGCAACGCATCCTCTCCACGGCGTGCTTTCCGCGGCGAACCTACGTCCGACGCCGCAACGCACTTTCCGCGACGTGCCTCCCACGACGAACCCATGTCCGTCTACCGCGACGCCATAACCGCGATGCCGACGACGTCTTCTTCCGTGACGTCCGACCTCCGCGACGCTCGTCCTTCACTGATCGTTGATGAGCTCCGCGAGCTTCCTTCGAGGTAGGGGTTGTTGTTTGTTGTTAACTTATTTTATTCTTGCTCGTGGTTCGCATGAATAACGTGAGGATTGAATATATAAATGATATTATTTTAACGTGAGGGGGCCGGACCGCACGAACACGGCCGAACCCCCTCCATCGTCCTTGTTGAATAGCTTGCGGGTGGATGAATCAAGGTGGCGTGGTGCCGTCGCACCACGCGGATATTCGCCAATCCTTTTTGCGCAACGCCATCGCGCCTCGCCATGGAAGAATCATAAAGAACGTGATGTCGTCGCGCCGCGTCGAAGGGAATCAAGGCACGGCGAAAGGGGCGCGGTGCCGTCGCACCGCGCCGGACGACGAACACCGCGGCCTGTTCCGGGCCGCGGTGGGACGAGGAGACCGCGGCCGATTCCGGGCCGCGGCGGAAGAGAAGACCGGCGGCCGGGCCGCCGGCGTCGGAAGCCGAAGGGGGGACCGGAATTTCCGGACCCGTTAGTGAAAACCGGCCGGCCAGCTGGCCGGCCGGATACCATTAAACCGGGGGAATTAATCCCCTGGCCATCTCATAAAAACCCCCCTCTTTATGAGGGGGGCGGTTCTTTGAAGGGAGGGGGGCAGCCGGCCCCCCGGTTCCGCACCAGCAGGCCCCCCACGTGAGGGGGGGGGGGGGGGGGGGCGCTTTTAAAAAATAACGGCGCGGCATAGCCGCGCCGCCACTTGAAAAGCGGGGGAAATGTTCCCCCCGCGCGCAGCCTCCTCGCGGCGACAGGCCGCCGCGGCACCCCGCGCCGCCGCGCCGCCAGGTTGCTGCGCCGCCGCCGGCCGCCGCCGCCGCCCCAGGGGGGGGGGGGGGTCGGGCCGGGTCGGCCCGGACCCGGACCC
The DNA here is from genome assembly GCA_963277665.1 of Viscum album. Lineage (NCBI taxonomy): Eukaryota > Viridiplantae > Streptophyta > Magnoliopsida > Santalales > Viscaceae > Viscum > Viscum album. Next base: position 416,766 of record CAUJRU010000211.1, read on the forward strand.
CCCCGTTTCGAACCAGAATCGTTTTTTAGCTCATAACTTGAGCTGTAGACCTCCGAATGACGAACCGTCTGTGGCTACGCGATCCTTGGATCGAGACGGTCGTTTCGGTGCATCGCACTCAATGTTTAGGATTACTTTGAGTTCGGCCAGGTTGGTTCGTACACGAAACCAACCGGGCCCTCGGAGCGGAAACGCTCGTATCTTGAGCTACGGACGTCCGAATGGCGTGCCGTTAGTTCTGATATGTTTCTCTTAGCGAGAAGAATCTTTTGATATACTCTGCCCGAGGTTTGGGTGCCGACGGAGTACGGCCGGGTTGGTTCGTTCACGAAACCAACCGGGCCCTCGGAGCGGAAACGCTCATATCTTGAGCTACGGACGTCCGATTGACGCGCCGTCAGTCGCGTTGTGTCCCTCTTAGTGAGACGGATCTTTTGGCATACTCCGCCCGAGGTTTGGACGCAGGTGGAGTACGGTCGGGTTGGTTTTGCCTTAAAAACCAACCTGGCCCCGGAGACGAAAATGCCAATAACTCTCAGACCGGGCGTCCGATCGACGCGCCGTCTGTTGCGTTGAGTTCCTGTTGACGATACGGAACTTTTGGATACATCAACTCCGGTCTTCGTGACAGTTGATGTATCAGCCTCTCGGCTCGTGGAGCGGACCCTCCGAACGAGCTTGCTGTGTGCGGGAACTCTAGTGCTGGCTGCGACTGTTACTGCTACGACTGCTACTGTGACTGCGACGATGACAGTACAGAGATCCTGTGTGGTTTCGACGACGACGACTACAGCACTCAGCGATCCTACGTGGAACAGTGCTACCGAACCTGTGTGAGCTGAATCTTCTTTTTACCTTGAGCGGTGGAGCGCTTGGGTGTAGCGGCGGACCCGTGGTACTTGACAGTGGTGGTGCGCTTGGATGCAGCAGCAGACCCTTGGCGGTGGAGCGCTTGGTTGTAGCGGCGGACCCGCGATACTCTACGGAGTGTTTGCGCTTGGTTGTAGCGACAGACCCGCGACGGTGGAGACGTGCGTGCGGAGTACGGAGACCGTGTAGATGACTGAGACCTGACGACTGCTTGACCGACTCGACTTGGAGTGAGTCGACTAGCCCAGTGGACGGAGCGCCCAGTAGTTGGCAGCAGACCCACGGCGGACGGAGCGCCTGGTAGTAGGCGGAAAACCCGCGGTACTCGACAGGAGGAGTACCTCAGTAGGCTATCTGGGTGAGAGCCCGGTATTTGGCAGCAGACCCTCAGCGGACGGAGCGCCCGGTAGTTGGCAGCAGACCCGCGGTACTCGACAGGAGGAGTACTTCAGCAGTCTTAGGTTAGTGAGCAGTACCTCGGAGTCGTGACAGGACCACTGTACACTCTAGAGACGGAGCTCTTCAGTAGTTACGGTTTCGTTAATAAAAATCCTGGTTTGAGCTGAGTCAATGATCTTTGTGTTTCCTCATGATTGAGATGGGTCGCTTGATAACTTAGGTATATGTATGGGCATATACCTGGGTAATGGTTATCCGTTGATTTCATAAACTTGTTATAAATTGCGTGGACCTGTACTTTTATCCTGTGTGGATTTACTGTTTACTCTTCTTTGTGGATTGGGTTGTTCTTGGGCTCGTGTTGGAGCCGAACGGAAATTGGTGACATAGGTATATGTATGGGCATATACCTAATCAATACTGGATGTTACTTCGTGATTGTATCCTTCATGTGGTTTATCCTTTGTGGATTTCGGGAGACCTTCGAGGGTCTCGGGGTCCCTACTGAGTATCTTATACTCACCCCTGCACGGGCTATGCCCGCACTTCGTTGTGTTGGTTGCAGACGATGGACAGCGCTGACTGCGGTTGAGGCTTACGGAGTAGGTCGGTACCCGGAGGAGGACCACTGAGCGGGACGTGCTCGGAGCGGACAGTTGGACCCGAGGAGTTGGGGAGCTATCTGTACCTACCCTTCAGGTAGGATCCGTGGTGGACGATCCAGGAGTTGAGCCATCTGTACCTACCCTTCAGGTAGGAATCGAGGAGGACGTTCCAGGAGCCGCTTGTACTTTCAGTTGCTGTTTTCCCTTTCGAGTTGTACTTTACTTTACATTTGGGCTTGTATTTCCGGCCCCTTTATTTCAGCACAGTTGTTCTAGTTTTGTGTACTGCTTTACTTCCGCTTGTTACTCTGAGGTGCCTGTTTACTTTATTAAGGCAATGCCTTCCCTTATTACTGGGATTTTACGCCTTGGTGCTAGTCGCCAGCCCCTGGCCTATGGAAGGCGGGCTTGGGGTAGTCACGGCACGGGCTCCGAGGGCGGGTCGTGACAAATTGGTATCAGAGGAGTTCGGTTCTACCGCAGAACTCAGGACTCTGATCTTTTTTCTATGTGAAGCAATAGTGTTTAGTGTATTGAGTGTGGTTATCAGTCCAGGGAGTCCAGTGTTGGTGCGACGGCCGATGTATCCGTACACCAGGACCCTGACTTCTGATTTCCGACTTAATGCATGAAAACACTGATTGTGTGTGTGTTTCCCAAAAGGTTTAAAGTCATCTCAAACCAGGTCAGCTCACCAGGTATAATCGTTGACCATGACACAACTGTTCAGGATGTCACCATGCAGATAGTTAGCTGGAGTTCCGAGAGAGTTCTCGATGATGGCCCACCGAGCAGCGAGACTCCGGTGCAGGGCCCTTTTTCAGTGTTGGCACCTTCGGGTGGTGTACCAGCAGCACCACCACCCGTTAGGCAGCAGATTCCACTAGCTGACGGTGCACGCTAGCAGAGCGCGATGCACGAGTTCCAGCAGTAGAGGCCTCTGAGGATACGAGGCGAGTCAGATTTCCCAGGCAGCAGTGGACTGGATGGAGGCGATTGCTAGAGTTCTACGCCTAGCTTGGATACTAGTAGAGCGGATGATGATCTTATCTCCTGGTGTTTCCAGTGAGTGACCATGAGGATGGTCCTTATAGTAATGAGACTTCGGTACGCGAACCGATACCTGGGATAGTACCTATGGGTAGTGCGCCAGCTATGTCACTACCTGTTAGTCAGCAGACACTACCGGCGGTATCGGTAGTAGAGACTCACAGGCTTAGTGCCTTATATATGTTTTAGCACCAGATATCCCTCAAGTTTCGAGGTGAGCCTGACTCGTAGGCGGCTGAGGACTGGCTTGAGGAGGTGGTTGTGAGTTTTCTGGAGCTAATACAGCTTCGACACTACGACATGTCGGAAGCAGAGCACTCAACTTGGCTTACCAATCAATCTTGGTACTCGTTGGTTACGTTGAGATCAGTTCTTTAGACTCGAACTTCTGAGCGAAGTGTGTCTAAAGGACATCCGAACCATTTCTTTTCCTCTATGCATTCCTACCTATGTTAGGATGCTTGAGAGAACCTTTGTGGTTGTGAACGTTAGCAGTGAAAGGCAGGAAACTAGCGCCAGTCTCAGAGACTCGGGCGTGTAAAATGTTTCAGGAGGAGGAAGTGCTAAGGACAGATGAATCTGCAGGGTAGCAGACGTGGAAGCGGAGCCTGGAGAGCAGCATGTGGTGGTGTACATTTCGACATGTTACGACCGCCCGACTTAGTAGTCCCCGTCAGGCTCAGGGAGCAGGAGGGCTGGGGAGGAGAATAGATGCATTGCGGTCAAGGAGTGTGACCCAGGAGCTCTAAGAATGATTCGGGGTACGAATTATGTCTACTACGAGCTGCCATATCTATAGACATAGGAACCAATCATTCTACCCTTCCACGAATCATGTCCCAGACCTAGAGGTTCCGGGTAAGCCGTAGACTTGACCCTCACGTCTGGAGATACCTTTGGGAGGAGACTCGATAATCACGCTTACGCCGACGGTGTGATTTGACCTCGAGGCGAGAGTTTCGGTTGGAATCTCTTGGTGGCAGCGTAGAGGCCTTACGACGTTGATCTGGGTATGGTTTTGATTCACAAATCATACCCCGGTTGACTGTTTTAGGCAAACGTCGGAATGGGTTTTCCTTGGTCGGCGAAAAGGAAACCCTGGGCAGTACATGTTAAACTCAGGCATAAGAGGGTGTGACCGATCACTCTTGAGTTGGTCAACCCTACCCTTGTGGCAGCAGGAGTTTTGAGTTTCAGTCCTAACCTAAAAAGGGAAACCTCTTGAGTTCGAGGGTGACGAACACGTTCTTATACGGTCTCACCCCGATGAGGTTTCGGAGATGTGGCCGAGGCGGCATGTTATCTCCGAAGTTCGATGGACCCCTTTGATCTTCAGAAGGGTAGGCGAGGAGGTTTACCGCTTGACCCTACCACCTCAGTTGTACCGGGTGCATAATGTCCACCACGTGTCTCAGCTGTGGAGATACGTGTATGTTTCTTCACACGTCATCAACCTCGGGAAGTTGGACGTCGATGACAGGGAGACAAGCACAGAGGTTCTAGTAGAGAACGAAGATCGACAGGAGCAGGTTCTACATGAACGGTTTCTTACTCGGGTATGCTTCGCGGGTAGCACGAGATCTTCCGGTGAGCATATGGGAGCGTAAAGCTCAGTTGCGTGCTCAGTACTGCTTGTTTCCCTTAAGTGTGAGTTGAAGGTTTACGGGGACGTAAAGCCCTGAGGTGGGAGTAATGTAAAGACCCGGAAATTTCAAGGAAAATTTTTTGTTAATTTTCTTTGGAATTTTATGAGTCCGCAGTTTCTGACGGCACCTGATTCCGAGGCCCGGAGTGCCCGGAATTAATTTCCGAAGTTTGGCTCGGGTACGTTCAGTGAACGAACGAGCGGGATTTCCTAACTTTTGATTCGGTGCTCGGAATTGAAATCCAAGGACACCGATGAACTCGTAGCGCCGATATTCACTTAGGGAGACCTTTCCCAAAGTTGCGTTTACACGAGGGGAGTTGTAAAAATAAAATTGTGAATGTTAAAATAAAAATTTAACTTCAATTTTTATTTTTATCTTCCTTAAGTGTTTTTATCCTTTGGGTGGAAGTTGGGTGACAACCCAACTTCCCTTGGGAGGTTAAGAGGGTGGTGGGGCCCACACGAACCCCACCCCTTCATATCCTCTAACCCCCCCAACTCACAATTAATGATGTAAACTTAGGTTATAACTTATGTCATTAATAAGTGAGTTTAATTAATGTTTTGAAAATCAAACTCTTGAATTTCAAAAGACTTAAGTTGTGTTGTGTTAAGTTGTAAGGTCATGCTTTAATTTTAATAAACTTAAGTTATAACATAATTTTTAGTTGTGGGGAATTAAATGAAGAGGTTTGAATTTCAAACCTTTGAAATTCCAAACCCTTCTATTTAATTCAGTTTTTAGTTTCCTTTGCGGGTTGGCGTTTGCTGTGCGGAGAGGAAAAGAGGGAGGCTTCTTGTGAGTTCTTCCTCCACGACGAAGAACGCGGCGTCCTTCTTCCACGACGTCGGACTGCAACGCATTGGATTTCCTCCACGACGCCGCAACACATCCTCTCCGCGGCGTGCTTTCCATGGCGAACCTACGTCCGACGCCACAACGCACTTTCCGCGACGTGCCTCTCGCGGCGAACCCACGTCCGTCTACCGCGACGCCATAACCGCGATGCCGACGACGTCTTCTTCCGTGACGTCCAACCTCCGCGATGCTCGTCCTTCGCGGATCGTTGATGAGCTCCGCGAGCTTCCTTCGAGGTAGGGGTTGTTGTTTTTTGTTAACTTATTTTCTTCTTGCTCGTGGATCGCATGACTAACGTGAGGATTGAATATATAAATGATATTATTTTAACGTGAGGGGGCCGGACCGCACGAACACGGCCGAACCCCCTCCATCGTCCTTGTTGAATAGCTTGCGGGTGGATGAATCAAGGTGGCGTGGTGCCGTCGCACCACGCGGATATTCGCCAATCCTTTTTGCGCAACGCCGTCGCGCCGCGCCATGGAAGAATCATAAAGAACGCGACGCCGTCGCGCCGCGTCGAAGGGAATCAAGGCACGGCGAAAGGGGCGCGGTGCCGTCGCACCGCGCCGGACGACGAACACCGCGGCCGGTTCCGGGCCGCGGCGGGACGAGGAGACCGCGGCCGGTTCCGGGCCGCGGCGGAAGAGAAGACCGGCGGCCGGGCCACCGGCGTCGGAAGCCGAAGGGGGGACCGGAATTTCCGGTCCCGTTAGAGATAACCGGTCGGCCAGCTGGCCGGCCGGATACCATTAAACCGGGGGAATTAATCCCCCGGCCATCTCATAAAAACCCCCCCTCTTTATGAGGGGGGCGGTTCTTTGAAGGGAGGGGGGCAGCCGGCCCCCCGGTTCCGCACCAGCAGGCCCCCCACGTGGGGGGGGGGGGGCGCTTTTAAAAAATAACGGCGCGGCATAGCCGCGCCGCCACTTGAAAAGCGGGGGAAATGTTCCCCCCGCGCGCAGCCGCCGCGGCACCCCGCGCCGCCGCGCCGCCGCCGGCCGCCGCCGCCTACCGCTGCCGCCGGCCACCGCGCCGCCCCAGGGGGGGGGGGGGGTCGGGCCGGGTCGGCCCGGACCCGGACCCCCCCGTTTCGAACCAAAATCGGTTTTTAGCTCATAACTTGAGCTGTAGACCTCCGAATGACGAACCGTCTGCGGCTACGCGATCCTTGGATCGAGACGGTCGTTTCGGTATATTGCACTCAAAGTTTCGGATTACTTTGAGTTCGGCCAGGTTGGTTTGTACACGAAACCAACTGGGCCCTCGGAGCGGAAACGCTCGTATCTTGAGCTACGGACGTCCGAATGGCCTGCCGTTAGTTCTGATATGTTTCTCTTAGCGAGAAGAATCTTTTTATATACTCCGCCCGAGGTTTGGGTGCCGACGGAGTACGGCCGGGTTGGTTCGTTCACGAAACCAACCGGGCCCTCGGAGCGGAAACACTCATATCTTGAGCTACGGACGTCCGATTGACGCGCTGTCAGTCGCGTTGTGTCCCTCTAAGTGAGACGGATCTTTTGGCATACTCCGCCCAAGGTTTGGACGCAGGTGGAGTACGGTCGGGTTGGTTTTGTCCTAAAAACCAACCGGGCCCCGGAGACGAAAATGCCAATAACTATCAGACCGGGCGTCCGATCGACGCGCCGTCTGTTGCGTTGAGTTCCTGTTGACGATACGGAACTTTTGGATACATCAACTCCGGTCTTCGTGACAGTTGATGTATCAGCCTCTCGGCTCGTGGAGCGGACCCTCCGAACGAGCTTGCTGTGTGCGGGAACTCTAGTGCTGGCTGCGACTGTTACTGCTACGACTGCTACTGTGACTGCGACGACGACAGTACAGAGATCCTGTGTGGTTTCGACGACGACGACTACAGCACTCAGCGATCCTACGTGGAATAGTGCTACCGAACCTGTGTGAGCTGAATCTTCTTTTTACCTTGAGTGGTGGAGCGCTTGGGTGTAGCGGCGGACCCGTGGTACTTGACAGTGGTGGTGCGCTTGGATGCAGCAGCAGACCCTTGGCGGTGGAGCGCTTGGTTGTAGCGGCGGACCCGCGATACTCTACGGAGTGTGTGCGCTTGGTTGTAGCGACAGACCCGCGACGGTGGAGACGTGCGTGCGGAGTACGGAGACCGTGTAGATGACTGAGACCTGACGACTGCTTGACCGACTCGACTTGGAGTGAGTCGACTAGCCCAGTGGACGGAGCGCCCAGTAGTTGGCAGCAGACCCACGGCGGACGGAGCGCCTGGTAGTTGGCGGCAAACTCGCGGTACTCGACAGGAGGAGTACCTAAGTAGGCTATCTGGGTGAGCGCCCGGTATTTGGCAGCAGACCCTCAGCGGACGGAGCGCCCGGTAGTTGGCAGCAGACCCGCGGTACTCGACAGGAGGAGTACTTCAGCAGTCTTAAGTTAGTGAGCAGTACCTCGGAGTCGTGACAGGACCACTGTACACTCTAGAGACGGAGCTCTTCAGTAGTTACGGTTTCGTTAATAAAAATCCTGGTTTGAGCTGAGTCAATGATCTTTGTGTTTCCTCATGATTGATATGGGTCGCTTGATAACATAGGTATATGTATGGGCATATACCTGGGTAATGGTTATCCGTTGATTTCATAAACTTGTTATAAACTGTGTGGACTTGTACTGTTATCCTGTGTGGATTTACTGTTTACTCTTCTTTGTGGATTGGGTTGTTCTTGGGCTCGTGTTGGAGCCGAACGGAAATTGGTGACATAGGTATATGTATGGTCATATACCTAATCAATACTGGATGTTACTTCGTGATTGTATCCTTCATGTGGTTTATCCTTTGTGGATTTCGGGAGACCTTCGAGGGTCTCGGGGTCCCTACTGAGTATCTTATACTCACCCCTACACGGGCTATGCCCGCACTTCGTTGTGTTGGTTGCAGACGACGGACAGCGCTGACTGCGGTTGAGGCTTACGGAGTAGGTCGGTACCCGGAGGAGGACCACTGAGCGGGACGTGCTCGGAGTGGACAGTTGGACCCGAGGAGTTGTGGAGCTATCTGTACCTACCCTTCAGGTAGGATCCGTGGTGGACGATCCAGGAGCTGAGCCATCTGTACCTACCCTTCGGGTAGGAATCGAGGAGGAAGTTCCAGGAGCCGCTTGTACTTTCAGTTGCTGTTTTCCCTTTCGAGTTGTACTTTACTTTACAGTTGGGCTTGTATTTCCGGCCCCTTTATTTCAGCACAGTTGTTCTAGTTTTGTGTACTGCTTTACTTCCGCTTGTTACTCTGAGGTGCTTGTTTACTTTATTAAGGCAATGCCTTCCCTTTTTACTGGGATTTTACGCCTTGGTGCTAGTCGCCAGCCCCTGGCCTATGGAAGGCGGGCTTGGGGTAGTCACGGCACGGGCCCCGAGGGCGGGTCGTGACATATCCAGATACGGATGTATTTCTATGAAAACTCACAAAATCTATACATTACCAAAGTTCTAGGAAGTTCTTCTATACTGATCGTCAAAGTCTTTCTTAGGGTAATGTGCTATAACCAGAGTTTATCTAAATCTAGTTTACAAGGCTGGTAATAAACTTTAACTAATACCCATTGAAAGGCCCTGACCCTTATTACCCAGTGTTAGTGCATTATTACAAAACATTTTCATGATCCCAAGGTATAAAATCTCAAAATACTGATTAGTTTAGTATCCTTGGAAACACAAGATACATTCATAAGATTTACATTACATTATAAAATGGAAAACTACAACAACATTGTCTCTATAGACCACACTCATATCTCCTCAGACTATCCCTATAGGTTAGTCATAAAATAATTATTCACATCTTGGGAAAAATAAAACATAGAAAGGGGTGAGCTCAGATGCTCGGTAAGGATAACAATAGTGCCGAAACTTTTATAAATAAGCATAATCATTTATGGAAATGTATAAGAATAAAACAAAATCCTTTTAAACATGAACATCAGCATAATAGGGCAATGATAAAATCAAATAATTCCGTTTAATTATTCACATGGATATTCTAAGAGTCAAATACTCCCTTGAAATATCAAATAACAACTTTCATAATGATGGAATGCATAATTCCAGACTTTTATAACCACATAGTCAATGCCTTGTGCCAAGAATATAAATTATATTTTTTTCATGGCCTTATTCCAAGACACTAGTTTTTCACATTAGACTTACTGATGCCTCGAGGATCTATAGCAGGCTCCACCCGTCACTTACAAATTCCAATACATTCATCATATGAAAAAGGGATAAAAATAACATAAACATTCGTATTAAAACTAGCATACGAAATGTAAATACTTTATCCATAAACAATTAATGTTATATAAATAACACATCTATAGTAAAAAATTATCACAAAAGCATCAATACAATATGTAAATTTTGTATCATAATAAATCAACTTCAAATAAGCTTAAAATCCATCAATGGATGTTGACAGAGATGAAATCAAAACTATTTGAGAGGAATATCTCTATTATTGAAATCATTTAAAATCCAAATAATTATAAAATAAAACCTTTTTTAGAAAATATTCTTATAATCTTGTAAATCAAGCTTCAAAGGTGTAATAATGGTTGAGAATAACTTCACCCTCCATATAAGATAAAAAAGATATTCTTACACTAATTTTGTCGAAAAGGTTTTAAAGCACCTCATTTGGAAAGCGACATAAAGATTCCTTTCAAAACATATAAGGTTAAATTATACTATAAATAAATTTAACCCATAGTGTAGTAAATATTTAAAATTTTTTGAAGAATATTTTTGTTAATCATGGATGTGGATGATTAAGAGGTCCCAATAGATATTTACGTAAAAACAACCTCGAATAATAAAGAGATTGTAAAATTAACCCCTACCCTATAATTTTCCTCGGTCGAGGGTACATTAACCTATTGTATAAAAGTTAAATAATTATAATTAAATTATAAAATAATAATATACATAAATATGATATCATATATGATCTTCTATTATTTCTTTGTTAATAATATTTTAGTATTATCGGCGTTTCGGGTGTTAACTTACTCGTTTTCTTTTATAAGTTTTTTTACATAAGTCATGTTTGTTATGGATAGGATGTATCTTATTCGTATCCAGAATTATTTCATGTCTGTAATCCTTATTTTTAATCATCAAATGAAAATTAGTCTTGAATGGTTATGATGCAGAAATGAATCATATCACATTTGTGGAGATGGTATTCTGTACGTATGTACAAGCTACAATATCATTCATTTTATTTTGAAATCGTATATAATTGGATGATATATCATATATACCAAATAATTATATTGATATATTTTTTTTACATCATTTATACTCATTATTATACCCATCCAAATGATGAAATGTTTGAATAACAAACTACACCACGACGTGGAGACGGTAAGCCATACGTATGCACATGTGGTGACTTTTTCATTAATAAGATGGATAAATTTACAAAAAAAGTTGTACCAGTATTATAATAACATCACAGTATATAGAATATACTGGGCTTGTTATTTTAGAATGGGGAAATCAAATAATTAGGAAGTGGAAGAAGAAAATAACTTGATAGAGGTGATGAAATATTTACCTCTTTTCAAGTTCTTCCTTTTGATTTGATAAAAAGGGCCGATTAGGATGGATTTATGAATTAAAAAAATCCACTAAAATGAATTGAGGTAAGTTTGGATTATATTTGGGCAGGGGTTGGCCAAGACAAAAGGCTTTGAAGGTGTGAATTTGAGAGAAGGGGGAGTTCCCTTTTATAAGAGGGGTGAGGGACACCTTAGGAAAAACATAAAATATTAATTTATAGTAAATTCATATTCTGTTTATAAAGGATAAAATTTAACATATTTCGAGACTATGGTGGGGATGTGTCGATATCCTTTGAACCAATAGATTTTAGACAATTTTGAGTCACTATATTATCCTTATCATTTAGATTTAACTCAATGTAATTTTATTTGACATTTATCATATCTATTTGTATTTTTATATTATATGTTTAATAAACATACTATACATTACCAAGAGAACCCCATGTGGTTAATTGATGATATTGATATCATTATATAAGCCATTCAGATGAACCTTAGATTTTTATGAATATTATATCAATTAATAATATTTTATTTTATTTTAAATACTCTTTTATTTAAATTTTGACACTATTTAATTAATAATTTTTGATAAAGTCCTAAAAACATTATTAATTCTAACAAAATTAATTTATTCAATCCTAAAATGTCATATTAACCTATAAAATTCGTGGATGTCATCAAAACATTCATATTATATTTATTTTAACATTTATAATACCATTTATTTGATTATTTCATTAATAAGTAAAATTCTACATCATCATTTTGTTAGAAATAACATTAATTATTCAATGGTTAAAAATTATATATAAAATACCATTATGTTGGAATTAGTTGTAGTATTATAATTAATAATTATAGTTGAATAGAAGATATATATAAGCATGTGTAAAAACTGTTTTACTAAAAGATGTATGCTTATGTCATTTTTGTATTTACGTTATCTTATTTAATATAAAGTGTCAGTATCACTTACAATTTCCCCATGTTCTCCCAAAATAGACACAAATATGTCCATGGTCGGACATGTATCATTCAATAGGATAAGTAAATGTGTTAGGTTAATTTAATATTATTATAATATTATTTTTACCTTTATTTACCAGATTTACCCTTTAACCAGGGTAAATAAAATATTTAACGGAGTAATTATTCTAAATGTCTAAAAAACATTTCCTATTTTCAAAATATGAACCTCTTGATTACAAATATGGAATCTATTTTTCTTAATTCAAAATGCAGAAGTGGCATAAATTAATTTAAAATTAAATTATGTTGTCAAAACAAAAGCCTGTTTTTAATAAATAATAACTTTCAAAATATTGAGACTTGTTTATATCCAGGTTAAATTTAAAATTACGTTCAATGACCAACATCGGATTAAATGGAAAAAATATAATCTAATTATACATTAAAACCACTATATAGTATAATTTAGCACTATAATTTATTTTTATTAATAATTTTATATTAAAATTTGGTATTTTTCAATATTGATCAAAAAATTGAATGTTTTCAGAAAAATAAAAAAAAATCACCATATGATAATTTTGAGATTCCAAATTTAAAAATGAAGTCCATTTTGAAAAATAGAATTTATAAAATATCAAAACGTTGGGTATTACTATTCATAACGGCTAGTTTGATTGGTCGACGTGTGTTAGAATCTCGAAGTTGCGTATAATGCAAGCTATTGCATTATTCATAGGAAAAAATACCAAGGAAGATTGACGTGTTACAATTTTTAAGTAAATATATGTTTCAAATACTTTGTATAGTTATTTACTAAACATTTTTTACTAAAACATAAATTTATTATTATCAAAAAACTTTTGAGGCAATAGTGAGAAACTGCTGGATCCAATCAATACAACAATGAAAACCATGAATGATGATAACCCAGATCAAGAATACAAGATCCAACCCTCCCTAGAGACTATATAATGATGACAAGATTTCACCATCTCATGACCACTCGGCTAGGTGTCATCGGTATAGTTGCATGGGCCTAGTACAGATGGCAGAGTCATACCCTCTCGAACATCCAAATCTGAATGGCATGATCCAGAGAAAACATCATAATTTGATCCTCATCTGATAGAGATCCAGGTAGTGTTTTATTTACAAACATATCCATGATTCAACAATCATTCAAGAAAATAATGCAGCCTCAAATTGTAGACTCCCTTTTCTAATTCACAACTTCTATAATTAATGTCAGGGAGAAATTAAATCATTCATCGTGTTCAACTTCCATTTCATTTCAATTTTACATTCCCACAGATAAACCCATTGGGTAATATTCGTTGGCTTCCACAAATTTCAGATATTCATGAACCACATTAAAATATTCAAAAAACGTAGACCAATCGGAACAGTATACACATATGCACAAAAAATGCTTCACCAGGAATGAAATCACGACCAGAACAGGTTCAATGAATGAAAAGTCAAAATAGAATAATCACGCATCACACACAAGACTCACATAAAATTGAATCCAAAACCATATTTCAATTCAATATCTCATGGGTCGAAATCTGTCAACTTAACCAGCCACCCAAACTCCAACATGCCAGAAATATGATCCCGCCACAATCCACACCTGCAATCCCGTCACCACCTCCAAAACTGCACTCAAAGACAACAATGAATCTCCTAATGAGCCCTCAGAAGACATTTAAATGAGGCTAAAACCCACATAAACGGTACTCGACCATAAACCTTCGTTGCGTGGCTGATAAAAGCCCTATTAGATTTGGGGATATATCAAGGAGGCCAGGAAATGGTGAAAGTTTCGGAATGATCGAGTCCGCAATTTCATGAGCCACACGTCATGAGCCGTCGAGCAAGTAAAAGGGAGAACGCTGCCGACCTGGGGTAGAGAAGATGAAGGCAGTGATAGGGGTAAACCCTAGCGTTGAAAAGCTCCATACGTGCTCATCCCCTCCCATATAAAAAACCAAAGAGAATAATAAAGATATTAAACATTTTTGAGATGATGGAACAGTCTCACAACTAAATCCACCCACAACATTAACATGAAATGGTGTTTCTATGATGAATACTTATACCTAGTTATACATGGTTCAATCAATGATGATGCCATGTGACATTACTATATAATTCATGAAAATATATATAGAAATAATTGGTGGATATTTATTTAAAATTAATATATTTTTTAAAATTTTAATATAGAAGTCTAATTGGGAATCATATATAAAAAATGCACGAGGTTTTGGTAAATATTTTACAGAATAAAATTTTATTATTATTAAAAAATCATAACATGTGGAAAAATCCAGGGATGGACGGCGCAACAAACCGTCTTCACGTGTATTCTTGAACACATGTGACCACGTAAACTGGATTTAGGATTGGGAACATTGCACTTCATAAATCATGTTAGTTAAATGTTATTATGGGTTCCATTAATTTTTTAAAACATTATCTGTTTATATTAAATCTAATTTAGGATGAAATAGATATATTTGGAGGTTCTAGCCATTTCATGAAATGAGTATGATCTCAAACATTTATTAACATATTCGTTTACTAGTTTGGTGTGATGTTTTATTATTTTTAAAATAAGTGAGATCCAAAATGGTAATAAAATATAGATAGGTCATAACAATCTAGAATATGTTTCCACCTATTTCAAATGGGTATGATAACATATCTATATTGAAAATTACATACCTATGAAATAATTTCTCCTTGGAATGAAAAACACTCCTATAAGAATTCTAAAAATATCTCATAATTTGATAATCGAACTGAGTCATCCATAAGCATAAATAAACACATTGTTGTTACGAACCAAAATTAGTCATTCAATTAATCTATTAATATGAGAATATATTCAAAGAATAAATTCCAACATGTAAAGTATCTTAGTAAATATCTACTACTGTATCATTATAATTATTTTCTTATAACCCATAATACTTATAGTATATTTTTAGTGAAACTTCTATTAACTGGAAAAACATCATATTGTTCCCTAGAAATATCAATGTACTATCATCAAAGATATTTAATACCATTTTTACCATCTATATTCCCTTTTATATTATTATTACAATTTTAGAACATGTATATTGTTTAAATCAACTACATTATAAAGGTGCATAAAATTCAATGAAAAGAATTTCAATTTGTGGAAAAGAGTATTCTCTTGCGAATTATCATCCTTGATGTGGTGTATATTCTCTTGAATCAATGCTAACTATATACAAATAAGAAACACACTACTTTTTCCTTCACAAGGATAAAAAATAATATTATAGTGACTTACTGTGTTGTGAAAACAAAAAAAAATATTATCGTATGATTTATTTCTAAAATATCATTATCTTCCATCCTAAATGGATAAGTGGATACTTTGGAAAAAATTACTCCACTTAGGATCTGGTGAGTATGAAATATCTTTTTAATAATTTTAATTCAAACAAAATGGTAGATAATAGATCTATCATATGGAAATGAAATGAAAATTTTCTTATAATAAAAACATTAAATAAAAAAGGTTAATATGGTTTATTATATCTTTTTTATATTAATAATTATTAAATATAGACATTTCAAAAATGTTAAACATTATTTAATGATGAGAATTATGATTTTTTCCTTAATATGCTTCTAAAATATCATAAAATTGATGAGGAATCATAAAAGAAATTAGGATATAAATAAACTAATGATTATAATTAAAATTAATTTATAAATGAGGGAGTGATCCAATATTTCTTCCCAATGGGGTTTTAAATTCTAAAACACACTCAAAAAAGGGACGAAAAATATTTTAGAAGAATAGTGGTCTATGAAACTACTATAAAAACACAAGACACTAGAATATTGGTTAGTATTCCCATTAAAATAATATTAAATTTATAACATGAGTGGGTCAATTTTAATCTATGACCATTAATGATAACATGATTAAGGGTATAATATTTTTTTAGTTTTATTCGGCTATTTCACTACATGTAATAACACAAAAATCTATTTAAGAGGAAGAAATCATTTGGTGATGAGGAATATCTCTTCATTATGATCTTTTGAAACATAATATTACAAGGAAGGGGTGTCATCAATTCTTTTCAATATGATTCCTCATATGTGGAATATGATATTATGAACATAAATTATAGGATCACATTTAAGAGGCATGGGATTATTCATACATTTTATGTAGAAACCATTGTTTTCTCCAAGATTGATATCATGGTAAGAAAAATCAATCTATATTACATATTACATAAATTATAGAATTTTTTATTATTATTCATTAGATAATTTTGTGTTTAGTTCTGATATTGTATGGAAAATTCAATATTAGGATGATATTAATACAAATAAATTAAATTAATAGATAGAGAGGAAAAAATGACCATAAATGTTTTTTACACATGAAAAATAAAATAGTTTGGAAATAAATTCCTATAATAATAAATAAATGTAGTTTTTTGGAATTAATATATAGTGATTTATGTAATTTTTTACCACACCAACCATTATTAATAATATGAAACCTTAATATTTAATTTTTCATTATTCTTAAAATTTTCATTTTATATATTTGAAATTATATTTGAAATGATATGGATAAATATAATCTTTTTAAAATGAAGTTTATAACCAACGTGTACTCTCAATTAAATAATTTATACTCTATGTGATAGAAAAGAAATTCAATTATAAATTGTTTTTTAAATCCTAAAGGATCATACATATTGTGAAGAATCTCTATTGACTTTAGGACATAGTGTAGTTGGGAAATATAATTTAACATTATAGGAAATAGTTATTTCTTTGACGTCTATCTTGAGTATCACCAGTGGTTCTTTAGAAGATGGACTATAAAATATTTCTCAAGACCTATATAAGGTTCCAAATATATTTAATACCACAACAACATAATAATTATTTAATTGTAAAAACCAGATCCCAGTTATTTAATAACATTGGGATATCATCGAATTATAAGTGTACCAGAATATAAAACTAAAATGTTGGGTAAAAGGTTTTTTAATGAGTTATTTCTAAAAAACAATGAGAAATCTAAATATTATAAATTCAAGGTTATAAAATACAATGATATTGTAGATATTTATATAGTTAATCAATCATGGTATGTTATTTGTGATAAATCATGGTCCAAAACATTTCCCATGAATGTCTAAATTGAGGAATCTAAGTTAAAAAAAATTCGTTAAGAATTTATGGTCAATGAGGATTGTAAATTTAAATGACCTAGAACACACAATAAATATGGATTTCATTAATATATGAAATTATTTAATGATATAATTATGTTATTGTGATAGAAACTATGATTTTTCCTAACATATAAATTGATATTAAAACATACAACTAATATATGTAAAATTCTAATTCATATCATAGGGAGGGAGTTTTAAATGATCAAATTTAATATATAAGAAGTAAAAATACATGTATATTGGATTCACATGAAAAATTTTACAAAAAAATAGTTTCAGAATGTTTATTTGTAATAATATTAAAATTCATATATTCAATTTTAAACAATATAAATTTATATGTGTAGAATATGGGTTTATTTAACAGGATGAAAGTTATTATCTCAAATAAATGATCCAATATAAAAGACTACTAATATTAAAATAATTCTCTCCTTATCAACCATATACTATATTTAAATTCATTAAATGATTGTTTAAATAGCTTTTATAAATGATGAAATCTGTTAATAATTTTTTATGACAAAATCAGATATATTTATTGTTCCTATAATTAAAATGAAAGATTATAAAACATCTCACTATCTCATTATCCCTTCATTATGTGCATATCATCTACTTTCCAAAAATATATAAATTATCCTTTCATGGTTACTAGTACCATTCAACATATACTTTCAAATACTTTAGGAAAAACAATAGTGTAAAAATACTTATATGTGTCTTTATTCTATATTACCATAACCTATACAAAATAACTATTTATAAATATAAATCATTCCACTACCTTCTTAAACCATTGACCAAGCTTCAACACTTCTTTCATCTCATATATCATTTGTAGTCTCCTCATCATCATCCACATAAATACTACCCATATGACAATTCTTATTCTCTTCATGAGATTTTCCCTTAGGGAATTGGTTTGCATAATTCCCAAACATTCCATATATAAAACATCTAATCATTGTTGATGTCGTAGAAATACCATTATCCTTCTCTATGGTGTTAGCTGAATCTTTTCATTTTCACTTACTGGATTTGTGTCTTTCTTTTCTACACCGAAAGCATATTCATGTTCCTTTTGAACAATCTCCTTGATTCCTCTTCCCATATGATTTACATGAGAGAAAATGATATTTCGTTCCTCTATGACCATCATGAAAATTCATCATTCTCTTATTAGCTGAGTCGGGAAACTTACCAAAGTTGAGATTATTGATCATATTATGAGATTGCTGATTTGTCATAATAACAATGTTTGGACTTAAAATTCTCATATAATTTCGTTTCTCATGAATAATATCATTCCATTGTATATCATATCCTACATTATCGTGAATCTTCCTGTTTCCAGCCATTTTCTAAAACCCCCAAAATAAATTAGTTTGAGCAGAAAAAATAATAATCGAGGGGGAGTACCTTCAATATCTAACATCTTAGGTTTAATTCTAATATCATTACAATAATTTTAGGACTATAACCTATTCTTATAATTAACCATAGAGACATCCCTAGAAATACCTTCGAAATATCACTACGGATTTCACTAAATTTTTCACATCCTAGTTTTCACAGTATGACTAAACCTTTTCTATGATAACAACTGTAGAGGCCCAAAGCATAACATACAAGGACATTACATTACTTTTACTGAATAATTAATATATAAAAAAGTAGACACATAAGGATTGTAATTGTTTATAATCTTTGGAAACTCAGAATATAATCTTCCAATAGTGGTGAAATATCTTCAACATATCCCATAAAGATCTTCCCCTTTTGATTTCTTACCTAAACCTTTATTTAAATCCTAGGGAAAAGAAAACATATAATGGGTGAGCTAAAATTCTCAGTAAGGGTAAGCATAGAAAAAATAAAACAAACCATATTCATTTGAACTTAAAAACATGAACATAATGTTTAAACATCAAGATCATGAGCAAGGACATAAAATATGGCAGTACGTAAGGAATAGATTAGAATGAAACATCAATCATGATAAAATAGCATGTGAATAAAACATGTAATTATGGAAACCATTAATCACATGATATGATTTCCATAGTAGCCATGGCATTGCTTCCAAGACCATTTTAGTGGACATAGTCCATTAATGAACCGGGTTTACTTGCCTTTCCATCCCTGTATTACTAAACCAGATTTTCTTGTCATTCCAGTCATGTGTATCTCATGAGATAAAAATCTTTACCCAGTGCATTGGTGGGAGAAGTAGGTCCCACCCATCTCATAATGAAATAATTCATACTTGTTCCACAAAATAAACATAATCCATTCATCATAACCCAATGAATAAAGTGGGTTTCATAAACATCATACCATCATCACATAATCCATATAAAACAAATGGATATCATTTCATCATAAGAAAAGTTAAACCATGTAAATCATATAGAAATTACACTTTAATGTTAAACATATTAAATAATGACACCTTAGATGGAAAATAATTTTAGTAAAACACTAGAAATGAATTCTTGAGGAAAATATCCTTTCTTCTTCAAAATCATTTTATTTTCACAAAGTTCCATCCAATTTTAAAATAAATGTATTTTGTTGAAAATAATCATGAAATCTTCTAATGGAAGGTTCATGAAAATAATGCTTTATCAAACCGTAAAAATCTGTTCATTCTATATAAGTTAAAAAAACATTCTTCTCATTCTTTTGCCGGAAAAGCCAAAAAGTACCAAATATGGTAAAAAAAGAAATATTCTTTACATATCACGTAGTAAAAGTAAAAAATCGGTAAAATTTACTTTAAACATACATGAAACCATTTTTAGAAAATAGGGACATGGATGATAAATATAACCCCAATAAATACTTACGAATAATCAAACTCAGATAAAAACGAGATTGGAAAAGTTATCCCTTACCTTGGGTCTGATATGTTTCGTACATATCTGAACCTCCTGTATAATTATTTAAATAATTTCATTGAATTTTTAAAGAATCATATTCATTCTTATGATATCATATATAGTTGACTTATGACTTTTATTACCCGTTCTTTTGAAAATTCATGTTAAAGTAGTGTTTTGGGTTAAATCTTTTCATTTATCGTCCATGTTTTGACTTGTAATTATTAATATGATTACATACATCATGATTACATAATTACAGAATATAAAACATGATTTATATATAATATATATTCAGAATATACAAATATAAAATATATTGATAAATAGAATGAAATACACCGTTCATGGAGACGGTAGGTCATACGTACGCATTAACGCTGTTTTTGTTTCCTTATTGAATAGAATGAAATTAAGTAGTTGACATACATATATATATATACATAAATTCAGTATCATTATTATGTCAAATATTTCCAGATTACATATTATATATAATTTATAATCATTCTAGGATTGTTAACATAGAAAATGAATCTCATCACGTCGTGGAGATGGTAATATGTACCTACGCACGAGCGGTGATATCATTCCCATATTTATTGAATGAGATTGGAGTGAATGATATGATATCATAGAATGAATATGATGTTATAATAATCATATGTAGTTATTCTTTCCATCATTATACCCATCCATGTAAGGTGGTGGCGGAAAAACAGATTACACCATAGTGTGGAGACGGTATTCCGTACATACACACGCGTGGTGATTTCATTTTCCTTAGGATGGATAGAAGGTGGAATATGGTTGTTTCATATTTATAATAACATATCAAAATATGAGGGGTAATGATGTTATTACTTCATAATGAAACCAATAAATAAGAGTAAGTATAAGAAAAACGAAACTTGAATGAATTATTAGAAGGTATTACCTCTTTCTCAAAGTGCCTCCTTTGAACATCTTCTTAGGGCACTAGAGTTGGACTTTTGAGAAGACCAATACCTCTATAAGGATTCTATGGAAGTGAGGAAATGAAATGGGAAGATTTGGGACAAGCTTCATGGCTCAAAATAGTGTTAGGAGGAGTGGGTGGAGGTGCCCTTTTATAAGGGAGGAGAGGGGACCTTAAAAATTATAAGAAATATTAATTTATAATAAATTCCAACTCCACATAAAAACCACAAAAAATGACTCAAATCAGAATCTTAGATGATATTGGTTTATAATCTAATCAACCAATAATATTTGGACATGTTTGGAATTTATTTTAAGCATTATCTACATGATTTATCCTTATATAATATATTTAATTTTATTTGTGGTAATAATATTCTAAATTTTAAATCATTATAAATAATTACTTATATTTTTTGAATTGTCCATAATTGTATACATTATAACATTTTCGACCATATAAATTTTAATTTATAATTTTTAAATATTTATATGATTTTTATCTATTTTATAATATGTAATGTTTATAAAATAACAATAATGACAATTTAAACACTATTCATTTATTTGAATTTATATAAACTATACACAGAAGATATGTTCGAAATAAAAAATTAATAGATTCATATCATGTCATATGTATCTAGAAAATTAGTGTAGAACATTAAATAGTTCATAAAATATTTATTTTAATACTTTTTAATTCATTTATTTTATAATTCAATCAATAAAATAATTTCAACATCACGATTGTGTCACGATTAATGATAATTATTTAATCCCTAAAAATTATAAATAAATTCACATGATGTAGATAATTTTATTATATTTATGGAGACTATTCATTTTCAATGTTTCATGACGTTTATCACTAAATTAAAATTATTATACATATAAGATTTAAGAGAGGGACATATTGTCACTTTCTTTTGTTTTAATAATAATTTTATTATTTCATGGTCAAAAGTCCCTCAAATGAATCTAGTCTGAATATTAGGTGATATGGGTCGAATTTATTTATCTAATAGTATTTTTTCAAATGTTAGGGTAATTTTATAATCTTATTTTTACCCATAATTACACGATTTACCTTTAACTGTAGTAAATAAATATTACAGTAGTTACTATTCATAATTCCCAAAAATAAAAAGTAGCCTATTAACATAATTTGGACACACTTATTCCAAATATGGAATCCGTTTTCTCAAATAAAATAAACAAAAATTTCATTAATTAAATTAAAATTAATCCCGTTGTCGAAAGAAAATGGGTTTCTATTTAAAACATTGCAAAACATTGAATTGATTTAACCTACGAATTCAATGTAAAATAAATGCTAATGACATACATTATATTAAATAGTAAAAATATATTCTATTCATACTATAAACCCATTCAATATTTTAATTTAACCATATAAATTATTACAATGAAAAAAGTTGTTTTTAATTAAAATATACCATGTTTTTACTATTCATTAAAATATGAAAGTTAATAGATTATTATGAAAAATTTATCCAAATAAATTTTTATATCCTGATTCCAAAGAAGAATTTAATTTTTTCAAATTCAACATATAATCATGTAAAAAACTAGATTTAATGTTGGTGCGCCATCAAAAGGCAGCAAAACAACATTTTTTGAAAAATAGATATTTTGCCTAAAACAATTATTTTGTTCTCATACCATGGTCTAGAAAATGTTTAATATGAATAATAATGTCATAAAATTAAAAATATAGTTAATACTATTCATAAAGGCTAGTTCATAATATAAACATATATAGTTGTTTAGTGAAACCCGATATTGCGTACAACACATGCTATCGAGAAAGGTCGCGATTGCGTGTAATGAAAGCCAAGTCAGGGTTGCGTGTAGTGCAAGACTCCTTTGTTTTTTTGTATAATAGAATCCATCCATAATTAATTTATAAATTGAATATATATATGTATACACTCAATGTTGCGTGGAAAAATTTCTATCAGACGAACATGAAAGTTTCTATCACACGATCCAAGAATAGTGTTGCGTATACTGCAAGCTAATACGGTGTTGTGTATAGCGCAAGATAATCTTGGTGAAGTGTACAATAGATTATTTGAAATAAAATAAAATTAATATATCTAATAAAATATCAGGGTATTATAACCCACCTCCAAACACTCGCATGGCGGTTCAAATAGAAATAATGCGAAACTCACTTTATATTATTACTTTCCATGAAAACTCAAAAACCAACCTTTATTCTCGACTCACTGCCGTCGAAGTGAAAGTATCCATGAGAGAATACCGGTGCTACAAGTTCAACGGTGCCGTAAAATTTTCTTTCTGATCCCCAGTTAAAAATTTATAAAAACCTACTCGTATGTTTTTTGAACGTACCCGAAAAAACATCAGAAATTGATTCTGGGCACACCGGACCTCAGAATCATGCGCTGTCAATTTTTGCGGACTCATAAAATTAACATGTATTTATGAAAATAAAACATTCCACAGAAATTCCAGGTCATTAAATCATACCCACCTCAAGTATTTACATCCCCGTAAGCTACAACTCGAACTAAGGGAATAAATTGGGGTACTGAGCACGCATCTGAGCCTCCTGCTCCCATGTGCTCTCCAGGAAGATATCGTGCTGCCAACAAACAGACACCTGAGTTATCAACCATCCATGAAGGACCCGATCCTGTCGATCCTCAATCTCCACTAGAACCTCTCTAAAAGTCACCCCATTGTTTAAGTCTAGGTCTCCATGGTCGATGCTGTTAGAAGGGTTGTGCACGTATCACATCTGCTGGGATATGTGGAAGACGGCATGCACCCGGTGCAACTAAGGTGGAAGAGCTAAGCGTAAATCCACCTTGCCAACTCTACTGAGGACCTAGAAAGGTCCGATGAAACTCGGAGATAACTTGCTGCCGCGGCCAAATCTCTGTAGACCGCGTCGAGGTGAGACTCGTAGAAAGACGTGGTCTCCATCCTTGAACTCCAGGTGTTTTTGTCTCCTATCGTCATACGACTTCTCCTTGCTCTGTATTGACTTCATCTGCTCTTGGATGATGTGCACTTTCTCCGTGGAATCTCGTACCATCTCTGGTTCCACCAGTGCTGACTCCCCAGGGTCAGTCCAGCACAAGGGTGATCTTCAAGGTCGGCCGTACAATTCCTCGAAATGTGCAATCCCAATGATGTAGTTATACCTGTTGTTTCAGGGAAACTCTAACAAATATAAGTGATACTACCAGCTACGACCGAAGTCGAATGCACAAGAGAGAAGCATGACCTCGACTGTCTGAATGTTCTGCTCAGTCTGGCCATCCGTCTGAGGATGGAAGGCGGTGATCAAATGAATTTGTGACCCAAAATCATCCTTCAACGCCTTCCATAGCCGAGATGTAAATCATGTGTCAAGATCGTAAACCATCGTCGAGGGTATACCATGTAGACACACAATTTCCTGCATGCAGAGGCATCCCAAGATCTCTACAGAGCCCTGCTCTATGTTTGGTTGGAAGTGGGCCAACTTGGTGAGTCGGTCGACGATCAACCAAATTGAACCAAGTCCATTTTTTATACGTAGAGGACCATCATGAATTCCATAGATTTCCCAACCCAATTCCACTATGGAACCACTAATGGAAGAACCAAGAATGATCGTACCTGATACTCTGCCTTTACTTACTGACAAGTGAGGAATCCAGAGACAAACTATGTAACTGGTTTCATCATTCCCAGCCACCAGTGATATCATCATGGTCCCGATACATCCTCACCACTCCTAGATGTACCTCTAGAGGGGAAGTCTTAAACTCTCTCTATAACACCCCAAGCTTCCACTGTATGATTCTCTTTGAATAATATATTAGCATGTGTTATACACAACTTCGAGATTCTAACACACTACGACCAATCAAAGTAGCCATTATGAATAGTAATACCCACTTTTTTAAATTTTATACATTGTATCTCTTAAAATAGACTTCATTTTTGTATTCATATTATCGAAATTATCCTAGGGTGATGTTTTGGAACTTTTCAGATAACTTTTATATTTTGATGATTAGTGAAAAAATATTTAATATTAATTAAAAACAACTTTTTTAATAAAAAAAAATAATAGTGATAAAATATGAATTTAAGTGGTTTTAAAGTATATTTAGATTATATTTTTACCATTTAATAAAATTTTGGTCATTGGACATAATTTCACAATTAAACTGGAGGTAAACAAGTGTCAATCTTTTGATACTTATTATCTCTTAAAAACACGATTTCTGTTTTAACAACAAGAATTAATTTTAATTTAATTTCTGTAACATCTGTGTTTTGAATTTGGAAAATTGTATTCCATACTTGGAATCAGGATTTCCAAATTTTGTAAATAGGTAACTTTTATTTTTATACATTTTGAATAATTACTTCGGTAAATAATTTTTTTACCATTATTAATGGGTAAATCCATTAAATAAGGTTAAAAAAATAATATTATAATAATAATAAATTACACTAAAATGTGTCCTAACATTATTGGTTGATACATGTCCGACCATGGACATCATTAGATCGATTTTGGGACCCCATGGATCTACTTTTAAGTGATAAGGTCACTTTATATTAATTAAGTTAAAATAAGTATAAAAATGTCATAAGCATTTATCATTTAGCAAAACAATTTTTACAAAGGTTTATATATGATAGATTTTAGACTATAAATATTCATTAGAAATTTAAAATGATTTCCTACATAATGGTAGTTTATTTATAATTTATATACTTTTAATAATTAATATTATTTATGACACAGTAATGATGCACTATTTTCCTTATTAATGAAAGAATCAAATAATTGGTATTATAAATGTTAAAATAAATATAATTTGAATGTTTTGATGACATACATGAATATTATTGGTCAATATGACATTATGGGATTTTTTAAATGAATTTGGTTCGAATTAATATTGTTTTTAAGTCTTTAACAAAAATCAATTATTGAATAGTGTCAAAATTAACATAAATGAGTTTTTAAAACAAATATTTTATTATTAATTGATATTATATTCCTAAAAATCTATGTTTCTGCCAAAATAATAATTTCATGACATTTTTATCATTAATGGACCACTTGGGGGTGTCTTGTATGTATATACTAAGTTTAATAACTATATAATATAAAAATACAAAGTGACATTGTAAATGTCAAACTAATTAACTATGAGTTAAAACAATAAGATAAGGATAATATAATGACCCAAACCTGTCTAAATTATATTGGATGAAAATATTTAGACCTATAACCACCTTATACTTTGAATAATCCACTATGGAGCCATTAGAAACCGAATATGAATTTATTATAAAATAATATTTCTATTTTTTTCCAAAGGTTCCCCTCACCCCTCTTATAAAAGGGCACTCACCCTTCCCACTAATTAACACATTCAAAGCCTTTTGGATCAGCCAAACCGGGCCCCAATACATTCTCAACTTACCTCACTTCAACCTAGAGGCATTATTTTGATTAGAAAGCCAACCTATGGAACCATTTTGATCAAATCAAAAGGAAGAACCCGAAGAAGAGGTAATGTATTCACCACCCTCTTCCATGTTCCATTTTTCATCCACTTCTTCATTCTTTGTTATTCCCATTATAAAATAATAAATCCAGAATCTTATATATAATGTGATGTTATTATAAATATGTTACAACCATATTCAGTGTTCTATCCATCCTTTGAATGACATGTCACCATACATAAGTATGTACGACTTATTGTCACCACGTCGTGGTGTAATTGTTATTAAAAACATTATTATTTTTATGGGTATAATAATGATTTGTAATTCATGTAAATATTAAATATTACATGATAATTATTCTGTATATATGATATACCATCCAATTATATATTATTTTAATATCAAAAGAATGATATTGTCACTCGTGTGTACATACGTACTACCGTCTCCACGAACGCGATGAGATTCATTCACCATCATATCCATTCAGAGAAAATTCTCATTTGATGATTAAAAATAATGTTTAAGTAGTTGATATCATTTTGGATATGTATTAGATACAACCTATCCATACCAAACACAGCTTATGTAACAAAAAATATAAAATAAAACGAGTAAGTTAACACCCGAAACAATGATAATACTAAGATATTATTAACAAATCAATGATAAAAGTTCAAATATGATATCATATTAATGTATATGATTCTTGTATAATTTAATATCAATTATTTCACCATTATACAGGAGGTTAACCTACCCTCAACAAAGGAAAAGTACAAGGTAAAGGTTCATTTCACAATCTCTTCATTATCTGAGGTTGTTTATATGTAATTATCTACTGGGACCTCTTTATCATCCACATCCATGTTTCATAAATATGTATTTCAAATAATTATTAGTATTTTACAGAATACGTGTCAAATTAATTTATACCTTTGTTGAATTTTTATAATAAGTTTATAAAGGAATCATTCTGTCATTTTCCAAACAAGGTACTTTTATCCTTTTCGATAAAATTAAAGTGAGAATGTATTTTTTAACTTATACGGTGGGTGCGGCTATTTTATGCTATTATAAAATCGTCAAAGCTTCCCTTACAAGATTATAAGAATATTTTCAATGTAAATTTTTTCTTTCATAATTATGTGACTTTTAAATTATTTCAAAAAATAGATATTTCTCTCAAATAGTTTTGATTTCATCTATGTCCTCATCCTTTGATGGATTTTAAGCTTATTTTAATTTTATTTATTATGATACAAAACTCCCTTATTGTATTGACGGTTTTGTGATATGTTTGACTATGTATGTGTTATTTTTATACCATTCATGGTTTCTAGAGAAATTATTGACATTTCATATGCTAGTTTTAATATGAATGTTTATGTTATGTTTAAACCTGATCATATGTGGAATGCATTGGACTTAATAAGTGACGGGTGGAGCCCGCTATAGCTTCTCGATGCATCGGTAGGTCTCATGAGACAAAATAGTGTCTTGGAACAAGGGCTTGAAAAAATCATATTTGTATTCTTGGAACGAGGCTTTGGCTATGTGGTTATGATAGTCCAACATTGTGCATTACATCATTATGAAAGTTGTTATTGATATTTCATGTAATTATCCAACTTGTATAATATCCATCTGAATAAGTAAATGGAATTATTTCATTTTATTTTTTCCATATTATTCATAATTAGATGTTTAAAAGGATTTCGTTTGAGTTATACATTTCCTTAAATGTTTATGCTAATTTATAAAATATTCCACTATACAGCTATCCTTAATGGGAATTTGAGCTCATCCCTTTATATGTTTTATTTTTCCCAGGATGTGATGAATTATTTTATGAATGACCTAAAGGGATATTATAAGGGGATATGAGTGTGTATACAATATGTTTTTGTAGTTTTCACATTATGATGTAATGTAATGTTTATGAATATATCTAGTGTTTCCAAGACGACTAAACTAATCAGTCTATTGAGACATGATGTTTTGTGATCATGCCAATGTTATGTAATAATTCACCGACTCTGGGTAACTATGGTCGGGGCATTATCATTGGTATCAGCAAAGATTAGTACAAACCATGGAAGCTAGCTTTAGATAAACACTGATTAGAGCACATAGATCTAAGATGGACATTGAGGATTAGTATAGAAGAACATCGTAGAATTTTGGTATTGTAGAAATTTTGTGAGTTTTACGAACAATACATCCATGTGTGGATACGATTAGGTAGAGGTGGCTCTGACATAGATATACCTAGGGGTAAAACCTGAAAACACCTCTTTGAGCTAGACTCGAACGAGAACCGGTGCACGACAACGGGCCTTGCTGCACTCTTAGTTACGACACTCTCGGGGAATATTCGTCGGATAATTCTCAATTTCATTACAATCTAGTATGAAGGGTTTATGAGTATATACTTCCTGAAAGAAATTTTTTTATGATTATGTATTATATACATAAATAGTTCAATTTATGTTAAGTGTTTTACAAGTATGGAATTATGTATTTTGATTCATAAACTAATCTAGTTTATGCCATTGTTTAGAAATGGTTCCTAGTGGAGGAAATGGAAACCATATCAATGCATGAACACCATTTAGGGATTTCCCTCCTGCTAAAGATAATTATAATAGAGCTGGTGATGAAACTGGTGCTGATCAACTAATCACCATACTGGCACAACTCAGTCATGTTATGAATAATAACATTACCTGTATGGAGCACCCTGATCCATAGTTTGGGGGAGGAATGTTAGATCGCTTCATGAGGTAGCAACCACCAACATTCAATGGGAGTAAAAATCCATTACTAGCTGAGCAATGGATAAGTTCCCTAGAGAAAATATTTTAGGATTTGGGGAGTAGTGTAAGAGAAAAATTTGTCATGGCAGTTTATTGCCTCACAGGAGATGCTGATCAATGTTGGTCGTTGATTCAAAACACGAAGGAAGATGATGAAGTATCAAATATGGAATGGAGGGAGTTAAAAGGACTTTTAATAGAAAAATACTTTCCTTGTGACCATCGAGCATATATGGAAAGGAAATTTCTGAGTCTAAGGCAAAAGGAGGATGAGAATGTCACAAAGTATGTGGAAAACTTTTCATGGTTATCAAGGAATTCTGGAGATTATATATGTAACCCAAGAATTAATATTGATCGTTTAATTGATGGGTTAAAACCAATTATTCGTCGAGAAATAGTGTCACAATCCTTCTCATCGTATGGTGATATTGTCTCACGTGCTATCAAGACAGAAAAATAATTCTCTATGTCTTATGAATTTAAAGAAAAGCATGAGAAGAAGAGATCTACTGATCACTATGGGAATGGAAATAAGGGGAAGAAGGGAAATGTTTAATATACATCCTGTATGAAATGTGGGACGAAACATCTTGGTACTTGCTTGAAGGGAATGGGAGTTTGTAACAAGTGTGGTGAATAAGGCCACCAAGCTTGTGATTGTAAGGGGAAGAAAGAAGCTACTGATGTTCAATGCTACCACTACAGAGAGATGGGACTATATGCAAATTAATGTCCTAAGCGTCAAGGGAACATCCCCTAGAAAAGGAAAATGGATCAAGGCCAACCTTATGATATCACTACTACTGAGGTAGAAGCTCTGAAAGGCATGGTGGTAGGTAATTTAATGGTTTCCTCAAGTTTCACAAATGAATTATTTGATTCTGGATCATCGCTTTGTTTCATATCTTCCCTGTTAGCTACGAAAATTAGATATTTCCAATTTTATTTAACAAGGTAGTTTTTAGTTTAATCTCTTCAGGGAAGTATCATTGCAACAATGTTTTGTGAATCAGTCCCCATTAAGGAACATAATTTTTTTTTATCTTCTGATCTCATCGTCATACCTATGATTGAGTATGATATAATCCTAGATATGGATTAGATTTTGGAACATGATTAGAGGATTTATTGTAAGATGAAGGAGGTTACGATTTTTGATGATGATGATAAGGAACAAATTATCTTTCGAGCAGAATCGTCACCACATAATTCTTATCCAGATCCACCCCCAGTAGCTCAACTAAATTCAATTATTGGGGATGAAGATAATGAAATGACTATGGGTGAGGAAAGGAATGTTCAAATAGAGGATGTACCTATTGTGAATGAATATGTAGATGTGTTTCTGGAAAATTTACATGGACATCCTCTAGAACGAGAAGTTGAGTTTTCAATTGATTTAATCCTCAATCAAGGCCTATATCAAAGACCCCTTATAGAATGGCCAATGTGGAATTAGTTGAACTAAAGAAACAAGTAGAGGAATTGAGTAATAAGGGAATTATTCCCCCAAGTGTTTCTCCATGGGGATCCCCTTTTCTTTTTGTCAAAAAGAAAGATAGATCTATGAGGTAATGTATCAACTATAGGGAGATCAATGCTACAACAATAAAAAACAATTATCCCCTACCTCTCATTGATGATTAATTTGAAAAACTGCATGGAGATCAATAATTTTCAAATATTGACCTTCGGTTTGGATAGCATCAGTTGTCTGTGAAGAAGGAATACATTCCTAAGAGAGAATTTTGAACAAGTTACGGGATATACGCGTTTACAGTAATGCCTTTTGGGCTGACTAATGCGCCCTCTGTATTCGTTGATCTAATGAATAGAGATTTAAAAAAATATCTAGGTGAATTTTTGGTGGTATTTATTGATGTTATCATGGTATAGTCCAAAAGCTATGAAGATCATTAAAATCAATTTCTCATTATCCTCAAGTCTCTAAGAAGACATGAATTATATGGGATGTTTAGTAAGTGTGAATTCTGGCTTCAAGAGATTTCTTTTCTTGGCCATATTGTCTCTAATGATGGAATCTCTGTTGATCCTTCTAACACCAAGGAATTCCAAGAATGGCCTTCACCGACGAGTATAACTGAGGTACGCGGTTTTATTGGTTTAGGAGGTTATTATCGACGTTTCTTCCATAATTTTTCATGGTTGTCTAACCCATTAACAAAGATCACACGTAAAGGGGTTAAATTTTTTTGGACAAAAGAGTGTGAAGATTGTTTTGAAGAACTAAATATAAGATTAGTCAATTCTCCTCTATTGACTCTACCATCAGGGAATGATGGGTTCGTTATTTATAGTGATGCATCGAAGAAAGGACTTTGTTGGGTCCTTATACAGAATGATAGCGTTATTTCCTATGCATCACGACATTTGAAAATTCATGAGTAGAACTATCCTACTCATGATCTCGAGTTAGCAGCTGTGATCATTACTTTGTCGATATGGATACATTACCTATATGGTGAAAATGTGAGATTTATACTGATCACAAGAGTTTGAAGTATATTTTCTCACAAAAAAAAACTCTACAATAGGAAAAGTAGATGGCTTGAATTACTCAAGAATTATGATTGCATGATACACTACCACCTGGGGAAGGAAAACAAGGTGAATGATGCATTGAGTAGAAAACATCATGGAGTTTTGAACATGATGAGAATTTAAAGGGATCCTATTTTCATTGATCTAGTTAATATGGATATGGGAATTACCCTGGAAGGTGAAACATCAATAATTTTTCAAATAGTTTCCAAACAATATTTTCTAGAAATGATAAAGAGTTTTCTGACTGGTGATGATGAGTTTCAGAAGATGATTAATGCTGTGAATGATGGAATATTGATATACATTGTGTATGGAGATGAAATTTAGAAATCTGGGAAGATGATTTGTGTTCCTAATATATATGATCTAAAAAGGGAATTGTTGGATGATGCTCATAGTTCAATTTCTCTATACACCCTAGGAGAACCAAAATGTATAGATATTTGAAGCAACATTTTTTGTGGGGCAACATGAAGATGGAGATTGATGATTTTTTGTCAAGATGTATGGTTTTCCGACAAGTGATAGATGGAAGGAAACAGCCTGGATGAGTATTTAAACCTCTTCCCATTCCAGAGTGGAAATGGGATAATATTACGATGGACTTTGTCATGTGGCTACAAAAGACTCCTAAAAGGAATGATGCAATATGGGTTGTTGTTGATCATCTTACGAAGTCAAAACTTTTTCGTGATATTAGAGAAGACCTACCACAAGAATATCTAGCAAGTCTATATATTAATTAAGTTGTGAGGCTTAATGGAGTACCCCTATTGATTGTTTCTGATTTTGATCCCCGTTTTACATCAAGATTCTGGAATAGTCTTCAGAAATCCCTGGATACTGAACTTCGTTTGAGCACTTCCTACCACCCCCAAACTGATGTACAATCAGAACAGACTATTCAAACCTTAGAATACATGTTGAGATATTTCTAATGTGACTTTCTAGGTATGTGGGATCAATATTTACCTCTGGTGGAATTTTCTTATACTAATAGTTTACATTCAAGTATTCGTATGGCACCATATGATGCGTTATACGGAAAGAGATGTCGTACACCAACATGTTAGGATGAAGTTGGTGAAAGAAAACTTGTAGTCCTAGAACTGGTGGAGGAAACAATGTAAAAGGTAAAGTTAATCAAAAAATACATCAAAGAATCTCAATGTAGGAAGAAGATCTATGCCGATAACCAAAAAAAGAATTTGGAATTTCAGGTAGGAGATCATGATTTCTTGAAGGTATCTCCATGGAAGGGAGTTATACGTTTTGGTAAGAAGGGTAAATTGAGGCCCAGGTATATTGGACCATTCGAAATTTTAGAATGAATTGGGACTGTAGCTTACCGTTTGGAAATGCCACCAAGTCTCTCCATTGTTGACGATGTATTCCACGTATCACTGTTGAGAAAATACATGCCTGACCCAACGCATGTACTCCCTTATGAGGAATTAGAACTAGAACCCAATATGTCTTATTGCGAAGATCCCATTAAGATTCATGATACAAGAGATCAAGTGCTGAGAAACCAGACGACTCATCTGGTAAAAGTTCTATAGAGGAACCATAAGATGGAAGAGGCAACGTGGGAACCTGAGGAACTTATGATGAAGAACCACCCGAGTCTTTTCATGCGATCGTATTCTAGAAATCTCGAGGATGAAATTATTTGAAGGAGGGGATAATGTAACACACAAAGAATCCATAGTACGATTCTCTTTGAATAATACGGTAGAGAGTGTTGTATGCATCTTCAAGATTCTAACACACTGCAACCAATCAAAGTAGTCGTTATGAATAGTAATACCCACTTTTTAAAATTTTATAATATTTATCACTCGATATGGAATTAATTTATTGATTTGTAGTATCGAAATTAGCCTAGGGTAAAATTTTGGAACTTTTCAGATAACTTTTATATTTGGATTAATAGTGAAAATTACTAAATTTTAACTAAAAACTACATTTTTAATCTAAATAATAAATAGTGATAAATATTAATTTAAGCGGTTTTAAAGTATATTTATAATATATTTTTTACAATTTAATACAATTTCATTCATTGGACATAATTTTAAAATTAAACCGGAGATAAAAACGTGACGATCTTTTGATAGTTATTATCTCTTAAAAACACGCCTTTTGTGTTAACAACGGAAATTAATTTTAAATTAATTTATGACACTTTTACGTTTTGAATTTGGGAAAATGGATTCAATATATAGAATCAAGATATCCAAATTGTGTTAATATGTAACATTTCTTTTTAGACATTTAGAATAATTACTTAGGTAAATATTTTATTTACCATGGTTAAAGAGTAAATCCGATAAATAAGGGAAAAAAATAATATTATAATAATAATAAATTACACTAAAATGTATACTAACCTTATTGGTTGATACATGTCCGACCATGGGAATCTTTTTATATATTTTGGGACCCCATGTATCCACTTGTATGTGATAAGATCACTTTATATTAATTAAGGTAAAATAAATACAAAAATGACATAAGCATATATCTTTTAGAAAAACAATTTTTACATAGGGTTATATATGTTGGATTTTTGAAAAAAAATTCATTATAAAGCTAAATTTATTTCATACATAATGGTTGTTTATTTATAATTTTTATACTTTTAATAATTAATATTATATATTACACAATAATTATGCAATATTTTCCTTATTAATGAATGAATTAAATATTTGGTATTATAATTGTTAAAATAAATATAATTTTAAATTTTTGATGACATCAATGAATTTTATTTGTTAATATGATAGTATAGGATTTCTTAAATTAATTTTGTTAGAATTAATAATGTTTTTATAAATTAAAAAAAAATTATTGAATAGTCTCAAAATTGACATAAATGAGTTTTTAAAAAAATATTATATTATTAATTGATATTCTATTCCTAAAAATATAAGGCTTGACCAAAGGACTTATATCACGATAGTTGTATCATTAATGGATCACTTGGGGGTATTTTGGATGTATATATTATGTTTATGAGCTATATAATATAATAATAAAAAGAGACATGGTAAATGTCAAACTAATTAACTAAGAGTTAAAACTAAAAGACAAGGTTAATATAATGACCCAAACATGTCTAAATTCTATTAGTTGAAATAATTTCTCCCCATCACAACCATAGAATTTTATTTATCCACTTTGGATCCATTAGAAACTGAATATGAATTTATTATAAAATAATATATCTAGCTTTTCCAATGTTTCCCCTCACCCCTCTTATAAAAGGGAACTCCCCATTTCACAAATTCACACATTCAAAGCCTTTCGGCTAGGCCAAACCCGGCCCAAGTAATATCTCATCAACCCTCACTTCAACCTATAGGCCTTATTTTTATCATAAAGCCATCCTATTTATCCCTTCTGATCAAATCCATAGGAAGAACCCGAAGAAGAGGTGATGTTTTCACCACCATCGTTCAGGTTCCTTTCTCCTTCCACTTATTCTTTATTTGTTATTCCCATTATAAAATAATAACTACAGTATCATATATATACATTGATGTTATTATAAATATGGTACAACAATATTCATTATTATATCCATCCTTTGAATGACATGTCACCAAACGTGTGTACGTACGACTTACCATCTCCACGTCGTGATGTAATTGTTTTTCAAAACATTATTATTTGGATGGTTATAATAATGTTTTGTAATTCATGTAAATAATAAATTTAACATCATAATTATTCTTTATATTTGATATAAAATCCAATTATATATTATTTTATTATCTAATGAATGATATTGTCATTCGTGCGTACTTATGGACTATCGTCTCCATGAACGCGATGATATTCATTCCCCATCGCATCCATTCTAGACTAATTCTCATTTTATGATTAAAAATAATGTTTAAGGACTTGATATCATTCTGGAAATGAATAATATACAACCTATCCATAACAAATACGGCTTATGTAACAAAACATATAAAATAAAATGAGTAAGTTAACACCTGAAACAATGATAATACTAAGATAATATTAACAAATCAATGTTAAAAGATCACATAAGATATAATATTAATGTATATCTTTATTTTATAATTTAATAACAATTATTTCAACATTATATAGGAGGTTAACCTACCCTCAACCAAGGAAAAGTACAAAGTAAGAGTTTATTTCACAATCTCTTCATTATCTGAGGTTGTTTATACGTAATTATCTACTAGGACCACTTTATCATCCACATCCATGTTTCTTAAAAATGAATTTCAAATCATTCTTACTATTTTAGAGATTAATGGTTAAATTCATTTATACCCATGTATACTTTTTATAATAACTTTATAAAGGAATCTTTCTTTCGTTTTCTAAATAAGGTACTTTTTACCTTTTCGACAAAATTAAGGTAAAATTGTCTTTTGTTAACATATATGGTGGGGGCCTATATTTTCCACAGTTATAAAATCATCAAATCTTACATTACAGTCCTAAAAGAATATTTTAAAATTAAATTTTTTCTTTTATAATTATGCGGATTTTAGATGATTTCAAAAAAAGAGATATTTCTCTCAAATAGTTTTGATTTAATCTATGTGAACATCCTTTGATGGAATTTAAGCTTATTTTAAGTTTATTTATTATGTTACAAAACATAATTATTGTATTGAAGGTTTTGTGATATGTTTGACTATGGATGTGTTATTTTTATACCATTCATGGGTTATTGAAAAATTATTGACATTTCATATACTAGTTTTAATATGAATGTTTATGTTATGTTTAAACGTGTTCTTATGTGGAATGCATTGGACATAATATGTGATGGGTGGAGCCTTCTATAGCTCCTCTATGCATCAGTAGGTGTAATGAGACAAACTAGTGTCTCGCCACAAGCTCTTGACAAAATCTTATTTGTAGTCTTGGCACGAGGCCTTGGCTATGTGGTTATGATAATCTGGCATTATGCATTCTATCATTTTGATAGTGGTTATTGATATTGGATGTGATTATTCAACGAGTATAATGTCCATGTGAATAATTAAAAGGAATTATTTCATTTTATTTTTTTCCATATTATAATTAATTTCAAGTTTAAAAGGATTTTTTTTTCTTTATACATTGCCTTAAATGATTATGCTTATTTATAAATGTTTCTGCTATATTTTTATATTTACTGGGCATTTGACCTCACCCCTTTCTATGTTTTAATTTTTCCAGGATGTGAAAAGTATTTTATGAATAACCTACAGGGATAGTGTAAGGGGATATGAGTGTGGAGACAAGATGTTGTTTTAGTTTTCACTTTATGATGTAATGTAAACATTATGAATGTATCTAGTGATTCTAAGACTACAAAACTAATCATTATTTCGAGACATGATCTTTTTAGATCATGCCAATGTTATGTAATAATGCACCGACTCTGGGTAACTGGGGTCGGGGTGTTACACCCCCATCACTTCCTCCTAAAGTGACACTGGTACCATGGTACGTCCTCTGAAGAGGATGACATGCTCCCCACCTTCATAAAATTTATCAAGTGCCTGCCCTATGGATATATGAGCATGTCGTGTCTCACAGTCATCATCCCCATGTTGTTCCTCCATCACTCACTGAAGAAGAAGGGGAGTGACTGTATGATATTGAAGGAAGACTGCTCCATCTCTATCCACAAAGGATATCTATAATGAAGCTAGCTACCACATTGCCTATTCTAGCAGCTGTATACCTGACCTCCTGCTGAGCGCATCCGCAACTACGTTCCCATTCCTAGGAGTATAGACTATCTTGATGACATAGTCCTAGAGGAACTCAAGCCAACATCATTGTCTCGGGTTCAGGTCCTTTTGCGATAATATATATCGGATACTCTAGTGGTCAGAGTAGACTATGAAATGCTCACCCATCAGATAATGTTGCCCCATCATCAAGGCGATGCCCACTGCTGTTAACTCCAGGTCATGGGTGGCGTAGTTCTTCTCAATCTGTCTCAGCTGATGAGATCCATAAGAGATCACTGCTCGCTCCAGCATCAGGGCACACCAGAGATCGTTCCCTGATTCGTTGTAGTAAACTACATACCCTACGCAATCCTCTGGAAGCCTCAATATGGGGGAACTATTCAACCTATGCCTTATCTCCTAAATGCTCTACTGGTATCTCTCCTACCACACAAAGGGTTTCCCCTTCTTTTTCAGGGCTGAATGCGGTGCTTCAACTCTGTAGAAGTCTGGTATGATCCTCCAGTAGTATCCATCCAAAGCAGAAGTCCATCTCCCTTCGGGTAGGTAATCCTAGAAACATATTTTCAAAAAGATGTCCCCACACTCTGCCACTACTGGTGGGAACTGTTAACTAAAAATTCTAGCTACCATGAGGATAAGGTTGTTTGACTCTAGAGTGATCGGTTGTACCCTCCATTGCAGGAGATGATCGTATGCTGCATGGGATTCCTTTTTCCCTGACCAATGAAAACCCCATTCCAACATTGTAGATAAACCATAACCCTTTTTTTCTAATACATTCAATCTATGTATGAACTGTGGATGTCTAGTCCATACCCAAACTAACATTGTAAGGCCTCGACGATGCCACCCTGAGGTTCCAACCAAAACTCTCGCCTCAATGGTCAATTCACACCATCAGTGTAAGTGTGATTATTGAGTCTCCTCACAAATGAATCTCCATACGTGATGTTCAAGTCAACTGTTTAATCAGAAACTCTAGGTCTTGGAAAATATTAATGGAATGAAGGAATTATTGGTACCTATGTCTATTTATAGGACAGCTAGTAGAAGACATATACCTTATCTCGAATCATTCCTAGAGCCCTTGGGTTGCACTCCTTGACCGCATGCAGCTACACACTTACCCTGTCCTCTAGCTCCCCGAGCCTATCAGGTCCACAAAATGGGGGGGGGGGGGTGTTTGTAACATGATGAAAAGTAAACTAACCCATGTTACTCTCCAATCTTTGCTTCCACGTCTGCTACCATGAAGATTCATCTGTTCTTGTCAAATCCTCTTCCTGAAACATTTTACACCGTCAATCCTCTGAGACTGGTTCCGGTTTTATGCTTCCCTATTGCTAACATTCATTGGCTGTATTCACTCATCCAAATAACAGTCAAACATAAAGGTTCTCTATAGCACCCTAACATAAGTGGGAATTCGTAGAGGAAAATTACTGGCTCGGATGTTCCTAAAGACACCTCGCTAAGTGGTCCGAGCCCCGAAGCACTAATCATGTCGTATTTATCGAGTATTATGAATGATTAGTATGCATTGATGAATACTTAGCTACTGACATGTCATCCTGCCGAAGTTTTATAAGCTCTAGTGAACTCCCAACCACTTCCTTAAGCCAGTCCTCAACGGC
This sequence comes from Viscum album, assembly GCA_963277665.1. NCBI lineage: Eukaryota > Viridiplantae > Streptophyta > Magnoliopsida > Santalales > Viscaceae > Viscum > Viscum album. The sequence goes on from CAUJRU010000211.1 coordinate 456,163, forward strand.
CTGTGAGTCGGACTCACCTCGGAACCTGATGGGTATTTCATGCTTAATCACACGTAAGGCAATATGCGTAAATGTGTCCTCTACCAGAACTACTGTATATAATTGCTGACCAACAGGTAGTGATAGATCTATCATAGTACCTGATGGTACAATCTCAGGTAATGCTCCACATTCCAAAACCTCATCACTATGCAGACCATCCTCGTGGTAACTCACTGAAGAAGACTAGTAGCTAAGATCACCACCTGGTCTATTGGTGTCTCAACTAGATGAAAAACTCTAGCAATCACCTCTAGCCATCCCTCAACTATGTGGGAATTTGTCTTGCCTTGAATAATTAGAGGCCTCTTCCAATGGGACTCATGTTTAGTCGGCATGTACATTTTTCTTGTGTGGCTGGTGGTAACTGCTGCCCAATGGGTGGTGGTGCTGCTGGTACACCACCCAAAGGTTCCATCATAATAAGATCTCACTACACCGGAGCCTCGTCACTCAGGGGGCCTCCATCGTGTACTCTCTTGATAACCCTAACTATCTATCTACATAGAGGCATCATGATAAGGAAAAGATGCACCATAGACAGTGTGTTATACCCCATGATCTAACTCAATGAATACTTTTGAAAACACACAAACAATCAGTGTTTTCGTGCAATGAGTCGGAATTTGGAATTCAAGGTCCTGGTGTATGGATACGTCAGCCGCCAAACCAACACTAGACTCCCTGAACATAAAACCTCACTCAGTACCATTAACACTATTTCTTCATAAAAAAGATTAGAGTCCTAAGTTCAGCGGTAGAACCGACTCCTCTGATATAATTTTGTCACAACCCGTCCCTCGGGGTACGTGACGTGACTACCCCAATACTGCCTTCCATAGGCCAGGGGCTGGAGACTACCTCCAAGGTGTAATTCTATAAAATTTGGAAGGCATTGGATTTATAACTGTAAACAAACACAATAGAGTACACAATTGGATATGAAACACTATGTAATACCGTATTACAAAGCAGAGTACAATAAGAAAAAAGGGGCTAGAATAAAATCCCTACTGGAAAGTATGAGTTCAACTGAAAAAGACCAAAAAACTGAAGGGTAAAAGCATATCCAGCATCGTCCAATACGGATCCTACCTGAAGGGTAGGTACAGATAGCCTCCTCAGCAGTCCATGTCTGTCAGTCTCCTCCGTGTACCGACTAGTCGTAAGGTCCACCTGCGGGTACCGTCCAATCTTGGTGATCTCATCCTCGACCAGCTTTTTCTATCATCTGTATCTGACAGAATGAGGTTCAGGAATAACACGTTGAGGGGTGAGTATAATGATACATAGTAGGGACCCTGAGACCCTCAAGGTCTCACAAAATAAATAAGGAAAAACACAAAGTATAAAATCAACATATAAACATTACATAGGTATATGCCCATACATATACCTATGTTATCAAGTAAACCATCTCAATAATTAGGAAAAAACAAAAGTATTGACTCATATCACACAGGTAATAAAATTATGTAGAGGGATAGAGAATATTAGATGTGTCCACTAAATCATATATTCTGTCGAACCCACACAGGATCCTGGAAAAAAAGTCAGAACTGTCGAACCCACATAGGATCCAGGAACAGAAGTCAGAGCTATCGAACCCACACATGATTCAGGAACAACTATTCTGTTGAACCCATATATGATCCAGGAAGAGAATTCAGGAATTTCAAATGCACACAGGTTCCTGGAATAGAATTCAGAGCTGTCGAACCCACACAGGATCAAGGAACAACTATTCCGTCAAACCCATATTGGATCCTGGAATTATGGCCCGATTTTTCGAACCCACATAGGATCTAGGAACACTTATTCTATCAAACCCACACAGGATCTAGGAATAGAAGACAGAACTATGAAACCCACATAGGATCTAGGAACAGTAGTCAGAGAGAAACCGTCCATAGGGTTTCTGCACAAGCACACTTGATTCCAAGAGGGTCCAATACTCAAGAAAAGTGTTGATTCATCAACTGCAAAGTCCCATGAAGAAGTATCACAAAGGTCTTATTTTTTATAAGGGTCTCAATGTGACAAACAAAGCAACAATCAGACACTCGGTATGTGAGTTATTATACTTTTAGTCCCGAGGGCCCAGTTGGATTCCTACACGATCCATCCTGACCGTCTATCAACTATACCCCAAACTCTAGTGGGGTATAATCAAAGGGACCATCACACTCCATAAATTCCAGTGTCGCTGGAGGTTCGTCAACTAGACATCTGGTGTCATATATATGTTCAATGGAATGTAATGGGTCGTAGTGGGACCGAGTCTCATCCGACCGGGACAGACTGACCCGGCCCGACCCAGTCTGGGCCGACCCGGTCTGGGTGGACCCGGTCAGACCCGTTGGGTCTCGCCCGACCTATTAAGATGGTTATCCCTTTGGTTTCAGCATGGCCCACTGGTCCCAGCCCAGTAGGCCACGAGGGTGGTCCTTCTCGGGCTCAGACCAGTTCGACCCAGAGCGCCACAAGGGCACAACCCTACGCGGCTCGGCCTCGAGGGCGCTATCAGGGCCAGTTAGACCAGGGTGCGACGAGGGGGATGCGAGCTTCTTCGGGAGTCTGGAATGGATAGGGAACTGGTTCGGTCGGGTGGCGGCTCGGGGGGGCGGGAGGCAGCCCAACGGGCGGCCGGGTTGTTTGGGAGTCAGCTGTGCCTGCCGACAGGTGGGCCAGTGGGCGGCCGTGAAGGCCAATTGGTGGCCCGATAGGCTGGAAGGCTGGCCAGCGGGCGGCCTAGCAGCCCGGAAGGTGGGTGGCGGCTGGGAGATGGGAGGCGTGGGCAGGCCGGCAGGCGGCGGGGGAATCCGGTGGCTGTGCTCGCTAGGGTGGCTTGGTCGGTTCAGCCAGAGGACTGCGCGACCAGTGCGGCTCAGCCTGAGGTTCTTAGTTTGGCCTGGAACACAACGCAGCCCAGGCATAGCGCAGTTTGTGGAGGCCATGGGAGGAGCGACCTTTGACTATTGCCTTCATTTACTTCAATGTCGCTTCGTTGTTACGTCTCCATGCCAAAGATCATCACAAAAAAACAATAGTAGAGGGGTTGGACATGTTGGTTTGGCCCGCACCCTCTGCATTTAGGGTGGTAACATTTGTCTCATCATGAAGTAAGAAAGGTGCACATCAATTGTTTTACAACCACCTTAATGATTCCTTACCAATTGAATAAGAGAAATGGAAAGTATTATTACTCAAATTAAACCCCTTACATTATTATTCATTCATCGACGAAGTTGCTGGGAAGAAGATGGTGTTGTCTTCGTTCGTCACGTCCGCCGTACACTTCCAATCCCATGATCGCTCGTCAGTACGATCAGAGGAAGGAAGTAGAAAATGCTCCTCTCCATCCTTCATCAGTCTTCATTTTTCGTTCTTCCTTGGGAGATTTTCTCTCTTCTCCCAAGTTCCTCCAAAGGAGTAATTGCATCCAACAATAATATGAGATTGTTATATTTTATTAATTCATTGGCACAATATTCAAAAATTAATAATTAAATTAATTGGCTCCACCCAATTAATTTGAAGGATTTGGAAAAAAAAATTATGTGTTGTCTCAAAATTGTAGTGGAGGGGTGGCACCATAAATGGTAGAGGAGTTCAAGGGGCTCCCCCCTCATTAATGAGCAGATTTTAGAGGTTTTACACTCCTCCCAATAATAGGGGTTTAGTCCCGTGAGGTCCCCACGTAGTAACCTCTTACATGAGGTTAGGTTCGGGTGAGCCCCACCACCATAACCTCTCCGGGGAGGTTAGGGTGTGGTGGTCCCACATCCAACTTCCAACCTCCATTAGGAGGTTATAGATCTAGTGGGACCCACCTCCAAACACCCACATGGAAGATCCAATAAAATTAAAGTGAAGCTCAATTTCATTTATTACTTTCCATGAATACTAAAAAAATAAATTATATTCTTGACTCACTGTCATCAAAGTGAAAGTCTCTTCAAGAGAACATCGGCGCTGCAAGTTCAACAGTGCCCTCAGATTTAAATTCCGAGCATCGGTTCAAAAGTTATAAAAACTTGCTCGTACGTTAAGTGAACATACCTGAACAAAATTTCAGAAATTTATTCCAGGAACACAGGACTTCGGAATCATGCACCATCAATTTTAGCAGACTCGTAAAATTCGCATTTATTTAAGAAAAAAATTTCGACAGAAATTCCAGGTCTTTATAGATTGTTAATATAGGAATTGAGTATTTAGAAATTCAACCTCTAGAGAAAAATAAAATAACAATTATGTGTTATTTTATTATTCTTTTAAAATTCTGAAAAATTATATTTTTCTACCAAACTACTATGGTCGAAGTGAACCTTCCCTTATGTGAATCCCGATGTTGTGGATTCAACTGTGCTCTTGGATTTAATATTCTGATCACTTGTTCAAAAGGTTAAAAATTCCTCCCATTAGTTTATTGATCAAACCATAAAAAAGTAAAAAATTATATTCCGGGCACACCGGGCCTCAGAATAACATTCCACGAATTTTCACTGACTCATTATAATTATAAATAATTAAAAAACAATTAAATGTAATTTTATAGTCTTTACATTCTTCCCACCTTCTGGATTTTCATCCCCAAAAGCAACGAAAAAACTAGAGGAACAAATGGGGGTAATGAGGACGTAACTGAGCCTCCCTCTCCAATGTGGTCTCCTGGAGATTCCAGTACATCCAACAAACTCGCAACAAGGAAATAGACCACCCACGAAGGACCCACTCATGATGATCCTCTATCTCCACAAATAACTCGGTAAATATCACCCCATATTCAATGTACAGATCGCCCTAGTTGATAATGTGCAATTGATCATGCACGTATCTCCTCAGTTGGGACACGTGGAATACATTATGAACAATGTGTATCTATGGGTGAAGTTCAAGATAACATGATACCTCACATACTCTGATGAGGATCTACAATAGCCCGATGCACCTCAGAGATAGCGTTCCGCCTAGGCTAAACCTCTGTAATCATCTTCGGGGCGAGACCCGTAGGAATACATGGTCTCCCTCCTTAAACTCCAAGGGTCTCCATCTGCGGTTGGCATAAGAATTCTATCGGCTTTGTAAAATATTCATCCTCTCCTGGGTGATCTTCAAATTCTTTGTGGTAGCCTTTACTAACTATGGACTCATAAGTGCTAACTCCCTTGGGTCTGTGTAGAATAATGGTGATTTGTGTGGTTTCTCATACATGGCCTCAAATGGATACATGACAATGGGGGAGTGATAACTTTTTTTGTATGAAAACACCACTAGAGGCAGGTGGTCCTCACAAATGCGACCATAATCATGGAAAAAAGCACAAAACATGTCGTTGAATGTCTATATAGTCTGATCTTTCTGACCATCAGTTTGAGTATGGAAGTATCTGATCAAGAGTAGCTAAGTCCTGAAAGCCTCCTACAATCCCTTCTACAAGCGGGATGTAAAATGCGTGTCACAATCTAAGACGATCATATATGATAGTCTATGACGTCGCACAATATTCTACATGTAGAGGCATCACAATCCTTCTATTGATCCCTACTATATGATGGGTAGGAAGAGGGTCGACTTGGTGAGTCGATTAACGATCTCCGAGATGGAGTCGTGGCTCCTGGACGTATGTGGTAGCCCGGTCACGATATCCATGGAGATACCATAACACTTCCACGATGGTACATCAAATTACTATGCAATGACCACTGGTATCTGATGCTAGACCTTTACATCCTGACAAACTAGGCATCGTGATACAAACTCTTCCATTTATCTTTTCTCATTGGCCACTAGTACTGACGCCAATGGTCGTGGTACATCTTTTCCACTATAGGATGTAACAAAAAATGGGATGTGTGAAAATCCTTCAACAACAACTTCTAAAGTGTCACTAGTACCATGGTACATCCTCTAAATAATACAAAATGCTCCCCACCTTTATAAAATCATTCAGTAGGTCGTCCTATGGATATATGAGTACGTCAGACCTCAAAGTCTCCCAACTGCCTTCTAAGAAAATAAAAACAGGGCTTCCCATGTAGAAACCCTAGGCCTTATGAACCATATTCTATTAAAATAATCCATCTGTACCCTCAACTCACGAAGCCCACATGATCGATCCGATATTTTGCTGTAGATACTGGTTTCATCCTAAGGTACAGGTCGATGTGAATGTCTACCTATCGATGAGGAGGTAGTCCCAGAACATCATCATCGAATACATCAACATACTAATCCACCAATATAGGATAACTCAGACTTCTAACATCAATGTCTTTGAGGGTGAGGCAAGAAAACTTGTGAGTGATCGGCTACACCCTCTTTCGGGAAAGTCCATCCTATACTGAAAATGTTTCCATCTCACCGGTGATGAAAAAAATGATCCCACCTAAAACAGTCGATCTGGGAATGGATTGTGGAACTCCAGTCCCTAACCAAGATGACATCGTAATGCCTTAGCCCTGCTACTATGAGATCCCAGTTGAAACTCTTGCCTCCAACTGTATGCTCACACTTCCTGCACCAGTGTGTAATCATCGAATCTTCTCACATAGGAGTCTCTAATCGCAAGGATTGAGACATCAGATCCTTCAGAACCTCCGATATTCAAACAAGTTATATGGAAATTAAAGAGTAAATAGAACCCATTTCTATAAGTACTGAAGCTAGAGTGGAATAGACACATATAATACGTCTAAAAATATCTAGAGCACCGTGGTCATAGGAATCTACTTTCTATAGCTCTGCTCGTCCATGTCCACCTGCTCCCTGTGGTCGTGGCGGACCACCTAGGGGTGGTGGTCATAGAACCGCAAACCATCTTCCACTACCAGCTGCATGATGTTTTCTTCTTTAATTTCCTCCTCCCTGCAGACCTCCTCACTTGAATATCTTCCATTACCTTAGTGGCCCCTCGACCTTCTACTGATCATTAGTACGACGGTTCGAGTAGTCGCGAGCCATGTGGCCCTTCCTGCAACACGTGAAGCACACTCTGCCTCCTAGCTGACCTCCTCTACCTCGCAAATCCCACACCTCCAACCCTGCGTCTTAGGGTTGTCCACCGGAGGGCCTTTCCCGCATAGAAATTTGCGTATTCTCCCTACTCCCTCCTGACGATGACTCAACTACATTTCATTAGGTGGTATCTCTCATCATCGGGGTCTGTTCATCTAAAAATTTCTCAACCAACTATGATTTCTCATGATTTCCAGACTATGTTTGGATATTCAGTGATATAATTGACGCTCTAATCTCCTACTGGAGGACCTACTCAAAGGTTCAGGCTTAAATAATGGGTCCCACACCATGTTGGTGGAGTAGCAATAGAGTTTTGTGAATATTTCTGAGTACTGGGCTACTGTCAAGCTGCCCTACTATAAGTGTAAGAGATCCTAAATACATACAGAGCGTAGATTCATTAGAACGAAATCATCCCGAAATAATCTCTCAATGTTCATCAAAGAAAGGGTAGCCTCGTTATGTGTCTCTAGCGTCAGGATCCTCCAACAAACTATCATTCCCAGGAAAAGACTAGAAGTTAGGATCACTATATACTCCACTAGTGTCCCAAATATGCGTGAAACTCTAGACACAACCTCCAGGTAGTCCTCACCTTCTTGGGGATTTGTCTCTCCTCGAATCTGTGGAGGCATAGGCCGCAGGAACTCTTGCATTGTGCTCAGTCGGCGTGCACCATCTGCTGGTGGGGTTGGTGGAAGCTACTTCCCTCAGAGTGGTGGTGATATTGGTACACCACCTGAAGTTTCTATCACAGTAAGAGGCCCTTGCACCGTAGCTTCATCACTACGTGGGAAATCATCGTGTACTCTCTTAGGAATCCTGGATGGTTGTCTACATAGCATCATTCATAAATGAAATAAGTGTGAAACAGTCAAAAAGATATACTTGGTGAGCTGACTCAAATGAGATCAATGTAAAAACATTTTGAAAAAACATGCAATCAGTGTCTTCATGCACCGAGTATGAAGTCAGAATTAAGGGTCCTGGTGTATGGATACGTTGGCCTTTGAATCAAAAATGTACTCCCTGAACTGAAAACCAGACTGAAAACAGATAAACTTATTGCTCCATTGGAAAGATGAGAGTCCTAGTTCTTCGGTAGAACTGTCTCCTCTGATACCACTTTGTCACGACCCGTCCCCTAGTGCTAGTGTTGTGACTACCCCAAGCCCGCCATCCGTAGGCCAGCGGTTGGCGACTAGAACCAGAAAGGAATATCACTAAAAGGGAAGGAATATCCTTTAAACATGTTCAAACGCACATAAAAGAAATCAACAAGTTGCATCCATGACGTAAAACTCCTCTAGTAAAAGTGTGTACTGAAATTAAAGGACTCCAGAATATGTGACCAACTAAAAAGGTACCAGTTCAACTAAAAATAGGAAAAATCTCATGAGATCATGTACCAATAATCCTACCTGATGGGTATTTACCACTCATCTCTAAAGCCCTCCAGGTCAATTGTCAACACCATCCACCATTAGGTCCTAGATCCCCGAGTCTCAGTCAAGGCTGCCCATCATCTGCACAGGAGACAACAAGGTGCGGGTGAAGCCCGTGAAGGGGTGAGTATAACAATACCCAGTATAGATCCTGAGACCCCCAAATGTCTCTTAGAATTCCACAAAGGAAAAAACACAAAGCATGAACGCAATCAGAAATAACAATCAAAATACTCATCTCAAACAAGGAATAAGTAATGTACAAAAGTTCAAATGATTTGTCATAAAGCTTGATCATCTTATTCTGTCAAGAGGGACTACTACTGACCATAAGAAGCCCGAACCACACATGATAGATAGGTACTAACCCCTACTGACACACATATGATCCGACCCACCCAATATAGATAGGTAATAACATCAGAAAGACCCAAAAAGTATTTGACCCACACAAGATCAATATGTCGTTGATAGATGGTGAGACGCTCTGAGGCATGTCTTCATCGGGTTGCGTATTGCTGGTCCACCCAGGGTTGCAAGAATATTGATCCACAGAGGGTCTCTAGGTGATAATCCATAGAGGATCACTCGGTTCTGATCCACACAGCATCACTAGGTGATGATCCACATATGATTTCTAGGTTCTGACCCACACAAGATCTATAGGTGCTAACCCACACATGATCCCTTGGTGTTGATGCATAGAGGATCACTAGGTACTGATCCACACATGATCCCTAGGTGCTAATCGACAGAGGATATCTATGTACTAACCCACAGATGATCGCTCAGTACTAACCTCCGTATGATCTGTCCTTATCATCCACATCACAACCAACCAATTGATTCCCGCTCATATCATGCTTGATTCTGGGAGAAACCTCTCCTAAAGGCATCAGTCATATTTCAACCAGAACAATGTTCCACAAAAAGTAACCCAATTATCTGTTACATCATAATTGTGTCAATTCAACAGATGGTGCATCCACCAGATACCCTATCATTATGTTATTGTCATTTTAGTGTCAGGGGTCCTATTGGATTTGGGGTCGATCCAACCTTTCCATACTCCAATTTTCTCCAAAACTCTCAGGGACTATCTCAAAAGGACCATATCGCTATAAGGATCCCAGCTCCATTGATGGTTCGTCAAACGTACATCTTCTTAGCATAATACGACCTTTTATGTGTTTTTAGGCCCGAGAGGGGTCTGGGTCCGGTCCGACCCGACCATGGCCAACATGAATCGGTTCGGGCTGACCTGACTCAGCCCGAACATTCCTGGTCCAGTCGGGCCGCGATGGCACGACCCACCCGCTAGCACCACCCATGAACGCATCGCATGGTTTGCCTGCTGAATGGCTTGAAGGATCCATTTATCTCCTTGATTGGATGAGCCCGGTTGCACCGTCTCATCACCCGCGAGACCCTCAGAGAGAAGGTCCCCCTTATTTCACTACCATGGCATTGAAGCTGCGACCCTTCGATCCCAAACAGATCCAACATCCAATCGACTCTTTTAGTTGGCAGCGCCACATGGCACCACCTTGTCTTCCATAGGACCCGTAGGGAGCGGGTCCCTACCTTCATCATGGCTTCGATCCACAACATGTCCCACCACGGTGCACAACAGTGCACCGCCACCATTTTCCATGGCCAACCATTGTCGAAAACCTGGCCGACTATCGTGGCACTGCCCTGTTCTGCGGCAGGCGTGTGCCGGTCGCCGCTTTAGCCTATCCGCGCAGGTTTTCAGTGCCGCTGCACCGATGTTACATCTTCTAATCATCGGTGGGACATCGGGTGAGCTCTGGTGGTCCTTTTTCTTTTCCTCTCAATCCTTTGGGCCTCCCAGGATGCTGCCATCATTGTAAGGCTCCCAGATTCCATATTCTGATGAGTTGTAAGCTTGTGACCAAAAGAACCTCACACGAATAAAGCGGTGGAGGGTTCATGGCTTTTTCGTTTGGCACATACCCTCTACGTTAATATCATAACAAGTTGGAGTAATTTATACATCACATTAAAATAATGATAAACCTCACTCGAAACATAATCCCCTACCTCGAGAACATTGGTGTCATCAATGTGGTGGAAGGATAATCCATGTTTTGATGAAGTCGTTGACATTCGTCGTTCGCGATTAGATCCCTCTGAAAATATCCATGATTCCATTCCTCATTGTTGGGAAATGTCATGTCACATTTTTAGAGGTTCCTCTCTTGAAGAAGACATGTCCAAAAATCCAACCTGTTATCCATTTAAAAAGTGGTGGAAAATGGTGTGTAACGCACTGGGGAATTAATGAGGTTCATTAATTAATGAACCTCTCAATTACCAATAGTACGGTTTCAAATAAAGGAGATCCAATCCATTAAATGGATTGATATCAAAACCGTCCTTCCACCACTTCTAAATAACTAGAGAAAATTAAAATAACATTTATATGTAATTTTATTATTGTTTTAAAAGTCCAAAAATTTATCTTATTTATCCCATCAAACTGCTGTAGAAGTAAAGCTTCTCTTAAGAGAATCCCAGCCCTATGGATTCAACGGTTTTCTCAGATTTCAATTCTGAGAACCTGTCTAAAATCTATAAAACTCCACCAATACATTTACTGAAGGTATCTTTAATAAATATCAAAATTCCATTCTTGGAAGAATGGGACTCGGAATAACGCGCCATCAATTTTTGTAGACTCGTAGTAATCCTTAATAATTTAAAAAAAATCCATGGATTTTTTGGGTCTTTATATATAACATATCATATGATCATATATTTGATGGTTAGTCATAGAATAAAATATCATACAAATCACATAATGAATGAGGTATTCATTGTAAATGTTATAATAGATAAACACATGTATTTGAATATTTTGTAACATATAAAACACTACAAATCAATGAAAAAGTAATTACTCATGGAATGATTTACATCTAAATTTTTTAAATTAGAATCAATTATACATGTTTTTTAATTACCCAACATATTAATTCTCTCCCATACATTTTATTCTGTAAATAAACCCTATAGGAGTTATTGAAATTAAATTTATAAATTTTTAGAGTTCATAATAAAGTATTTGATGATTATAATTGCTTGGTTTACACCTCTTGAGTAATTTTAATATTTTTATATTTAAAATTTATCCATAAACCTAAAAAAAGTAATAATAATGAATAATAACCACATAATATGAAATACATTTTCTTAATTATTTTTTTATTTCCTATATACGTTGATCATTTAGTTAGGGGTTATTTTTTCCTCAAAAAGTCTTTATAACAAATGTCATAAATTTTGTTCATATATAATCATTTTAAATAAATAAATATATATATATATTTAAATTTGTGGTATTATTTTCAAATAGTCCTCATATTTATAGCTCTATGGGATTTATAATCATGTTAAAATCTAATGGAATATGGACCATGTTAAATTTCAATCGATAATTAAATTTTATTAAAAACATATATGGGAATTTTTGTGGTGATAAATATGAGGTTTTATATGTGAATTATTTTTCAATAAGGAAATGATTTGGTTTTTTTCTAGCTAACTAGAATATAAATATTTAGCTACTTGAAATACCCAGATGAACATGGTGGAAGTACTTTTAGATTCTGATGGAGGTTCTTTTAGAGTCCAATATTGACATAAATGATTTTAAAAAACATTATATTTTTGTATTTATATTTTTATAAAATGTTAATTCCCATCCTTATTCCCCCCATTGACATCCCCTAGATAGCCCCCTTTATATAAAAATATTACCCTCTCTCTAAACCTTCCCACCTCTCCCAACATGTCTTCTCTTGTTATATATATATATGTTATATATATCCATTTACTTTTCATTGTGAGGATAATCCTCAACTCTTTTATCTATAATTATTTTTTATATCACCCTAATATTTGATCATAAATCTCATTTTAGGAATACTTATCATATTCTTCATATTTATGGGAATATAAATGCACCAAGATAAAATAATAAATTTGTTAATTCTAATGGAAACAAGTTATGTGGACCCACAGATATTAATCAAAATGCATTGTTTATATATATGCATTGTGTTCATTTGTATGGGGTCGCATTTATTTCCCAATATATTAATATATTTTCATAAAGGTGAAATTCCACATGACATTAAACGTCATTTGTGAATAGTAGTGGATGATGTCTTCATATGATGGTTTTAGATAATTTTTTAGTATTTATTTAAACTCTAATGGTATGTCAATAATGAAATTTCTATGTAAAAAATATTGTAAATAAGAAGTGGAAATGAATATATCATGATGAAATTATTTTTAAATATATCCCTTTAATTCTCATATATATCACACATCCAAACATGATCAATACATATGAATAAAATAAAAATGCTATGTGAAGAAAACCTATAATGACCAAAAAATTTCATAAATAAATACTATATATTATGTTTATAATATTTAGTACATACTAGTATGATCCACACCATGACTATAATTGTTTACTATGATTGAAAATTTGTAAAAAACAAAATCTATATCATAAATTATCTATATAACATCGACATATGTTCTACATAACCATATCCCTTCATAGACATATCATAGATATACTGTTTCATTATAATCTGCGTAATTTAATGATAAGAAATAGGGATATAAATTCTCTATAATGGAAAACATAAGAGATATAAATAAACATTCATATTTTTTCATAAGGTATGTATAAGGATATGATACCATATTCATGAAATACAATAATCATACAAATCAAGTTAAAGATATTAATCATGAAACATGGAATATGATTCTTTAACAAAAAATAAGTAAGTCCAAAGTGTAGATAATCCTTATTAATCAATTATGAGCTTTGAAAAAATCTCCTAATAAATATAAATAGGTTTATTTATTCATATAAAATTTTAAAATCACTTCCTTAGTAAAGAATAATTCCCAATAATATCAATCAGGATAAAGTCCACTAATGTAAATTGTAACACATTCAATTCAAATATTCTCATTGGAATAACATTTTTCTGGTCAACTCTGTCACCTCTATGGATTTTTCAACTCCATTATCACTTGATAATTTCTAAAATCATTAATCATTATACAATTAATTAGAGGAATATAAAAAATTAAATAATCATTGGTTTATAAAAAAATTCTATGTTTTGCAACACAACCATCCATTTATAGTTTATAACGTTACCACCCATCAGATAATTATAATGAAATTTTATGTATAAAAAACATTCATGAAAAAATTTATCATCACATAGAAGCTAAATCCATATTAATGAAACCAAGTTTTAAAAAAAGATCATCCAAATAATAATAACCCATCATGAAATATAATAAATATGGTAACATAAAATAATCCCCATTGAAAGGAATAAGAAACATTAAAATATATAGTCATAGATTAACATACCATTATATCATAAATGAAACAATTTTTGAGGAAAATAAATTCTCATTTTATAAAATGTTTTTTAAAATCCAATTCGTTCAAAAATAGTATTGAAAATATTTTCTCCTGAAAACATTAGAGAAAATTGATAAGGATGAATCAAAACAAAAAGAAAAATTTCGAGTAGGATAATTTGTTATTGTAGTCTATATAAAAACAAAGATTCATAACACAAATTAATTAAGAAAATACAAAATACCTCATTTAAAAAATGGTTATAATATTCCTTAAAAAATTTATAGACATCTATAAAGGTTAAATATATTTTTTAAAATGTTGTTAAATAATATTTAAAAACATCTTAAACCATTATAATCAAAATACGTGCTTTAATTAAATGAATCTAATATAATGAAAAAAAATGTATAGTCTTGGTTAAAACAATTTATGCACATTCAACAAAATATAGTTAAAAAAATAAATTAATGAAATAAAAAAAATTAAAGGAAAATTAAAAGGAAATATTATTTTCGATAGATATATTATATATTTTCATCATTGGATATTATACGCAATAAATATGGTTGAAAATTTATATTTAATCATAAATCCCATACTGATTTTGTAACATTTGATTTGCAACATGTGGGAATGAAATAGATGAAAATGAAACAATAAATAATATGAAAATGTGTATATTAATTTTACATCCTATAAAAGGTGTAATAGATACTAATAAAAAAACATATGTCTATATCATAACATATTCACAACATAAGAGATTTTGAGATGACAAACCCATACCGATTTGGTAACATTCAAATAGAAAACCATTCGAAAGAATATTTTTAATTAAAAATTCAAGTAAAATTAATTATGAATTATCAGTGATAGTACATGTCAATGTTCCAATACATACATTTCACAATACCAAATAGATGTATAACATCAATGACCTCTCAATGATACACAATTGAGATGAAAACCACTTAAACATTATTTATTTTTGAAGTTCAGTTGATTAGATAATTTAAAATATGGATGTAAATTATAACCCATGAATTAAATCATGGATTATGAAAAAATACATTAATATTCATGATATTCTACATATAAATAATAATTTTTTTGATAAAATTTAAACATTTATTAATGAATAGAAATAATGATGATATAATTATATATTATTCAACTTCATTCGTATGTTATCTAAACTTAGGTCTAATAAATTTATATTTATTATACCAAAATACTAATAAAAAACACATATATATAATAGACTATACGATCTAATAATATCATTTTGAATTTGTTTTTATTAATGATTATCTATTACCATTATTATTTCAAGTGTAAATTATTTATTTTGTTATGTATTTTTTTGTTTGACATTTACAATTCAAGAACCTTGATCATACAACATCCATCTAAATAATATTAATAATTATATAATCATTATATTCATATATATTACCATTAATAATTTCTTTTGTGACAAAATATTAATAGCATCACAACATGGAATTGTTAATCCATACGCACAAATGAGTTATGTTCCCACTTTTCTGTATATGGAAATAAAGAATTATTAATGATAATTAGCGCTTAAAGAATATGTATAATATAAAATGTATCATCTAATATCATTAAATATATATTTTTTACATCCAAAAAAATATTGAATTATTGAGAAATCATTTCAACTTGTCAATGTGATAGTCCAAATGTATGGATATGTGAATTTTTCATTTGGAAATTGATTTGGAGATTTGAATGTTTATAATATACCATTATTCTGAAGGAATAATTAATTTTTAAATATAATATATAAATATGAATTTCATAATTATATTCACCAATGAAATATTGTGATGGACTATGAGTTATATCATTATTTAGAGTTGGGGGTCTACACTTACACATGGGTGATATTTTTATTTCCCATTTAATGGACAAGTAGTGGAAAATGGTAGGGAAATCATGATTGAAAAATATTGGAACATTTATTATAATATATTAATAAATTTTTTATATATATAATGGGTGTATATAATGATTATGATGAAATAAAATATAATTATCTTCGTTAATATTTATACCTCTTGTGTGAGTTACTTCCACTAGCTTAACCAATAATCCTCGATAAATGATTCTCAAAATAAAAATAAAAATACCATTGTTGATGGTATGTAATCTAAAATGATTTCTGATTAAGTAATTTCTATTATAAAATGGTCAAATAGTGTTAATAATTGAGGATATGAGGTTAACGTTTTTATGTTTTGGTGGATTCACACATGGGATTTCTCAAAATATTTCAATTTTATATGTTCACTTTCATTAAAATGATTCTCCAAATGAGAACATATTGGAATATTCTTAATTCATGATTGAAATATAATATTCAAATTAGAGTAATATATGCTATGTTTTCAATTATACCGATATCTCTTGGTTTACCCCTAATAGTTTCGATTAAACCTCTACCGTGGAATCAAAATTTTACACTAAATAGCCTGAAGGCTATCATATTTTCAATTATTTTAGATAATCCTTTTTTAATGGGGTTGAGAATAAAACTTTTACGTGAAACATATGTCAAGATGCATATATCATTGAACATGATAAAAAGTCTCAATGACCCTATAAACTAGAAACTCCCCTCCCAAAAATCTACTTCATTAACAGTGCCTGCCTCCCACCCACAAATGGCTAATCAACTAGCATTTACCAATGTAGAGTTGCATGGTCTCTAATATAGAAAGTAGTTTGCATACTCTCTCATTACTCCAATATATTTAACCCCACTCATAGATTCTACATGCTCGGATTCTTCTTTTAGCTTCTACTCCTTTATATTAAAATATGATTCCATAACATTAGTGGCCCGAATGATTTGGTGTCTCGTGCGAACATAAATATTTTTTCTTAGAAACACGTGTTTTTAAACAAAAAAAATAAATTATAGCAAAATCATGTATACTGAAGATTTATATGTATTTAATAACACTATTCACAATTAAATGATAATTATGATTAATTATATTAAATTTAAAAACAACTAAGTGTTTTAAGTGCATGTAAATGATAGTTTTTATATTTATTGGTATTTTTAAGTTTTCATAAAAACTAATTTTTATTCAAAATATTTGAAATATTCACCAAAAGATAATATTTGAATCATTATTTTGAAAATTATATTAATTTACTCAATTAAAATGTATAATTTTGTTATAATTTATTTATGTTTTTCAATTGAAATATTGATATTATAACATTTGCGAATAAAACATATTTATGAAGTATAAAAGGAATTTTATAAAAAGGATTACCATTTTTCTATACTTCATCAATAAATATTCATTATTTTAAATTTTTATACATAATCATATAATTTTTATGTCTTTTCATACCATCCAATTCCATTTATAGGTTATGAATTGTTATGTTATGATGGTTTATTAGACTTGAAATTATATGTGATGGAATCTATCGAAGATTTAAAATTAACAAAATGAAATATATATTTTAAAATTTCCACATCATACATTATACCCCACCAATTTAAATTATTTACATCCTCATAATTTTAATCATAGAAATCAATGGTTTAGTATTTCAAAATATGTTTTTTAAAACCAAAATTTTATAAAGTGAAAATAAATAATCCTTTGAAAAGTTTAATAGGTAAATATAATGTTTACCTAGAATAACACATAATCAGGCACTATAAAAAGGAAAAAATTAAAGATATGTAGAAATATTTATGTTTTTTATAATGAAAATGTTAATAAAATAACCTATAGTGATATGTAACATGGCCACAAGAAATTTAATATCCAGAAATAAACCATTAAGGGATAATGAAGAGATTCATTTCCTTATAAATACCTATAAAAATTTTCATTTCCAAGTTAATTTTTTCTATATTTTATGAATTTATTTACCATCTCATATAAGAAAATATATATAAATTTTTCGTCAATTTAAATAGAATAATATTATTATTTTTGGGTGATTTTATAAATCCACACTTTTGTCTCATATATTAGACCATGAGTTGAATATTAATGAATAAATTTTCATGCATGAAACACTAAAATAGAAATTTGACATATCACAATGTGTAACAAAAGAGTCATTCCTTATATATCCATATATTAAAAAAAACAAAAATGATTACCTAAATTATTCTGTTATGGATAATTATTCAAATGAAGAGATAATATATGAATCTATACACTATAAAAAATTACACACAATACTCAATTTAGACAATTCCATAAATAGCTAAACTTAAAAATTATCAAAAATATGTTGGACCAAAATGAAAACCCAAAATATCAGAATGGTTTGAATAGATATTTTGTTGCATGATTTTATCTATCATTAATATCCAACCATCATAAAAAATCCCTTCATTTACGATAATAAAAAAGTGTATAAATTTATTATATATTCTTTTATGTTGACACCGAAAAAAAGCGTGTAACTCCCGGTGGAAGTTTCGGAATGACGAAGCGAAGTCATATTCGGAATCAGAGGCCCGATCCGGGGGCCCAGGATGTGGTGCGCGAAATAAAGGAGGCTCCGCGCGAATAATTGTTCTGTGCTGGTAGAATCATCGGGCTTCGTGGAATTGAGATGTTTAGGCACACAATCTTTGCGCGCCTCGGTTCCACGCGACGAGCGTTTGCGCGCCGGCTGCGCTCGGCGCAAAGAATTTCGCGCCCCACTTGGATTCTGCGCCGGAGGTCGCCAATAAATAGAAGGTGACCCCGAACGGTTTGGGGGTTGAGGAATCCGAAGCGACTCTCGTGCGCACAATTCGGCTCCTCCCACGCAAAAGATGACTTCCAGGTAAAGCCCTCATTTCGTGCATCCTTGCCCCGTAGTTTTCCTTTGTGCGCAACTCCACCGGATTCATTGAATTTTCCCCCTCCGCAGTATTCCAGCCATGCGCGCACTACGAACCTCGTGCGCGCAATACCCTATCATGCGCTCAATACCCTACACGTAGTTCCCTCTCCGCGCGTAATTCCTTTTCGCCAATTGTACTCCATCCCGGTCTTTTGCGCGCAAACCTTCCCTTTTGCGCGCAAAACCCAGGACTCCTCACCTTGACGCCCCTTTCCTGCCCCCTGCACTAGTACCTAATGTCTCCCCTGCCGGGCATGCGCGCCATGCGTTGTTTTCCCGCACGACCTTCTAGGATTGTGCGGCGTAACATCAAGGTCCCTTGGGCCATGTTTCCCGTTGCGTTTCTTTTCCTTATGCTTCTCCGCATAGGAACTCTAACAGCTATTGCTTCTTCGCATAGCCACACTAACGTGGATCCCCTGGTGGTTCGCCCTGCGGCCCCCTTCAATATGTCCTTGCTGATGCATTCCCTTCCACAAGGGGTAGAGGGAATTGGGAATGTAAGCCCTAGGTGTGTGGAGTGAAGCCACCTTGTCCAAGCTTTAGGACGTTAAACTGCTAAGCACCTTGTCCTTAACACAAGACGTTAAACTGTGGTCCGACCCCCTGCTTCGCACGCAGGGTCCCCCTAGCTCGGACATTTTTTACGCCCATTCGTCTCCATGCGAATGTAATCTTCCTCACATGGAATGAGATCCTCCTTGTCGGAGTGGCGTTTGTCTTAGGGGGAAGGGATTACATTGAGCGTAACCCCCTACCCTTTATTGCGCATGATTGCAACTGTGCATCTCCGTACATCCCCCCTGCCAAGGCCAATGGAGTCCTCTTCCCACTACGCTTTTTCGCACCATGGGCCTCCACCCTAGTGTAAGCCCCGACCCCAAGGGCCGCTAACCACACTTAAGCCCCTATTTCCTCTTTTGGCCGCTCAACGCGTAAGCCCCATTCCACTTCTCACGGACGCACCCTTTGCGACGTGATCATCTGGTCCCTACTGCCTCTTGTTTCCCACACCAAGCATGACTCATGTTGGCTTAGAGTGCGCGTCGACCATGACATCCTCTTATGGGCCGCCCCAGAGCATAAGCACCATCCCAGCGAACTACGTGGACTTTGATCCATGCTAACGCATGGTATGTAGGAAGCCTCCATGATGATCAAGCCCACCACCCGGTCATCCCGACCTCTCCATGTCGGTTCCCTGACCACCTTGGGCTGCCTTAGAGCGTAATCCCCAAATCCTTCATCTCGCATGACATTAAACTGTATCACGTCCCGCATGATGTTAAACTGTATTCTGTACCGCATGACATTAAACTGTGTTCCGTCCCACATGGCGTTAAACTGTATCACGTCCTGCATGACGTTGAACTGTATCCCGTCCCGCATGACGTTAAACTACATCCCCCCTCTTGGGCCATCTCAGAACGTAAGCCCCATGTCTCACTCCACCATCCATCCTGATCCTTTCCCGAGCCACCACATCCCGATGAGATCATGCCACCCTTTCCCACTCCATTATATATGGGAAGCCTCCCACGTGTTGGCCCCAACATCGGTGTTACCCCCTAGGGATACTTAAACCCGATCTGTCTCCGAAAAACGTTAAAATCATGACATACCCCGTGTTAAACATGGGAAGCTGAGGAAAACCTCAGATGGTACGTGTTCCCCGCATTCGATGTGGGATGCCTTGGGCTTCCGCTCCCTCGAGAAGCCCTGTGATGAGGGACCAATGACAGACATGCCGACGACGCCCAAACGTGACCATTCTCCTCACCGTAGGTTGCTGCCCCGATGAGACCCCTTGGAGCGTCTTGATGGAAGCAGCGTAATTAACTGGCGTCCATGTAGATATGGAACTGGGAATGAGATTCACAAACACATCTTAAATCTACGAGGGAGACACGGACTAGGTAATGAGATCCGAGGAGGAATCCACAGAGGGAAGAATCGACATCCCATAATCCCGGTTTCGATCAAGGAGAAGACGTTCCTGAACAAGGAACGGTTGCCGCCCGCCATTGGGAAGTGGGAATGCGGGGAAACAAGCAGCGCGCCCTTCCCGGCGGATGGACGCCCGCGCCCCGGCGAAAGCATCAAAAACAAAAAATGGTGAACCCGACATGAATCTATTCTCCTCAACATGGGGAATGGTGGCCGTCAGAGCATCAGAATAATAGCATGTCACCAGGTCCGGGTAACCCTCACCGGGACGTGAACCCGCCAGGGGTCGAGGCCGTCGGGACGTTGACTATTCCATTCTGTGACGTTGTCAGCGTGGATCCCTCTCGCCAACCATGGAAGATAGAATGATGTCGGGCCTTGGTTGTTGATCTCCTTTCCTGTTCATACTAATGGGTTCATCTCCCTGTTTCCAAGAATCAGATCGCTACATTTGGAGCACGATCGCCACCTGCCCACCGGCGCAGGGGCCGAGGCAGTGCCGACGAGGCTACCCCGCGTGGTCCCACCAATCCCACGGTCGCTTCGACTTCGACCACCGTAGCAGCCAGGCGCTTGCGCCCCTCTCCCCATCAGAAATCATCCAACAGAGGGTGATCAATAACCTGGTTTGTAGGTATGACGAGGAAGGAGTCATCCCCACCAGGGGCATGGCCGGCTTGGGTCTATAGGCGGTCACGCCTCACCACCATCGCCGCCCTCGAGGGCCGCGCAGGGAGCCGCCGCTCCCCACGCCATCATTCAACCGCTTCAGGAGCCTATCCCTGGAGCGCAGTGACACATCCCTCACCTATGCCAATGAGGTGGGGGATGTATGGGTCCACTCGATCGGCGATCCATCCCAGGAGTTAATGGCCAGAACCCCCGCCAAGCTGCGTCGACGCCGCCGCCCAACTCCCCGAGCTGAGGAGCTGGCAATCTTCATGCTCGCACCGCCAGTTCCGGCCCATATGACTCGACGCCAGCGTCAGGCGCGAGTGGGGGAGAATGCACATCCTAGGGCACCAGCATCAGCAACCATTGTGGCCCCAGCCACTGCTAACTCCTGTTCCCAGATCCCTGCACATGTTGAGCATGGGCAGCCGTGTGCCCGACTGGGATCAAAACCCCGACCGCCCTGCAGGCAGGTTGGGTCGAATCTCCTGGTCGCAGACACTGGCAATGGCCACTGCGGACCAATCTGCGGTACTGCTGCTCGCCATGAAGGCTCATTCTGTGCCACCGATCTGGGAAGCCGAAAGCTTCTTTGTGACGGCTATGCTTCGAGTATGTCTCCTTCCAGCACCCAATACATAGGTTATGAGGTCACTCCCCCTACCGCCGGTTGCGAGCATGGAGCCGTTGTGTATCCAGTCGCTCACTCACATGGAGGTCCTCCCCATGTCCCTTTCGACATCTTTCCTGGTGCTTCTCGCACCCCAGCCTTTAGTCCCCTCTTCCCCAACTCTATTGTGGTCGTGGGACCCCATGACGAAAGTCGTCCTTACCCTGAGAAGCTACCCGGGGGCAGGAAGGTCGGGCGTCGTTGCCGTAGGTGGAATGTCAGGGGAGTCCGGACGGGAATCAGACCAATCAGTTTCTCGGATTCTGAGGTAGAGTACGACTCGACGATAGAACCTCCCCACCCAACCTTTCGAGTTGAGGGTAGGGATGGGGACACGGCACGTCAGTCTCGTACTCCCCGAATGTGAGATCCGTATGATTCCCTCCTCCCTTAGAAGGTATATCCTGGAGGACGAGGACTTGGCGTACCTCCAGGGATCAAGCCCGCAGTTTCCGCTGATCTGCTCGGAAGCACCTCCTACACCAGTTAAGGAGGGTGAGGAACTTATCTGGGGACCTACAGAAGGATCGCGAGGCGGCACACCCTCGGCAAGCACCAACGTTGTGACAGGAGGCCCATCCACCGGCCCATCCTATTGCGACGTGATGGCCAGGGCACTACAACCCCGGGAGGATGACCCAGGGATCGGAGGCGAATCGGCATGTTCGTCGTATTCCCTTCCGTCCAGCCCACTGGCCCGATGGCCTGCCTCGACGCCATTTCCAATTCCCCAACTTTCCTCAGTGGACGAGAAAGGGAGGAATGTTCTGGACCCCGAGTCGGAGCCATGGAGCTTCTGGACTGTTCTTAGGGCGGGCCACTTCCCTGAGAAGTTTTGTCCGGTCATAGAATCGGGTTTTGATGTTCCAGAGTCACTCACTCCGGGAGAGTTTCAATGCTTCCGCCATATTCTTTGGGTGACTCACTCACACCTCCGTCATCATCTAGCGCCATATCCTAGGAGCCAAGAGCATCTTGAGGATATTGGTGAGTAGTGTCGGCGGGTTGACCTAGCAGGACTCCCCGCGGTCCGGCACCCCGAGTCACTGGGCCTCCATGAGGCCCTTCAGAAACAATGCATCCAGAGTTTTCAAGTACTCCGTAGAGTTATTAAGGAGGCCACCCCCCACACGCACGTCTATGGGTGGGGGAAGTACGCTGCTCTCCTCTTCTGTGCGATCCGTCGGCAGCCCGATCCACTGGGCGACCCTGATGGAACGTCGCCAATAGTAGTAGCAGTCAACATGGCTAAACCATCATATGAGGGAAACATTGTGGATCCCCCGGACGGGGACTCACCCCCCGAGGACAGGCCACTACTAGACCCATCTGGGAGGATTACTCGCCAACAGAGGAGCCTCCTAGGCCTTCATGGACCCACGGAGGCACTGGCACTGGGCCGAAACATCGGCAAGGGTAAAGAGCCCGTCGGGTCTATCAAACTCGCCGACTCATCTACCTCAGTGCAAGAGGCAGAGGAAGATCCCGAGAAGGCCATGCTGCACTAATAGCTAGCCGAGCAAAAGAGGATGGTTGATGAGCTCCTGGCCGAACGCATTGCAGAGCGGTGTCCTTTCTACGACAACCCTAAACCAGGACAGAAGGGGTTGGAGCATCTACCCCTTACTGAGATCCCCCCGGGAAACCGTGACCATGTCGTGTTCACCGACAGGGGAGACACTGGAGCCCATGGCAAGAGGGCGCGATATGTTTCTCCGAACCCTCCCGAGCAGCGAGGCATCCTGGGAGACCATGCTCGGTTTCCTCCCACTGCTCCGAGAGTCGCTCCTCCAGCTGTCCCCCAAGCCGTTGATCACGACTTTTGTATCGAAGAGCCTGTCAATGCGCTTGTGGTTAGAGATCCCCGTCAGGACAGGAATCTGCATCCAGATGTTCTGATGGAAGTACTCATTGCTCGCTTGGAGGCCCTGGAAACTTAGAAGGTGGCGATCCCACCGGATGGCAAGCCATACCCCGCATGGGTGGATGACATGCCGGCCCCGCCGGGATTTGGGAACCCCACATTCGCACCCTTTAACGGGACCAGAGACCCACCACAACATTTGGCCCACTTCAACTCGAGGTGCGGGCCTATGTTAGGGGCTCCGGCGCAGCAGGAGGCTGCCAAGCTCCGGTGCTTCGTTCAGACACTAGAAGGATCAGCATTCGTTTGGTACATCCAGCTCCCTGTTGGATCAGTGACTGGCTGGGAGGACCTTCATCGACAATTCCTCTACCAGTTCAGTTCCACAACCTGGAAGACGAACATTGCAGACCTCTTCAGGTGCAAGCAAAGGCCCGACGAGCGAGTCGCGGACTTCATCGCCTGGTGGAAGGGGCTCACGTACTCCCTTGACATGCCACTGACTTAGGAGCAATTACTGACGATGTGTGTGGGGAACGTCAAGGCGGAGTTGGTTCCTTCCCTGATCACGCAGAATTACCCTGGAGGGTTCTGGGACTTCTCGGACAAGGCTCAGCGCCTCGAAGAAGCCCTGCAACAGGCCAGTCAGGCATGCCCGCTGCCTCCTATGATCTCTGCAAGGAGAGCCGCCAGAGACGAGCCCGCTGTTGTGGCGCAGATAGAGGCCCCCAGATAGCTAGAGTTGTTGCCGGTGATGCCAGCTCAGCAGGCTCATATGGGTCCACCCCCACAGCCTCCGGCCTAGCAGCGACCACCTCAAAATCGGCAGGCGCCACCGCGTAACGCACCGCCACCACCTAGTCTAGGTAATCTGGCTCTGCCACCTCGGCCTGCTCCCCCA
Organism: Viscum album; assembly: GCA_963277665.1. Taxonomy (NCBI): domain Eukaryota; kingdom Viridiplantae; phylum Streptophyta; class Magnoliopsida; order Santalales; family Viscaceae; genus Viscum; species Viscum album. The sequence continues at coordinate 481,063 of CAUJRU010000211.1, forward strand.
GCCCCTGCCCATGGTCAGCCCCCAAGAGTCCCCTTTCCAGGCAGAAGGAATCGATATTACTCTTTTGGCGAGGCATAGGTCCCCGGTTATTTCCGTAGCTCCTTGGAGTAGAGGATCGTGCGACTGCCTGAGTGTCGGAAGCTAGAAGAGGCGTGTCTCACAGATCACCCTAACTACTGCCCTTATCACCGGTTCTTGGGACACACCATCCAGCAATGCTATGTGTTCATTGACAGGCTCCAAGACCAGATTGACAACAACATAGTCAGGTTGGGCCTAGCCCCGGCATAGGTGGCAGGTGTCTTCGTGGGATCAGATGGCAGTAGTGACGACGGGGATGGGTGGAAACAGGTTTCCGACTGTGGGTCCCGGAAGTATAACGACTGGATGGCCCACAGTACGGTCGCTCGTTCCCATGGCATCATCCGTGCCTGCCTGGACCAGCCAAGGCCCTCGGGACCTGCGAGCGCCACTTCGTCATCATCGTCCCAGCCTACTTCTTCCCAGAAAAGCAGGCGGCGACGCAAGAAGAAAGAACGCGCCCTGTCGTTGCTGTCATATTCTCACACGCTAGGCGATTTCATGCCCCCAGAAATGGGGATCCCTCCGAGACCCCGTCCGGTAATGGATGACTCCTCGATCGAGAGCCCGGGTACACTTTGGTTAACACCGTAGTGTTGGTAAATCCCATTGTGGCTCCCGACGACTAGGAGAACCGGGTTAACCTCCCCGAGAGACCGGGGTACGCATTGGTTAACATCGTAGAGTTGGTAAATCCCTTTGTGTCTCCCGACGATGAGGAGCACCGGGTGATCCTCCCCGAGAGCCCGGGGTATGCTTCGGTTAACACCATAGAGTTGGTAAATCCCTTTGTGGCTCTCGACGACGAGGAGCGCCGGGTGAACCTCCCTGAGACCATGGGGTACGCTTCTGTTAACACCGTAGAGTTGGTAAATCCCTTTGAGGATTTCGATGACGAGGAGCGCCAGGTGAACCTCCCCGAGAGCCCGGGGTACGCTTCGGTTAACACCGTAGAGTTGGTAAATCCCTTTGTGGATCTCGACGATGAGGAGCACCGGGTGAACCTCCCCGAGAGCCCAGGGTACACTTCGGTTAACACCATAGAGTTGGTAAATCCCTTTTGTGGCTCCCGGCGACGAGCAGCATCAGGTGAACCTCCCTGGGAGCCCGGGGTACGCTTCAGTTAACACCGTAGAGTTCGTAAATCCTTTTGTGGCTCCCAACGACGAGGAGCGCCGGATGAACCTCCCTGAGAGCCTGAGGTACGCTTTGGTTAACACCGTAGAGCAGGTAAATCCCTTTGTGGCTCCCGACGACAAGGAGTGCCGGGTGAACCTCCCCGAGATCCCTGGGTACGCTTAGGTTAACACCGTAGAGTTGGTAAATCCCTTTGTGGCTCCCGACGACGAGGAGCGCCAGGTGAACATCCCCATGAGCCCGAGGTACACTTCAGTTAACACCGTAGACTTTTTAAATCTCTTTGTGGCTCCCAACGACGAAGAGAGTCGGGTGAACCTCCCCGAGAGCCCTTGGTACGTTTCGGTTAACACCGTAGAGTTGGTAAATCCCTTTGTGGCTCCCGACGATAATGAGTGTCAGGTGAACATCCCCAATGTCCCCAACGGTCTCTAACGTCGACGGAGCCGTGGCTACGTGAATCGCCGGGGCAAGGTGGTCGTCACCTCCAGTTAGGCCGTGAACGCCACCAAGACCAGGCAGCAGGCCCAGTATAGAGAGCAGAACTTGCGGCTCCCTCACCCGGTGACAACAGGTTCGCTTCCACCACCGTTTGTGTTGCTCGATCGGGCAGAATCGCCTTGCCCGCATCGCAACAAGCCCAGCCCTGCCACTGGCCGACTACCGCCTTCCGGTCCTACGTGAAACAGTTTTACATTGGCTAAGGATTTGGGCCTTATGTTGAGATAGGTTTATTTGATAACTTTCGTATATGTATGGTCGTATACCTAATTAGGGTTGTCAGTTGTTTACATGATTTTTTGTTTACCCATTATGGATTTGGTGAGACCATTGTGGGTCTCTGGTTCCCTACTGAGTATCATTATACTCATCCCTATATAGGCTACACCTGCACCTTGTTGTGTTTGGAGAAGACGATGGACAACCATGACTGAGGACGATGGTACCACCACTCGAGGTAGCTCAGAGGTGGACCTTAGATGAGGCGTACCATAGAGAAGATAGTCAGAGAGTTGTACATACTTTTAAGGTAGGGTCCTTGGCTGGTCTTTACAGGAGCTATTTAGTTTACTTGTACTTTCTAGTTTTCTTGTACTTTCCAGTGGGGCTTGTATAATGGCCCCTTTAACATAATGTACACACTATTTTTACATTTCAATTTCCTCATGTTTGTATCTTGTTATGTGCCTGGTTGAGTGAGTTTAATGGTTATAGAGGCAATACATTTCGATTTTTAGGGAATATTTCTTCAGTGATAGTCTCCAACCCTTAGAATATGGAAGGCGGTCTTTGGGTAGTCACAACATGGGCCCCGGGGGACGGGTTGTGACAGTACTAGAGGGACATATTGGAAATAGAGAACATTAGTACTTCAATCAACATCCCGGATAAGATGCTCCTTGAATGATGCATACACTTCCAAATCATCATCCTCGGGTTAGAAGACATGAGATGGGAATGGGAAGTAACATCATAGTTGAGAAACATGGATGAATTTGGGCATAGCCAGGTACCTCTGAGGTAAATAAAACTGATAGGAATCCAGACCAACTCTCTCCAACACCTCAAATAGCCACGCATACCTCAGAAAAAGCTTACCATGTCTCAAAATACTTTTGTATCTCATCCTCGGTGTGAGACATATGAAAACATAATCCTCAACCTCAAACTCTAGAGGATGCCTCCACTAATCAATATAAGACTTCTGTCAAGACTATGTAGTATCTATCCTCTTCTGAATAATCTCTATCTACTTACTGGTCCCCTAGACTAGATGAGGTTCTAGAATAGCTACATCTCTGGCCTCCATCCAACATAAGGGTGATCAGAATGGAATATCATACAATTCCTCATAAGGTGCCATCTAAATAGTTGCCCAAAACTGTTATTGTAGGAATATTCTACAAGAGGTATATAATTTCCCCATGAACCTCGAAAATCCCGGATGCATGCTCAGAGCATGTCGTCAAGCACCAAAATCGTACACTCGGATTGGATATCTTTCTAGGGATGGTAAGTTGTTCTCAAATGTACCTATGTACCCAATGCCTTTTGTATCCCCTACCAGACCCGAAAGGGAATGTTTGTATGCCTATCTGAAAAAAATAGAGTGTGGAACCCCTGGCAGACTTACAATCTAACAGATGTACATTCGTCCCATCTCATCAATACAGATGGTCTCCTTAATCAGTAAGAAGTGATAAACCTTTGTGATTCTGTCAATGATGACCTAAACTACATTGTATCCTCATGGAGACCTCGTCACACCAGTCATGAAATCCATCGTTATATCATTCAATTTCCACTTAGGAATGGATAAATACTACAAAATCTTGGTTTGTCGCCGATGCTCTTCCTTCACCTGTTTACAGGTGGAACACCTCATCATGAAACCTACAACATCTCTCATTATACCAGGAAAACAATAAAGACCCTCCCACTGGCCGACTACCGCCTTCCGGTCCTACCATAGCAGCCACCTCCCCGGCTTCAGCTGGTTAACAGTGGGACGTGCCTAGTACCAGTCAGTCACCGATCCCACCCGTAGGGCCCATCATGCCCCCAATCGCAGAGCGACCTCCTGTAAGCAGAAGCTCGCGTTTGGCACGAAATTATGATGTTCTGAAGCATCTGGACGACATTCCGACGAGGCTTTCCATCCTTGAGGCCCTCCGCATGTCGTATAAAATGCGTGAGGTGCGCGCTGAGGCTCTAAGGAGCCCCCTCTAGTTTGAAACGGAGGTAGCAGTCGCAGAAGCATTCCACATCGAGGTGATTGAGGATGCAGAATGTCAGGCGGTTATCTCATTCTCTGGTGAAGATGAAGACCCTCCCATATAGGGGCACATCCACCCACTGTACATCATCGTCCAGTTCAATGGCGTGGAGGTCCGTCGCTGTCTTTTCAACACGGGTTCTGGGATTAACTTGATCCCAATTCAGACACTGCAAAAACTGGGGTTATCCGAGGATCATTTAACTCCCTCCGACCTCAGAATCCAGGGGTATGACAGGACCGAGAAAACTCCACTCGGAATGATTCGTCTGAAGACCCAGTTCGGCAGCTTAATTCCCAATACTAAATTCATGGTTGTCTCTCAGGACACTGCCTACAACGCGTTTATGGGCAGGTCGTGGCTCCATCTTCACGCAGCGGTTCCCTCATCATACCATCAGTGCCTAAAATACTCCCTTAATGGTCGAGTGGGTGTGCTCCAAGGAGATGTGTCCATGTTTGCCTCTTGTGAAGCTCGTTGCCAGGATTCTGTCTATTACAAGAGCAAGGACAAGCAGATCCTGGCAGTTGTGGTTGAGCCTGCCGCTATCGCGAGTGATCCCTGGGCAGGTTTGGATGACGCATATGTCTTCCCAATCCATCGGTTGGAGGCCATGACTCCCGATATGGGAGAGTGGTTTGTTGTCTTGGGTACCAGAGGAATGAATATTTCCGGGTATATGCGACGGCGGGAAATCACCTCGTACTCTTACACCAACCAGGCCTAGGTGATCCCCCAGCCTCCTACCCCCGTACGATATCGGGACGTTGGGCTTATGGAAACGGTGGTACGTCATAAATGCCTGTTTCGCCGAGCCGGGATCGAACAGCTCAAGCCAACGCAACACCACTTCTTCGATGTCGTAAAGTGTGGCCACATGGGCCGCAGGCCGGATGGGATTGGATAAACCTCCTTTGTCGCTACAGTCTCCGCGGTGCATGAGTCTCCCGTCATGACGACCTCTGCCACCCAAGCCGGTGCTAGCTCCCCATCAGGGTCGAGCAGCCCCGAAACGGCTCCCCCCGTGGACGATCCTTCCACAAGCGGAGAAGAAGACATGGAAGATGCTCCTCCTGCCTTTGTGGAGGGCGTCTCCTCCATGGTCAACAAGCTCATACAGGTGAACCTCGGTAGTGAGGCAGACCCGAGTCCCTCATTGGTCAGCGCCGCTATGCCTCCTAAGGAATGGAAACAGTACATAGACATCCTCAGACAACACCGTGATGTGTTTGCCTAGAGTTATGATGAGATGTCGGGACTAGATCCCCAGGTAGCCGTCCACCGCCTTGTCCTCCCAGCAAACCATCGTGGGTTCACGCAGCCTCCCATAAAAATGCACCCCTTTCACGGTGCCATGGTTCAGGGTGAAGTTCATAAGCTTATTAAGGCCAACTTCGTTAGGGAAGTCCAGTACCCCAGGTGACTAGCTAACATTGTTCCTGTCAGGAAGAAGAATGGGCAGATCAGGTTCTGCATCGACTTCCATGATCTTAATCGCCACTGTCCGAAGGATGACTTTCCCCTTCCCATGACAGAGCTGTTGATCGAACCAACGATCGGGTTCCAAGCCCTCTCCTTCATGGATGGGTACTCCGGGTATTACCAGATCTGGATGGCCCCCGAGGATGATGAGTTCACTGCCTTCAGGGCCCCCTGGGAACTTTCTGCTATCAGGTTATTCCCTTCGGCCTGAAGAACGCGGGTGCCACCTATCAATGGGCTATGTACCGCATATTCAAGGCGATACTCAGGACGCTGGTGGAGTGCTATGTAGATGACCTGGTGGTTAAATCTCGTCAGTGCGAGGACCATCTCAAGGAGCTTGAGAACTTTTTCGGTTTTCTACGTTCTCGTCACTTGAAGATGAACCCGTTGAAGTGTTCCTTTGTGGTCACCTCCGGAATGTTTCTTTTCTTCATCGCCAGGTATCGAATTATCAAGATCGACCCCGAGAAGATCAGGGCCATCAGTCAGATGCCTCCCCCGAGTAATATTTGAGATCTTCGGGGCCTCCAAGGCCACTTAGCCTATATATGCCGATTCATTGAGAATCTGGACGGCAAGTGTAAGCCCTTTTCTTGGCTCATGAAGAAAGGTGCCGCCTATGGGTGGGATGAAGAGTGCCAGACCGCTTTTGAGGAAATCAAGCAGTATCTGCTTCAACCTCCGGTCCTGATGCCACCTGCTCCCTAAAAGCCGCTGGTCCTTTACGTGACCTCCTTGAAGCGATCCCTCAATGCCCTTCTCGCCCAGAAGAACAACGAGAGAACAGAGAATGGCCTCTACTACCTCAGCCGCATGCTCCGCGATGAAGTAGTTAGATACTCTCCCATCGAGAAGAGCTGCTTGGTGCTTGTATTCTCCGTATAGAAATTGTGGCACTACTTGCAGCACCACGAGGTACAGCTAGTCTCTCAGGTAGACCCATTGAAATACATCCTGAGTCGGCCTATTTTGACCGGCCGATTGGTGCGTTGGGCGGTGATCCTCCAGCAGTTTTACATTAGGTTCGTACCTCAGAAGGCCGTCAAGGGAGAGGCGTTGGCAGACTTCTTATCTGCTCATCCATCCTCTGTGGACCAACCGCTGGATTTGGGCTTTCCTGATGAGGCAATCCTCTCAGTCGATCATGCCACCCCATGCTGGTAGATGCACTTTGATGGTGCCTCTCGAATCCCTACTGGTATAAGGCTCAACGATCCTAGGCTTATCATAGTGGTCCTAGGTATCATCTTCATCACCCCGGAGCAAGACGTTCTTCCATATTCTTTCTTGTTGTCAGAAGGCTGCACCAACAATGAGGCGGAATATGATGCCCTCACCATCGGCCTCGAGTTGGCTCTGGAGGTTGACATACCCCACCTGTATGTATAAGGGGACTCCGAGTTAGTCATAAAGCAGGTTAACGGTGACTACGCTGTCAGGAAGCCTGAACTCGTGCCGTTGCTGGAATGTACCCTCCATCTAATGGCTAAGTTCCCAACCCGACCAGATGTCGTTCATGTTCCTCGGTTGCAGAACAGTCGAGCAGATGCTTTGGCCAGCCTGGCTGTGTCACTCGCGGACCCCGAACAGGATGAACTAATCATCCACGAGGCGCACCGAAGTGTAATTGCTCCTGTTATCCCGGATGGAGGTCGTGGCCCATGAGTGAACCATTTCACCACTGGTGCCCCCACATCAGGACCCCTCGAGGCTTCAGGCGTGTTGATCAAGACAATACCTGACTGGAGGACACCCTTGGTTGAATATCTCTGGCATGACACAATTTTGATGGACCGAGCAGAGTGGGAACGAATCCGGCGCCACATGCCGCAGTTCACCCTTCAAAGAGGTCCCAGCCGTGAGCAGCTCCTTTAAAGGCGCGGGTTTGACGTTTTTCTCCTCCATTGTCATCAAGGAGTTGATATCCCGCAGGTCATGCAGGAAGTGCACGCTGGCTCTAGTGGTGCCCACTAGGTTGGGTTGAAGTTGTCCCACCAGATTCGGAGAATGGGATACTTCTGGCCCTCCATGATCCATGACTGCATCGAGTACGCCAAGAGGTGTCATGTGTGCCAAGTTCATGATAACATTGTGCATCATCCACCGAAGCCTCTCCATACTACTATGTATTCTTGGCCATTTGCAGTCTAGGGGTTGGATGACGTAGGGCCTTAGCCGTCGGCGATGGCCCACCAGTGCTGGTTCATCTTAATCGCCATGGATTTCTTCTCAAAGTGGGTAGAGGTAGCCCCGCTTAGGGAAGTCAAGGCAGGTTCTATCGCCGACTTCATGAGTTCCAATATCATCCACCAGTTTGGAATACCTCATGATATCTTCACAGATAACGGATCCAACTTCCGAGCGGCCGAGCTGAAGAGATTGTACGCCAAGTACAACATTTTCTCTACCACATCTCCCGCTATCATGCGCAGTAGAATGGATAGATTGAGGTGTTTAACAAAACCCTATCTAACATTCTGCAAAAAATGGTTGGTCAGAACAAGAAAAGTTGGCCGGACAAGCTCCCCAACACCCTCTGGGCTTTTAGGACGATGACTCGCAATTCCACCCAGGTGACCCTCTTTTCCCTGGTATACGGAGCTGAGGTCGTTCTTCCCATCGAGGTCCAATTGCCCTCATTGCGCACGGCGGTCTACGACTAGAAAGCACCGGAAAGAGTTGCGATATCCGTCTAGCTGAATTGGAAGCGCTGGACGAAATTAGGCTTCACGCTTTACATAACTTGGAAAGGCATCAGAGCAGGATGGCTCGAGCTTTCGATAAGATGGTTTGCCTCCGCTCCTTCCTGCAAGGTGACCTAGTGTTGGCTCTCAGAGCGCCAATGATTCCCGGGAGGAAACCACCCATGTTGGAACCCAAGTGGGAGGGTCCTTTTCTTGTCCATAAGGTCTATCCCAATGGTGCGTATTCCATGGTGACTCTGGATGGTGAGTGTATCACTACTCCCACCAATGTCAGGTTCCACAAGAAGTACTTTGCCTAAACTGTATGGTCTTGCAAGACCTTAAACTGTATGGTCCATCATGACCTTAAACTACACTCTGCCCTACATCTGGGCTCCATGGTCCGAGCTCTACGACCTAAAACTAAGATCCTCTTTTGGTTCTGCCCTTTTCACGGTCCGAGCTCTAAGACCTAAAACTAAGACCTATATTTCATCCAACATGACGTTAAACTGTATTTCTAGAACTACGTCTAGTTTGATTCCCATCCTAATGGGATACATAGGAACGCCCAGACCTTTCGTCTTTGGGTCCATCTTGAGGTTCGTTGTCGCATCTGTTTCACCTTTGGGACTTCGACCACAGGGTCACGTGGCTTGGTGTGAGATTATGTCCCCATTCACGTCGGGTTTGCGATAGCTGCACCCTATGCACCATGTCCTCAGGGTTTAGCCCGCCTTTGTCCAATGGCTTTTAAAGACGCATATCAAGAACTACTTGTGGCTTGATTCCCATCCTTATGGGATACGTAGGACCGCCTGAACACCTAGATGTCTGGTCCAAACCAATCTCTTAGGAGATCCCACGATCTCCCAGTGCCCAGGGTGTTTGGAATTACGCCCCCTCTTTTGCTCAGGGATCCGCCACCTCTTGGCCGCTCTCGGACGGAGCCCTCTGACCCTTTCCAGTTGTCTTCTGATGTGCTCAAGGCACTCTGGTCTAGAACTTGGAGTGCCAGATTCGACTTAGGCAAGTTCCTTGCACTTGCCAAGCTTCGTGTTCCCCTTCATTCGGGCCCCCGTCATCCTTCATACCCGGAGGGACCCCCATGAATGGCCTGGGTACAATGTCCAAGGGATCTCCTACCGTCATGGGCCTACGCCCACGAGGGTTTTAGATAAAAAATTGATAAAAATACAGCATTGCGAACATGGTTAGCGGTTGATGCTCATTTTTTTGTCCCCATGGCTAACACGACATGATGCTGTGTTGCGAACATGGTCAATAGTAGTCCTCAGTCATCACACTGGTTCCCCAGGCCCTAAATGTTGGTGGAATGGTTCATGTCATGTTCCACCCCACCGTGCCAAGGTGGAATCTCGACACTCTTTGTACAAAACCTCAGTACACCCCCATACATCAGACAGACCGAGCTACGTAACGGTGTCTCTCGGGGCTCCCGCGATCTGAGCGCTAGAGTATGTGCCTGGGTATCTTCTTTACGGGTTGCATGTAGCTTGACCTTCATCCCCTTAGGGGAGTGAGGAGTCGCCCAAACATTGCGTTTCGGGCCCAGCCTAGCTGGGAGCTAGCATCTGCTGCCCCTCCCTGATTGTTGAACCCTCATAGGAGCCTTTGCCCGAGGCTCCTCTCTCGGTTGGTCCAAACCATATGACCTTAAACTGTGCTGTTGGTCCAAATCATATGACCTTAAACTATGCTGTTGGTCCAAACCATATGACCTTAAACTGTGATGTTGGTCCAAACCATATGACCTTAAACTGTGTTGTTGGTCCAAACCATATGAACTAAAACTGTGATGTTGGTCCAAACCATATGACCTTAAACTGTGCTGTTAGTCCAAACCATATGACCTTAAACTGTGTTGTTGGTCCAAACCATATGACCTTAAACTGGGCTGTTTGTTCAAACCATATGACCTTAAACTATGCTGTTGGTCCAAACCATATGACCTAAAACTGTGTTGTTGGTCCGAACCATATGACCTTAAACTGTGCTGTTGGTCCGAACCATATGACCTTAAACTGTGATGTTGGTCCAAACCATATGACCTTAAACTCTGCTATTGGTCCAAACCTTATGACTCTAAACTGTGACATTATCATCCTGGCCGCACGACGAAAAACGGCACTGCATTGTGGTGACCTCGTTGTAGAGAAAATCACGTTGGGTATTGGTTTTATGCCATGCCATTTGTCAACGCCTATCACGGCTTGATGCTTGTGGCGACACCATGGCCTGCTACTCTGAGCCTCTCGCTTCACAACAAAAAAACCCCACTCACCTTAAAGGACAAACAAGATTTATCAAATTCCACTTCTGTTAGTGCAAGGGTCATGCATGCACTCCCCTTTTCCCTTGGCACTGGTATCTTACCATGTAACTTTCAGAACTACTTATGGCTTGATTCTCATCTTTATGAGATACATAGGAATGCCTGGGGCACTTCCCCGTGGGTCCAGCCTACCTCCGTGTTCGGTCCCTTGACTCGAGCATTTCGCCGGAGAGAACATGTTATGTAGGGCTTAGGTCCTCCTTCACGCCGGGTTTTGTAACCGATTGGCCATGTGTCTGTTTCTCCCCTTTCCACAGTCCGAATCTATGACCTAAAACTAAGATTCTTATGGTCCGAGCTATAAGACCTAAAACTAAGATCCTTACGTTCCGAGATCTAAGACCTAAAACTAATATCCTTACGGTCCGTGCTCTAAGACCTAAAACTAAGATCCTTACAGCCCGAGCTCTAAGACCTGAAACTATGATACGTATTCCGACCCTCATAACGTTAATCTGTATTTCGTCCTGCATGACCTTAAACTGTATTTTCAGAACTACGTGTGACTTGATTCTCATCCTCATGAGATACGTAGGACCGCTTGGACATTTCATCGTGGGTCCAGCCCCAGGGTTTAGTAAACCCTGTCCTTCCTTATTGTCGGTCGCTCGACCCAACTTCATGGGAAGTGGTGTAATTGGGATATCTACCCCGAGCATGTTCGGGATGCCCCAAGGTAATAATGGGAAGAAGTAGTTCTCTCGCCAAAGAGGTCCTTCCTAGAAATTGGGACGACCCGTGATCAGGTTGGTACGTCTTCCTAATGCGCCTTCGCCATGGTGGCGCAATTTCGGGAGTGTTGGACTCTGTTCGAACAAACCACCACTCCACCTTCCACGCCTTGCGTCCCCCCTTGTTCGGACCCTCATTTCCTTTCGTGTTTGACGGGACCCCCTAACAGTATGGATGCTGTACCTATGGTCCGCCTACTATACAGGGCCAACGTTTCGGAGAACTGGTCTTGTTTTACGGGACCCCTAACAGTATGGATGCTCGATCTATGGTCCGCCTACTGTCCTGGGCCAATGTTCCGGAAAACTGACCAACGATATTTGAGTTAGGCCCCGTGTTGCGAACATGGTCAGAGGTCAGCCATCATTTATTGTCCTCCCATTCCAGGCCAATGTGATATGGATGATGTGTTTCCGCCATGGTTGAGAGTTATCCTCCATAGTTGCGCCCCATTGGGTTCCGAATTTGGGTAGCGTGATTCACCCTTCCTCTCCATTCCCCTGTGTTCGGATGGATTTCAATTCCCCCGGCATTGCCCCGCTTGTGTGTAAGGGCACATTGAGAAGTCTACACATCAATCGGCTCTGGGGTATCCTCAGATGTCCATGCCCAATTTTGGATGCCTGAAGCATGGTCAATGCCCCACAGTTGAACGAAATGATGGTACAAGCATCTTCTTCTCCTTGCGTTGGGAACGACCCATAGGAGCCTAGGGATGATTTGTTATTTGTTTCGGAACTATGGTTGAGCGCATGAAACCAAGGATACAAATGAGTGGATTTGACCACATATTGGAGTGAGACAATGAGCAGTACAAGCAGAAAGTTCATGAGATGGCAAAAACAAAACCCTTAGGGGTCAGCGTGCTGAAGTAATCTTTCCAGTGCTTCTACCCTCTGCCTGCTATCCTCTAGGACCGCTTCTCGCTCTTTGAAGACTCTCTCCTCATCGTCCACCATAGAGCGCACCTCGCCCGCCCTAGCTTGTGCTTACGCCCGCTCGGTTTGAAGTACGGTCATCTGGTGACTCGCCTCCACCAGTTGTTCATGTGCATCAGCCAGCTGGGCCGTCAGTTGCTCCACGAGCTCAGAGCATGTTGTGATGATGGCCTCTTTATCTGCTGCCTGCCCTTCAAGGTGACAGACTTCTTGCTCCGCCCTCAGTAGTGCTTGAACGCTTGCTGATCCTTCCCGGCATTGGGAAATGTCGGTGCGTCGGCTGCTCTCGCGTATCTTCTCGTCCATGTAATCACGGGCCACCAGATGAAGGCGCTGAGCGTCGGCTCCTCCGGCGCACAGGAAGCGCAGCCAGTTCTGATGTGATCCCATCCGCCTCAGCCAATCCGACTGGGGCTGCCTGAGGAAGCGCTAGATAAACTTCCACCCTTTTCGTCTTGTCATCCGGCTCTCCTCGGCGGCCTCTGAGTCTGAGTCATCAATCTCCTCATGGTCAGTGGTTCGTTATAGGGGGATGGCCGCCAACAGATTGGCATCAGGATCCACCCCAGGGGTGTCTTCGTGGGGAATAGAATCCTCGACATCCGGGCGACCTTATCTCACCCCAGCAGCAATGATGCCTCCACCAGCTTCCGACTGCGTTTTAGGAACAGCGCCGCTGATGTCTGCAGCCCCCCGTTCATCTGTTTTGGGGGTTGGCTCAGTGCATAGAGCATGTTCCAAGCGAGGTGGTATGTCCATCACTGATCCACTCGCGGATGGCCCGGGCTCCGCAGCCTGACATGCCTCCAGTGTTGAGATCACTGCGCAGGGCATACGCTGGTCAGACGAGATCTTTTGACACCATGCACCATTAGTGAAGGGTGAGACTTACAGGAATCCAGAGTGTCGGTCCCCAGTGTTCCGGCCGCTGCAGGAGTCGCCATAAGGGGAGCCCCCTCTTTGCTGGTTAATTCAATGATGGGTGTCGGATTCCAATCATGTCCCACTGGTTCCTCTCCGCCCTCCTCTGGTGGGGACACCTGTCCACTGCTCAGTTGCTCCTGAGTAAGATGGGGAAGTGAGTTAGAAGTTAGAAAGTGGAATGGATGAATGAGGGAAATGAATGAAGATAGAGACAAACCTCGAGAATCTCGGTTATGTCGAGTTCAGAGTCGGCAATCTCGCCGGTCTCTCGGAGACTCCCTTGTTAGGTCGCCCCTTCCGACCCCTCACCTTTGGGCTCCTCTTATTCATCTTCTCCATCACCTTCATCCTCTACGGTTTCCTCCTCCCCCACCGGCTCCTCGTCGCTGTCGCCTTCTCCCAGCGGCATCGCTTCCGGATCATGCTCCTAGCCGAGCATCACTTTCACTAGAAATGTTGGCACCACACGCTTCCCCCTTTGGCATGCGTATTCGTCCATGGCCGTTAGATAAGCATTCCGTCGATGGAAGTTCACTTGGTCGGTAATTCGAACGAGCCCGACCTCCGGCAGTGGGATCCCGTTCTGCATTATCTTCTACAAGGTGGCTTCGACGCTCAACGATTTCCGCAGGGTCATCCAGGCCGACCACAGTGCCGGGATAATTGCGTCTTGGGAAGGTTCGAGAAGATATCTTATCTTCTTCTCGTGCAGTTCCCTGGCTTCCACATGTGACCCCCCTGCTGGTAACGAGGACGTGGAAGCACCATGTGATGTTCCCGCTGCCGAAGTCCCAGCCTGCGCATGCCTCTCTACCTGACACGCCCTTGGTTCCCCCTTCTAACGGCACCATGCCTTATTTCCTGTCACCCGGTTTCCGCGCGAGTAACCTTGAGTTTCCAGATGCACTTGTGTAATATCCCCTCATGGTACACAATGGTCTAGTTTTCAGCATATTCGGTTGCTAGGCCGGCATCGACCCCGGTGGGAGGAAGAGTAACGACGTCGCCAGAGCCGAAGGTGGTAAACATAAACCACATCTGGCACAGGACACATGGATTCTTATCCTGCCAGACAGCCGTGAATACTTTCTTCCACATTCGCTGAAGGCACCCAAACTGCCTGGCGAATCGGGACGACACGTAGGGCTCTCAGATCACCTTCCCGTCGATCTGAGCCATGAGCACCCCGCCCTGAATGCTCTGGAAGTATTCCTGTTGTTCTATAGATCCTCGCCCGTTGTCTACCAGCTGGCCAATCGGGGTGGGGAATGGGCTGAAATTGAAGTTGGCATGGTTACCAATGCGGATCCTTACGCCCTCCTCATTGAGTGTCAATGGCGCCACCCCTACAATGTTTAGCCAGGAAGGTCGCAAGCCATTACCTGGAGGACGAACGACGTTTGGGAAAGTATACCCGCCGAGATGAGCCGCCACCCAGCCATGGAAGATCTGGAAGGGACCACAGACCCTCCGAGGAGACCCCCCTCATGAGATGCGCCCCAGGATGGTATACAGCTCTGCCATCATGGGGACGCCCAAGTAGAACCGTTTGTTGGCGGCCATGGAGCCCGCCATCAACAAAGTCGCTGGACGGACGCCCATCCTCGCGTCCCTCACCGGTAGAAGCCACCCGCTCAGAAAGGCGGCAAGGAACCTAGCATACCTGACCTTCGGGTCTCGGGACTCAATGACGCGGTAGCCCCATGATTGGTATTGCCCTGCCTCCAGGGTCTTCCAGTAGGACCCGTCCTTGCACCTCTGAGTCGCGGTTGGGCACCGTTTGCCCCGCCCCGGCATCTTGACGGCGAGATCCCTCTCAAGGAATAGGCTGAACCAGCCCTTGTAGGCGATGTCCTTCAGGAAGTCCTTGACCCCCAGCCTCTTCTTGGCCAGGTGCAGCAGGTGCCACGTCATCATAGGCGTCCGCGACCTGTCTCACCAGGTGTTCTTTGGAGGAACGAAATCGTCGTATTGGTAACCCTCCAGTGGGATACCTCTGATGAAGTGGACGTCCCATAGACTGATGTCGACTTCCCCATAATGAAGGTGGAATGTGTTGGTGTCAGGAGACCACCGGGTGAATAGCTCCGGTCCAAGTTCAGGCATGCGGTGGAAATGGAACTGCGATGTCCATACCGCCTCGAATAGGCCGATATACCGCAGTTCATCCCCGAACTGGTCGCAGGTATGGCGAACCCAGAACGCCCAGGCCCATTCGCTGGTGAAGTTACCCCCGGACCGCATGTCCCAATCCTTCATCCTGCCCTTCATGTCATCCGTGATGCTTTGACGGAACTTGCTCGCGTAGAGGGCCGGAGAATCCTCTGCCACAGGCTCGTCCCCGGTAATGGTCCTCGTCCTCAGGTTCAGGACATAAACATCCATATGTCCAGTTTCCCTAGCAGGATGGCCGTTATTGGTGATTTTTTAGTGAGGAAGTTCGTCCTACTAAGTCACCCCAGACCGCGGTGTGTCCACCTCGAATCCCGGCAGTGGCACCTCCTCCAGGATGCCAAAATTTCAGAGTGGGAGGTTGTCTGATAAGTGATATGCCTTCTGGGCCGGAGACAGTAGGTTGAACAAGGTCAGATTGTTGGATAAAATCACATTGGCACCATAAACCTCCTTGTTTGCCGCCATTTCAGTACTACGTGCAACGACTTCCCCCTCATCAACTCGGTTTGCCGCCATCTGGAATTTTTCGGGAGTTGGGTGAAATCAGGATGCAGTGCGCGGAATTGGAGAGTTCGGCGCGAAATCTGGCTGATTTGCGTGGAATCTTGGAGATAAGCGTGCAATCGGCACACGAAGCGCGGAAAATCCCGAACAGGCGTGAGATTACGGCCAAATTTCGGATGGAATTCCGTGCTGCCAGAGTGTTATTACGCGCAGCAGCGGATGCAATTTCGCGCACGAGAGCGGTAAGCTTATCGCGCGGAAAAAGCGGAAGTACGGATCTGGGACGGAGCGCCCCTTTTTATAGGCGAGGCCAAGGTTCTGCGCCGCGCGGAAAGATTATTTCGTGCACGTCCATATGTTTTGCGCGCCCCATCAGAATTTGGCACGTAACTTGACCAGGAGGCTCATCACATTGGCGTTTCGGCGATTCCCTTAGAATCCGATCGTTGCGACCTCTCGCCGATCCAATTCCAAGGGGGGGAATTTGTTGACGCCGAAAAAATCCCGTAACTCTCGGAAGAAGTTTCGGAATGACGAAGCGATGTCATATTCGGAATCAGAGGCCTGATCCGGGGGCCCGGGATGTGGAACACGAAATAAAGGAGGCTCCGCGCGAAAAATTGATCTATTCGCATAGAATCACCAGGTTTCACGGAATTGAGCTGTTGAGGCGCGCAATCGTGCGCGCCCCAGTTCCACGCGGCGAGCCTTTGCGCTCCGGCTGTGCTCGGCGCGATGAATTTCGCGCGCCACCTGGATTCCGCACTGGAGGTCGTCTATAAATAAAAGGTGACCCCGAACGGTTTGGGGGTTGAGGAATCCAAAGCGACTCTCATGCGCGCAATTCGGATCCCCCCCCCGTGAAAGATGACTTCCAGGTAAAGCCCTCATTTCGCATAACCTTTCCCTGTAGTTCGCCTTTGCGCTTAACTCCACTGGCATCAGTGAATTTTCCCCCTCTGCAGTATTCCATCCTTGCGCGCACTCCGTGCCTCATGCGCGCAATACCCTGTCGTGCGCGCAATACCCTGCACGTAGTTCCTTCTCTGTGCGCAATTCCTTTTCTCCAATTTTACGTCGTCCCGTTCTTTTGCGCGCAAACCTTACCTTTTGCACGCAAAACACATGACTCCTCATGTTGACACCCCTTGGCTGCCCCCTGCCCCGGTACCTAATGTCTCCCCTGCCGGGCATGCGCGCAATGCGTTGTTTTCCCACACGACCTTCCAGGCTCGTGCGAAGTAACCTCAAGGTCCCTTGGGCCATGTTTCCTGTTGCGTTGCTTTGCCTTATGCTTCTCCGCATAGGCACGCTAACGGCTATTGCTTCTTCGCATAGCCACGCTAATGTGAACCCCCCGGTGGTTCGCCCTGCGGCCCCCCTTCATTATGTCCTTGCCGATGGCTTCCCTTCCACAAGGGTTAGAGGGCGTAGGGCATGTAAGCCCTAGGGGTGTGGAGCGAACCCACCTCGTCCAAGCTGCAGGACATTAAACTGCTAAGCACCTCTTCCTTAACACAAGACGTTAAACTGTGGTCCCACCCCGTGCTTCGCACACAGGGTCCCCCCAGCTCGGACATTTTTTACGCCCATTCGTCTCCATGGCAATGGACTCTTCCTCACATGGAATTATATCCTCCTTGTCAGAGCGGCGTTTGTCCGCGGGGGAAGGGCTGCCTCAGAGCGTAAGCCCCTAGCCTTTCTTGCGGATGATTGCACCCATGCATCTCCGTACTTCCCCCCTGCCAAGGCCAGTGGAGTCCTCTTCCCACTGCGCTTTGTCGCACCACGGGCCTCCACCCTGGAGTAATCCCCGACCCCAAGGGCCGCTAACCACGCGTAAGCCCCTATTTACTCTTTGGTCCGCTCAACGCGTAAGCCCCATTCCGCTTCTCACGGACGCACCCTTTGCGACGTGATCGTCTGGTCCCTGCTGCCTCTTGTTTCCCACACTGAGCATGACTCATGTGGGCTTATAGTGCGCGTTGTCCATGACATCCTCTTATGGGTTGCCCCCGAGCGTAAGCCCCATCGCATCGAACTACGTGGACTTTGATCCGTGCTAACGCATGGTACGTAGGAAGCCTCCACGAGGTTCAAGCCCACCACCCGGTCATCCCGACCTCTCCATGTCGGTTCCCTGACCACCATGGGCCGCCTCAGAGCGTAATCCCCAAATACTTCATCCCGCATGACGTTAAACTATATCGCAGCCAGCATGACGTTAAACAATATTCCGTCCTGGATGACGTTAAACTGTATTCCATCTCGCATGACGTTAAACTGTATCGCGTCTCGCATGACGTTAAAATGTATCGCGTTCCGCATGATGTTAAACAGTATCCCCCCTCTTGGGGCATCTCAGAACGTAAGCCCCATGTCTCACTCCACCATCCATCCTAATCCTTACCCGGGATGCCACATCCCTGTGAGATCATGCCACCCTTCCCCACTCCATGATATATGGGAAGCAGCCCACGTGCTGGCTCCAACATCGGTGTTCCCCCTAGGGATCCTTCAATCTGATCCGTCTCCACAAGATGTTAAACTCGCGACATACCCCGTGTTAAAAATGGGAACATGAGGAAAACCTCAGATGGTACGTGTTCCCCGCGTTCGATGTGGGATGCCTCGGGCTTCCGCACCCTCAAGAAGCCCTGTGATGAGGGACCAAAGACAGACATGTCGACGACGCCCCAACGTGACCATTCTCCTCACCGCAGGTTGCTGTCCCGACAAGACCCCTTGGAGCATCTTGACGGAAGCAACGTAATTAACTGGCGTCCATGTAGATATGACACTGGGAATGAGATTCACGAACACGTCTTAATTCTTTGAGGGAGACCCAGACTAGGTAATGATCTCCGAGGAGGAATCCACGGAGGGAAGAACCGGCATCCCATCATCTCGGTTTCGATCAAGGAGCAGACGTCCCTGAACAAGGAACGGATGTCGCCCGCCTTTCTAAAGAGGGAATGCGGGCAACATGCAGCGCACCCTCCCCGGCGGACGGACGCCCGTGACCCGGAGAAAGCGTCGGTAACATTTTAGTACATGAAAATAACACAAATCACCATAAAACATCAAAGAAATAATATTTTCATCCAACAAATTAACAATATTGTTATATTTAAAATAAAATAATATATTATCCCATATATTTCATAAATCAGAAAAAATTAACAAACATTATCAAAGATAATATAAATCCCTTTTTCATCAAATAAAAATTCTATTTCAAGGACCTCAAGAGTATCCAATTTACATTATAAAAATATATAAACTCTATGTCGAAAATAATAATTATAATATCAACCGCATGCACATGTTAAGTATTATATATCAATCAGACATGTGTTTCTAAAGAATAAATACATATGAAGATATAAATTTCTATGATATTTGTACCATTAAAAAAATTCATCCAAATCCTCCATGAGAAACTACTATGGAACAATCCTCATATGATTCATGATTATTATAACATGATTATCCTTTATAAAACACAACTAAAAAAATATTTTTCATGTACCAACACTTAAAAACTCCAATAATTATACCTCAATGTTCATAATAACATATCTGCTTCCATGGTCATAGAATTAGACCATGAATTAGAAAATTAACTCATTCATCCCTAGTCACACATACATATGAAATTTAATTATTAATAGAATTGTGGGATTAAATTAATTTTCATCCACTTATCTATCCATTTTCATTGACAATTAATTCTTACATGCCCTTATTTGATGAACATAAAACATTACCTTTCAATAGAGCAATCTCATATGGTACGTTTTCTCACATACATGACATAGTGTAACTTTAATCATATTCTCTTAAAAGTATTTTTCAACTAAACTCCCATGAAACTCATTTCATATTTTTTGGATAGTTATATTATTCATTTTGATGTTTTTAATAATTTAATGAGATATTTGATTAGGTTAAATTTGAAGGTTTTCTATCATAGCTCTAATTTAATTTGGTTGCTCCTGATGAAATTTATTGCTTCTTCTATCACATATAGATATAATAAGATTCATCCTAGTTAAATCCATTATATAAAACCATATGAATATTCTGAATAATATAATGAGTAATCATCTAATGATTTGAAATCATTCTAGGGATGTATAAACTGCGGATTATTTTTTCAACCCATGACATTTTAACATAGTTTATCCATTAATTTTATCCATTAATATCCTTTATAGTGATTCAAAAATAAAATGTAAATTATTCAAATAATATACCCAAAGAGTTTCAATATTGGTATGTAGTATGAGTACTAAACATTGTATATTGGTTAGGATTTTGTAAATATAAAATCTTCCTCATCTATAGTTGTTACCTGAAGGTGCTTCTATTTGATAGAGGCATCCTCATACTAGTATCCAAACATGGATATATTTTTCTACGAAAAATATTTATGTCACATACCACAACATTCATCAAAATTAGCACACATATTAAACTTATAATTATTATATCCATTGATAATGAATATGGGATAGGAATTAAATGAAAGTGTTATATTAGGTGATGAGTAAGGTAAATATAATATATATAGATTAATATATTCTAGTTAGTAAAAAATAAAAATTAGTATGTGATAACATGTTCAAGACTTATTGTAATCACACCAGATAATTTAATTTTCTTAATAAATAAATTTTTTATAAGTTTTAGATAAATTAAATACATACGATATGAAATTATAGAATCATATATAATTATAAATTATCAATGAGATAATATAAGAGTAATAAGATTTAATTTTATTCAATTTAGATAGTCGTAGAAAATCACTTCCTTATTCAAGGATCATCTTAAAGACCGTCACTGTGGACAATCATATATAATGGAAATGCCTACCCATTAATTTCTAGATTTATCTATGTAGTAACACAAATCATGTTAATTCCTTCATCCCTTATGAGTTTATTAACTCCATTATCTCTTAAGTGTTTCTCAGCTCCATCGTTATTACCAAATGAATTGTAAGGATATAATATACCCACCCATCAATGATTTGTATTGTAACAATATGTCATTGTATTATAACATAAACACCCATAATATTTTTATAATGGAACCATATATTTCATAATTATAATACATTCATATGTATGAAATAAGATTATAAAAACATTTATTATTACATCATAGATTATCACAAGGAAAAAAATATCAGTATATAAAATATTTATATTAATATAATTAGAATAAAATTTTAGAAATAAAAATGATGGTAACATTATATGATATCCCTATAAACTTATAAGATACATACAATACTATTTCTATAGATGAAAATAGATTTTATGAAATTCATGAAAATTTTCTTAAGGAAAATATTGATTACTTTTAAAATCACATATTTAAAAAATATTATGGAATTCATTTTCATTAAAAATGAACATATTAACATGTTA
The DNA here is from genome assembly GCA_963277665.1 of Viscum album. Taxonomy (NCBI): domain Eukaryota; kingdom Viridiplantae; phylum Streptophyta; class Magnoliopsida; order Santalales; family Viscaceae; genus Viscum; species Viscum album. The sequence continues at coordinate 502,297 of CAUJRU010000211.1, forward strand.
AGGAATATTCATATTGAAGATAATATAGAATAATTGGAAAATTCTTTCATGTATTGAATGAAAAAAACAATATATTCCTATTTTCGGTAAAGAGTGAAATGTACCCCATACGGAAAATGACAAAAATATTCCATTAAATAATTTTTATAGAACATACAAAATTGGAAAAATGAATTTAATTAATAAATGGAGAATATATAATACATTATTAAAAATAATTTTTTGAAAATGTGGATATGGGAGAAATGGTTTTCTACTAAAGAGAAAAAATTTGGTAAGTTTTCATTTAAATTCTTATTCCAACAAATGAATTACAAATTGATTGGAAAATGAAATGAAAATATGAAATTAATTGAAATTACTTGTCAAGAAGAAAATATATAGGATTTATGTGATATATATCATATAAATTAATCATTGGAAATGATGAATAAACAATCTCTATAAAAGTGTATTTGTTACATTAAACCATTATAGATATCTCACATATAATTATAAACAGAAATGAGAGAAATATCATAATGTTGTATGCTAAATAGCATGACCATAACGGTATTTTTGACTAAAAATATTCAAGGGGGTATTAGATAAACGCTCAATATTGGTTACATGAATGACATATCATATATGTTGCATAAGAAAATTTGAGATGGAAAACACTTACCACTTTGATAAAATATGATTTAAAATTCCATTGATGAAATAATTTTAGTTTTATCCTTAAATAAAAATAATTAATCTGCATTAATTATACATAAATTAAATATATTTTTATAAAAAAACTCATAAAGAATATCTTTATCACATAGAAACTGTCTCAATGAATAAATCTTGGGATGCGGAACACATACAAAATTAGTAATTTTTTAATAAAAAGTTATTAGAATAATAAATATGGAATTTTCAATAAATCAAATGAATTAAAATATATATATATTTTTAAAATATTATTGGGTTTATTGTAACCATGTAAATAAAAAATAGAGGTATATCACTAGGAAATGTATCTAAGAAGTGAAATTGTCATGAACCACTAACCATAAATATGACATGATTCCCAAGCACTCTAATCTATAGTATAATTATTCCATATCGATTAAAATTATATTTGAGAACCATAAACTTGTTTATAATATCATATAATTTCAACTTATATAATTTCAACACCCATTTACTGAAACTTATATATTAAACATATGATTTCAAGTGTTAATTGCGTCGTTTTTCATGTACGTTTTAGTTGGGAAGTGGTGTTTCTCATAGGTTAATCATAGTTACTACATATAAATAAAGTAAATAATGAATTATTTATAATATATAATCATTATAAAAATATTTATAACCAATAAAATTTTGTGGCAGTTAAAAATGAATTACATAAATTCATAGAGATAATAAATTGTAAGAGCACATGAGTGATGCATTCATATTTTAATAAATGAAAAAAAAAATATAAATGATATTGAAATCATCTTGTATTAGGGTTACATCATAAATGAAAATTAATTTTTTTCAAATATATACCTAATAGTATCCATATAAATCATAAATTATAAATAAATTGAATCGCTTCATAGAGGTTGTAGTCCACCCATATTCTCTAAAGAAACTATTGTTTACCGATTTATTGGGAGTTAAGAAGGTAGATAATATCATATAAATATAGATGAGTAATTATTTAATAATTATAATATGTAAACATTAAATAAATCCTTATGAACCCCATGAATGATTGTATGGAAAAAATAGTCATATCAATACGTGGAGGCAATAGTCCATACATACACATGGGTGATAATTTTATATCCCGCATGATGGAGAGTGGTGGAAAATGTTTATTCAATCATAATAATAATATCTAAACATATAAATTATATTTTATTATTAAATATTTATGAATAAAATATGTTCTATGTGTTAATGAAAAAATAAAATTGAATGATCTTGGATAATATTTATACCTATTAATTAAGAATCCTCTATTGGGTTACATCTTATACCAGAAAGGATTTGTATTAAGATATGAAAAAATATATGGGATGATGGTAACGAATCATGGAAGGTTGTTTATCAGTTATTTTAATATCAACATAGATTAAATTTAATAAATACGGATGGAGAAAGTGTTCCTGATTATAGGTAGTTAGAGGGACACACATGGAGTTTCCTAAAATATTTCTTTAATATATGGTTTCTTTCATGGTCAAGTAGATAAAAAATGGAAAAAACATTATTTTATGAAAATGTATGGTTTAAAAATTTTACAAATAGAAATTATAAATTGATGAACCAAAATCCTACCCTTATAACTAGGTATAACTCCCCCATGTAAATTCATTTTGTCATTAATTGTGGTAACAGAATATTTCTTTTATTCAATTCACTATGAGAAATAAATAATATACTATAAAAAATTATTTTATTTTATAGATTAAATATATATAATTATTTCTTCCATTGAAATTTACTATGTGTATTCAAATTTAATTTTAAATAATCCTAAATTTCATAAATAAAACAGATTTTCGGTCAATGAATTTTTAAGCATAAAATTTAAATTACTCCAATTATATGGATTATAAAAGAAATTAAATTAATGTTAAAATATATTATTGAGTATATAATTTTTTTAATTTTTATTAAAACCATTAATAAAAAGGCATTAGTTGATTTTATTTATATAATAATATATTGTGTGCACAAAATATAGTTGTTGAGAAATGTTTTTATAGATAAAAAAACTAATCATACGAAAATCATTTATAATAATTATTCTAATGTAATTAATATGATTACTTTAGAATAAAAGAATCTAATTTATATTTATGATAAATTGAAAAAAAAATTGAAACTAAATGATAGTTTTTACATAAATCAGTATTTTTCACTATTTACATAAAAATTAATAGAAAAACCCAGTATATTTACGCTATGATTTTTTGGAATTATGATTTTGAAATTTATATTAATTTTATGAAATAAAATATATAATTATTTTGAAAAAATTTATAATTATCATTCTCAAAATGATAATTACACTATTTTTGAAGAACACCTATATGATGATATTAAAATAAATTTTATGAATGTGGGGTAACTATTTACTATGAATTAATAAATAAAATTTTATTAATTTAGACCATGATAAATTTTTTTATAATGTTATTTTTACAATTAGTGCCTCTAATTCAATGGATTGTTAATAAAGGGTAATTATATCAATATTCATTAAGACTATGGATTTTGTGTGAAGTGAGTATCCGACACATAAAGATTATTTAAGGAAAACTATATTCTAAAATATCATGGTTTTATAGATCCCATCCTTAAAATACAAAATAAAATGGAAAATTTCTCCTTTGTTTATGATGATACCATTTCCTAGAAATTATATATTTTTATGTCACCACCAATATCATGATTATATTATATACAAAATAATTATAATTACATACATAGAATAGAAAAAATCCTCACCAGAATCCAAAACAACCCTTAATATCCCTTCATGTATTACATGATTATATAAATTTTATATTCCGTTATATTAGTTAAAAAAATTATTTAATTGAAAAAATACATAGTACTATTTTTAAAAAATTTAACCAATGAAACAATTTATCTTCTTCAGCCAATGTCAAAAACAGTTACGATACGAACTAAGAAATAAATTTACCTAACACATGGATAATATGAGAAAAATTCCAAAAACCTAGATAATATTATAAACACAGTCCTAAAACAAGTCCTAGATAAATACCATTGATTACATATCATCTTTTCATGTCCCAAAATAACACAATATTTATTGAATATAGAAAGAATAATAGAACATTAACAAAAAATAATGATCAAATTATTTCAAAAATTAATAATTAAATTCATCTCTGCATTCAATAAATAATATCACATTTTTCTCATAAAATAAATTTTTCTCAAATAGTCATGAAAACTCATAAATAAAAAACACATTTTATATTCATTGATATAATATTTTTATTAAGAAAATTAAATATGAAAATCTTTAATTTAAACCTTTTAATAAACATTTATAATCAATTTATCAATATCCATAATTATTCCATAATTAATTCAATCATAATAAAACCAATTTAATTTAGAGTAATAAAAAATACATAAAACTTATGTATTTTATATCACTCTCCAAAACACATCAGAAATTCCTATAATTTAGTATTATGAATTTTACCTCATTTCACATGTATTCTAATGCACATATATATATATATATATATATATCTATTTCAGAATTAATATTAAATCACAACATTTAATTTCAAAAAATAATTCCATACCAAATCGCAAAAAATAAAACCACGATTAAATAGTTTTTAGTGGTATAAAATATGATTTTAACAATTTAAAAAATAGTCAAAACATAAAAATGGATACATAAATATATTGATAAATCCCATTAAGTTAAATCATCAAAGTAAACAAGTATTCCACAATTTTCCCCATTTATTCAAAATATACCATATTTATTTTAACACTTCCATCACTAATTTTTTTTATAAAATAATTTTATTACATATATATTTATTAAAAAATTCTTACCCAATAAATATCAATTTTGATGACATTTGGATCACATAAAACAATAAATAATAAAATCAATATATATTTGATTTATATTCACTCAATTAAATTCCATAGCGTGTAGGAAGACACATTCCCTTAACTTATAATATAAATTTTACCTAATTTGAATGAATAACCCCACATCTATCATTTTAAATCTTAAATTATAGTAAAATAGAAACGTTGAGGGTTATTTTATTGTAATACCTTGTAAATCAGGATTCAAATTAAGAAATATACTCTGATTTTTAAAAACATTCTTATAAGTGTCTAACTACATAATTCAATTAGGATTCCATCACAAAATAGATGAGAAATAAAACCAACAAAGAACAGAGTGAACATTATATTATAGGGAGTAATCGTTGTAAAATGAACTGAAAAAGAAAAAATAATAATTTCATAAAACAATCATCAATAAATAATTACTTTAATTACATTTTTTTAAAATTAACTGTGAATAATTCATTGTATTTGGTTACCAGTAATAGGATACGCATCGTCATAATGACCAGTTAGAGCCTAGTAATAAGGAACATGATGTGTCAAAAACTAACCCATACAACCAAGTACACTGATACTTGATCCAATTGTAACAGTATAAAAAAGGGAATTCACAATCCCTATTGGTTCAAAAATATCACCTAGAACCATACAATATAAGAGTGGAAAAAGTTTCCAACTTTAAAATAATAGAAGAAACATACACATGTCATCATTCTCAAGGAAAACACCCAAAGGAGACTATACTAAAATCCAAACAGGTATAACAATGATCCTACCCAGTACATCATAAAACTACCTGAAATAAAAATTAAACAACATAAAACCAAATGGAAATAACACTCAATGACCCAAATGATCTTCATCCACCTCCTCCATGTGGTTATTTCCCATTGATCAAACATAGAATAATTAAATCTATAAACACCAAAAGTAAAGGTAGGTTGTGATTTAAAATCCCCAAAGGGACACGACAAGTCTTTTATAGGAACTTTATAATAATAATATACAATTACATGTGATCAATTTCAAATAAAATTAGAACAGTAGATCAGTTTCAAGTTAAAAAAACATGTTTTACATTTTAATGGATGGTATAATTTAAAACAATGACTTATTTAACATTTTTATATTAAATAGTTTATATAATTCATAAGCAATGTGTAATTATGTTATATATATATATATATATAATTTAAAAAATTAGAAACATGGTCATACGCCAAGATGTATGATAGTTTATAGTTGTTGGATCCTCACACATATCAAATTTGTGATCATGTTAATATGTGTGCACACATCCTTCAAACAAGACTAAAAAATTATTCATCATAATCCTATTAGGGAAAAGACCCAACACAAAAAAAATATATTATATTTTAAAATCATCAATCTATTTATAGGGAATTATCATCCTATAATTTTTTTCCAAATAACCCAGTAACTATAGAAGTGTTCAAATTATCAAATAAAAATTAAAATATGACAAAAAATTGTTTAATGTAGAACGTCCCCATTTTCTCATTTAAATATTTGAATTGATCTTTCAAAAATTCATGGGTTTTTAATAAATTGGTTCCTTTTTTGAGGATAAAAGAAAATGGTTTATTTTCTATATAATTTAATTTATTCTATCCAACTAAATTTCCCAAATCAATTTCATTATTCAAAATCCACAATTTCTATCAAATTCATGTCACAAATCAATTCATTGGAATTAGGGTTTCTCCAAAAAATCGATATAATTTCAATTTTAATTTAAATTCAATTCAAATTATACTTTAATAGTAAAACTAAATGAAAATAAAATAATCATGAAATTAAATGTTAAATTAATTGGCCAAACTTTTACGGAATGACATAGGTCAACACTGAGATCACATACCACAATGCCTGTAATTATAAAAACCAAATAAAAACATAAAAAATGGAGATATGGGAATAAATAATACATCCAAAATCCAAAACAAAGGTTTTTACAAACACAAATAGTTAGGACATCGAGAAAACTATTTTGAGGAACAAATAAAAGAGTGGTAGAGAAATAATGGGAGAATATATCCTACTAGAGAAGAATGGAACGACATTATCCAAGATTCATTCATCATTGTAATATATTTGGAGGATCCAAATGGGTTATTTGGAGATATATTGTACTTTAATTTCATAATACACTGATTTATGGTTGAGTAGAAGGTTATATGGGTGTTATAGAATGTAAAAATTATCTATCATAATTAAAAAGTCTACTCCCAATATTTCATGGAGGGGGATTTACTATTTTCCAACCCCTTCTCCCAAACAGTACAACCCTACTATGGGGTTCAATGTTTCTCCTTGGTGGGAGTAAATTCCTTAAAACCATATGATAATCATGAAAAACATCGCTGATTATTATTTCCTAGTTTACCATGTGTAGGTGTCCAATATGGGATATTGTTCTCCAAATGTGGACAATCTAGAAATTTTAAAAAATTTCAAAATTTTCTCCTAAAGAACACCTAAACAAAACCCTACCAATGAAATAATCAAAATAGGCTCATCGAGTTGCTAAAAATACTTAATGTATGTTACAATCTCTCATATATAGAAACATTATATCCCCAAAAGATGATTAAAATGTCTCCAGTTAAAAAGGATGAGGCCATTGCCCCCTCATCAGTTCCTATCTCCACCATGTCTCATGAGTATCTGAACCATTCTTCCATTACACTTAAACCAATATAATTACATTCCATGATGTACATTGGTTTCAGAATTAGCTATCCTAACTTGATTACCAATCATGGCTAAATTAGTCTCAACATCATGACCACTCCAACTCAAAACAAGATATGGATCAATAGGAAACCTTCTTCGATGTGATACATGAAATACATTATGTATCATCATCAATTATGGTGGAAGTTATAAACTATAATTCATTTTCGTTAACATTTTGTCTACCTAAAAAAGGTCCCACAAAATGAGTATCCATATTTCTATACCTCCCATTATTTCAATGACCCAGACATTTTGAAACATTCCAGAACACCATATCAAAAACAAAATCTCCAATTCTCTATAAAGATTATCGGTATATGATTTATAACATATACTTTCTATCAAAATTTTCTGAAAAATCAACTGAATATTTTCTATTATCTCTTCAAATAATATTTTTCTTTCAAATTAACTTTCACCCATCTCCCTCCAACACAACATATATTTTCATGGACATCAATATAAGGTCTCGAAAGGATCCATCCTAAACATGTACAGGAAACTGTTGTAATAAGACAAATGAACTATCCCTAAATAGTATTCAAATCATTCACTGATCTCAAGGACATAGGGATGAATCATATCCACATAAAACCATATAACTCTATATATCTATAAATCTTTCAATGCATGGTATGTAATACTAAAACATAACTGAGGTCCTAGTGCCCTTGAAGGCCTATTCAAAAGATATAAGAAACCTGGTGATCCCTATTAGAGACTAAAAAATATATAACTCTACGAAAATGAATAATATCCCTAAAATATAGATTTCCACGTTCAACTACATTAATCTTATCATGATTGTTTACAATGTGAGGCAATTTTTCCAAACAATCGATCACTACACAAATTAAATTCTTTTTTTTTCTGGGTTTGTGACAACCCAAACACATACGCGCATAGAAATATCATAAAAATTCCTCATTGGATATGGATGTGGGTGAAACAAATATGAATTCCCTGGTGCACAACCTACACCATTTTTCATGTATAAAAATGAGAGGAAAAAAATAAAAAAATGTCATTTCCGAAACCTAGATAGCATAATTGATGCTTCATTTCATAGAAAACATTTTTATGTTCCTAGGTGCACCACCCAAATGTTAATAATGAAATATGATAAAACATATTTCATTATGAATAACGGTATGAGAATATTGTTCTAAAAACATTGAACAAACACCATTAATAAAAACCACTTATAAGCAGTCTCCCCGCCATACATATAGTCTCTAATGTTTCAAAATTCATCATCAATAGGATTTTCCTAAATAAATTTCTGAAGAACATTAATGGTCGGATGAACACTATACATGGATACCTAGAACCTGATTCCAATAATCCTAGATGAAACTATGAGATAATATCCATCATGCTTCACTATTACATGTATTCTTTAACAACCTGGGTTATAAGATCACTACTCGTGGAATCTATGATGAAATTTTATTCCCCCATGGTTTAGTCAATATCATAGCCTAATGATCCAAAGTACTCTTCTAAATTCATATAGTAGAGATTCAAATATTTTTGAGATAATATATTACAAATTCTACTGTGTTCAGAATACATGGTAAATAATTATAGTAAAAGGAAATATCACCACATTTTAAGTTCATGAATCATAGCTTCATGTTCATGGTCGTGGTTCAGATAACTATTCTATTGTGGTACATGTTGAGAAGACCCATAATGATGACATAACCACCACGCATAAGAACACATCCAAAACCTAAACCTGATATGTTAAGGAAGTCCACATGGAAATGCCCCTCCTATAGTAGGGTCAACACCGATGCATTTTTCAAAAGGCATTTCACTCCAACAAAACAATGAAACTTATCATAGCAACAAATCATTAATTAATTAAAATCTAGATCTATTATTGGAAGATCCAACATCGCGAATTCCTTTAAAAACTATCGATAATTCCCATCCAAATAAAGGATGCCCAAAATATAAATAAAAGTTTGTGGTGTTTTCCATATTATAACATGTTTCAACATTATCAATATCAAATTGTATACCATGTTTTTTCACCACGCTTCACATGAAAATTACATCCCAAATCATGAAATTACATTTTGATATATTATCAAAAATTCTATGTTTTTTGCACAAATCTAGAACTTCTCTCTAACAATACACATGATCCCCCTAGTACATATACTAAACAATTATATATTCTAAAAGGATATAAATGAATGTATCAAGATTTTTTTAGAAAATAATGTTTATTAAATCCATATATACTATTAAGTCATTGGATAGATGAAATGGCATACAACTGTTCTCATAATGGCTATACCTACTCCAAATGGAGTTTGCTAAGTGTAATATTATTTTATTTCCAACTAGTTATAAGATTATCAAAGATCCATCATCGATAATAACCTCACCCATTTCAATTAGTAAAATATATCCTCAATATGTGTTAATATATAGGTATTAATTACAATAACTAAATTTTGTATTTGTAAATTAGCATAAATGGGAAGTGACCGATCATCTTTCTTTTCATAGAGAACAAGGTCCACCTAAGGTGACCAAATAGAGAATATAAAGACATTATATAATAGAAAATATAACTGAGTCATCAAATCCTTAATTTCATCTACTACCATGTGGAAAGAAGGAATTGAAACTGGATGTGTACCAATTACTAAATCAATAGAAAACTCCACCTCCAAAACTGGTGTAAAAAATCAAATATTTAGAAGGAAAAACTTCATCAAACTTGATGAAAAAATGAGGGAGATAATAAATAATATATTATTTATATAAGTCAAATGAGATCAATGATATTACATATCCACAATCTGAATTAGAAGGTATGGTTCTACTCGACCTGAGGTCCCATTCTCCCTAAAATATAAGAAACACGCCATTGGTCATATTGAAGAAGATCTAGAAATGATAAAAATAAATTAAATCTTTATTAGTAGTGATCCACTCAATCTAGAAAATGATGTTAAGAGGTTTCATGTTAAGAATAATAAAATACAATGAAAGATGAATATCTAATAAATAGAAGACACATGTCAAATAATAGAGACAATGCACTATCTCTATTTCTATCAGAGTAGTAATTTAAATTAAATAAGATAAAATTATCACAAGAAGATTTAGTATATTAAAATCATGAGATGAAATTAATGAATGAAATGTAGAAGTATAAAAAAGTTTATCAATAAACATGAATCTAAAATGATGGTACTTCTTATGGTTACTGGAACTATAGTTTCTTCTTCTAGAGACTCTTATAGTACATGAAGAAACTTCATTACAGATTCTTATAGTTGTAACCCTTTAGTTCATTAATAAACTGATTACACCACATTAAATTTTGGTAATGATAATATCATTCCACTACGTGGATTAAAATTAAATTGATTGAACATCTTATAGTGACATAAGCTTCAACAGAAACCACATACATTGGGTTCCTCAGTGAATGACTTTTTTTGATTTCTCGATATTGAATCAATGGTAGTAAATCAAAGGGCCACTTCCCGACACTGCCGGAGGTCTAAAAGAACTATTCTTTCAAAAATCATGATGAACCTTATCTTTCATTCTGTTTACATTGAAAGAACTCATGGATATTACACTAAGAAGAAACAAACTTTTTAAAATTCTAATAGTTCCACTTGATCATGCATGACCATAAATTACACATACATAATGTTAGCATAAAAAGTCAGAATCAGTAAGAAAACATGATAATGAAAATCATGTCATCTTCCCATATCAAATATATAAGTCACCATCATCTCATTCGATACAATCTCAAGTGAAAACAACACATGTTCAGTACTGAAACGTATATACTCTATTATGGTCCTGTCAGCATGCTTGAGTTCAAAAAACTCAGTAGTATTAGAAAAACTATTGATTCAAGATATAAATTGTCAGTGAAACAAGATTTAATATACTACCACTACAATACCTCATTCTTCTTCATTTCCACCATAGTATCCCACTGTCTCCTTAAAACATCCAAATTAATAGTGGAACATTTCACCCTAACATCATTATGTGTCTCTAAGAACAAAAAAATAGCTCAAGCCCTCTTAACCAATACTCATCAATTTAGTGATTGTTTGAGCCTCAGAATGATTGTGTCTTCTAGTGAAGGTAATAGTGTGCACGGTTATATATAAAATACCTATATGGAACCATAGATAGAGGTTTATTTTGAATGGGTCGACCTGAATACCTAAGAGCATAGACATAATTCACAATAACCTCAATATGATTATGGTATATGTGAGGATATTTTCACTATGGTTCATTAGTTTCTTCCTCATTGTTTCTATTCACACAAATTCTCGGAGGCATAGCGCTACGAAAATATACATAAAACATTGAATAAATTATATGATTACTCATATCAACACTAAAATAATATAAATATGGGAAATTTATCTAATGAGATAAATAAAAATGATTTTTAGTTCCAACATATCAAATTCATAACCATGTAAAACACTAGAAATAATCCTCAAAACATCTTTTTCAAGCCACCTATAGTGAGATTATTATCATTATGGTGAGGGATAGCCTATAAATCAATCACATCTACCACCTATGTCCAGATAATATTATGCAATTGTATGCTAACGAAAACAAAAGAATATTAAAATGGTTCTCCAATAGAAATTTTTCAAAAATCATCATAGATAAGAGGGTATTATTATGCCCGAGATACCACTGAAATAGCATGGAAGGGATTCATGATCCCCATGGGCTGGAGAGTATCTCCAGGCCTTATAAAGGATAAAGTGGGAATGATTTTTCCTTATAAATATAGTGCAATAAATAAATACAAGTCAACATTCTCAATGAAAACACAAATGTGAGACTACACCATAATTATAAAATGTATAAATTAAGACAAAATTTACATCATAAATTTACCACAAATACAAGAAAAAACCCAACCCCCAATTGAAAAATCAACCTAATCCTCAAAAGATAAATAACCACCTCACCTATCTTCTATTTCCCCACTTCTTGAACCTAGATGTCAGAATTCTATAAACTCCTTGAAGGGAAAAGAATGTTGTGATCTAAAATCCCAGTATAGTCCCACCAAATATTCCATAAAAACCTTCTAATAATGATAAACCATTAAATTATCTCAATTTCATATAAAATAAGAACGAATGTACAATTTCATATTTAATAAAAACATGATAATAATTTTGATTAATGGAATCATTTTAAACAAATATTTATCAGAAATTTATATAAAAAATAGTTTATATAGTTCACCTAGTGTGTGTAGTGATAATTTACTGTCAATGGAATATAACCTATTAGTCTCACTAATCAGCCGTAGAGGGGTGTCAGGGTTTCATTCCCCAGTTTTTTCATAATGCAACTTTTAAGTCTTATAACCGGTTATAGTGGTCGAAGTCTGTTTTTAAATCCCATTAATGATATCTAAATTCCCTCAAGAGTTGGTCATCCCTTGAATTACCAAAATGTGTTCATTTTTCCTTAGTGTCACCCTTTTTTCCATACATTTTAGATCCGCCCCTATTACATGGTAATTCTATTAAAAAGAAACCCTTCAACTGACAACCATTATCACCACCTCTCTAAGTGAAATTATTAGATACAAATTAATTCCATCATGTGTAATCGTACAACTATGTGGTGAAACCATGATCTTCCTTTAATAGTAGTTCAAGATTTTTTCCAACACTGTAACTTCAGGATCTCAACTTTTTATTGCCCTATAACTATTTCATTCATCTTCATGGCTAGTGTCTTTATTACCATGGTGAGTTTAGAGCCCCCTTTCCTGAGGATAGTGGTGCCCCTGTGTTGGAGCCTTTCCTGCTAATTATTGGATCCCTCTGAGTTCCTCCCCTGCAATTTGTGCATGCCCAGTTCTTGGAATGAGGGGGAAAACATCGTTCGTTTATCATTAAGTATGGATTTTCCCTTCGTATCTATTTACTGTATCATTTAGTTTGGGTATGATAATGTTCCAACTAGGATGGATGAATCCAAACATTAAAAAAGATAATAAATGGTTTTTAAATATTTAAGGGGTGTGTTTGATGATGTTATGGTACTCTTTTACCCTTTATTATATGTTGCAAATTTTGTGGTCCTATGTCCACTAAAAATCATGGTCATTGGTGTTCCTTTCTTCCATACTAATGAAACACTATTTTCTGGATATTTTTGTGATTGAATGTATATAAAATGGAAACTAGTTAGTCACATAAAAATAGTTGATTAAATGGATACCCAATGAATAATAATCCTTGTGTGGTTATCCTGATTAACCAAATGAAAAGACAGAACTAAATGAATGGAATATTTAAATCTGAAAACTCTCTTGCTCTGTTATGGTGTTGTTTACGGTTGACACTTGTGATTTGACATGGATAGGGAAGGGATATCCTATTGTGATATTATTGTTTTTTGGACATAATTCCATGTGGAGACGCATGCTGGTTCATGGATTGGTTCCAATACTTTGACAGATCCAACAAATCCCTTTTGTTGTTGTGACATTAAAGAGAACCGGGTGTGAATGATTAAATTACAGCTTGGTTGTTTTCATTCTTTGGCTAGTGTATATTCCTGTTAGTTTTCTAATTTGTGAATAATTATCTAAATTGAATTACTTGAATGTGATAATAATAATAGGTTCAATGGGAAATTAATTTCCGAGAGTGATTTTTGACCTGGTTGTGATTATGGTGATTCTTACGAATAAATAGTAATGAGGGTGTTTCTATATGGTCTGGTTTTGGAACCCCTAGGTTTGGAAGAGTGTGTGATTAACTATATGTATAATTTAGCTTTTATGTTTCTTATTAACACAATATCCATGTTTATCACTTCGTGATGAACACCTACATTTCATGGGGGAGGGTGTTATTCCAAACACTATTATTAGTGGATGGTTAATAACTAATTTTCTGTTCCATTTCCTGAGTATCCCATGTTTCTTCGTGTAGGCTTTGATGGTCTGAGGTCCATTATAGAACAATATTCTTCAGGCAGGGAAGTGTGGTCATTGGACCAGGTGTGTGCGGGTAGGTTGTTTCCCAAGTGTCTTCAGGAAAAAGTCTAGGTGTCTTCAAGCGTGGTGTTAGTTGTTCACAACCCAATTGTTTGTGGTCATGGTTACACTTTTTTGTTATGGCCCTAGAGTTTGCGGGAGGGACGTGTGTTAGTGGTATCTCAGGTGTGTGTGGTTGGGATATGGATGTGGGAATGTGGTGAGAATGGCAGGGGAGGTCTCATGAGTAGGACTTCATCAATAACCAGTGGTAATGTGCTGCGAGGTACCCAAATATCGATGTATTATTACAATTACTTTACTTGACTTGTGTTATTTGGGGAGTGTTCCTTGGCGAGGTTTGGGTGGATAGTTTTACTTACTATGTTCCTTGGTTATATATTTTATCGTGGGGCATCAGAATGCCTCCTCACTGGTGCACGATAACCTATGGTTCTCCCTACTGAGTATACTTGTATACTCACCCTACACATATTAAACTGCTTTCAAGTTTCCAAGAGGAATACGAGGACTGTGACATGCCCTAATAGTTCGAACATTGGGAAATTTGTTTTTTTTGTTTTTATTTTCCTTGGAAGTTACCTTTAGCTTTTTTTCTTGTACCTTTTAGGACATTATTTTGGATCATACATATTGTAATGGACTGTTTTGGATTAATTTTTTTTCTAGTTTGGTGTTGTTGGGATTTTCTATCTTATCCCCTGATCGTAATAAATAATGAAGGTAATGCCTTACATATTACATGGGATTATATACCATTAGTTCAAGCCACCACTCCAGGGAAAATTAAAGGCGGGTCTCTGGGGTCATTATCTCTCCATTAACATGAAAAAAAGAAGGGTCTAGCAGTTTGATGTCCCTTCCCACGTCTTGGGGATGGTGGGTCATGACAGAATGGTATTAGAGGGAGGTTTTTTGTCCTAGAGGTATGATTGTTTTTTGATATAGGATACTCATAGATATCGTATTGATGATGAGATTAATATTTATACGCATGTCCCTTTGACAGTAGTCAATGTGGACTCGTCAACATCCGATCCTTGATAAGACCCTCCACACTATTTTTTTTTCTGAGTTATAATGTTTCAATCTATTTTTAGTGTTTTAACATACTAGCGTGTTTGAAAGAAATAAGCAAATAAATACCGAATATTTCATGAGATAAAAAAAAGGAAAATTATATCAAAACTATTCAAAATACAATTTCCCAATTTCTAATTTTAGTAAATAAATTTATAATTAAGAACCAAAATATTGGGTTTGAATCAATTAATGAAATTTCCAAGATGACAAAAAAATGGTTCTTACAATTAAAATTTAATTTATTTTATCAAAATTCATTTCAAAAATCAATATAAAAAATCAAATCAGTGTATTTCCATAAAATCATATTCACACACCAATTCAGTGGAATTGGATATTTTAACCAAAATCATTTCCATTTAATTACAAATCCCAATTTACAATAGATTTTTTTTTCAAAATAAAATTGAATGGAATTAAATTATCTAAAAAGATAAATGTTAAATTAAATAAAAAATACTATATTAAACCAACATCCTCAACACTGAGATCATGAAACCCAATTCCACAAACAGAAAAAACAAAAAATAACACAAGTATTGGAGACCAAGGAATCATACCCAGATCAAAGATCCTATAAAAAAGAGTTTAGATCCACCATAAATAAGGATATCTATAAAACCCAATTAATGAAACAAGAATAGAGTGGGTGTGATAGAACAAGATAAGATATCTTATCATATAGGAATGAAATTGTGATCACCTATCTTTGATCTAATTCAGAATAGGTTTGGAGGATTCAAAATGGGTTATTGGGATATCTACAGTCATTGGAGTTCATAATACCCTGATTTAAGGTTAAAATTGAGGATATATGGGGTTTTTTTTGATATTGTAAACTAATTATAGGAATTAACAAATTCTATGTGAATGATTTCCTAGAGCGTCCCCCAAGGTTTCACAAACTGTGCACCATAACCATGCGCCACTATTATAGGGTTCACAATTTCTAATTGGCGGTGACCTAGTTTTTTAAATCATCCACTAACAATGTAAACCCTAACATCTTGAATTTTTTTTTTCCATAGACAGGAACATGGTTTTGGAAAACTGTGCGCAAACTGTGCATTGACTAGAAATTTCCATAAATTTTCACATTTTCACCTGAAGAATCACTAAATGAGACACAACAGAATAATGATAAAATAGAGTGTTGAGGAATACCTAAAACAGTAACATGATGATATATGATTGATAGTTATGAAGAGTCATTCTTTTTTTCCATATACCTCATTTTTAATGCATTATCGATACTTTTTAGTGGTCCATGATAAAGATGATATAGTTTTTATATATCTATATGATAAATACCCTTACTATAATCATGTAAAAAAACAAATATAAAATAAAAATAAATCAAATTAAATATCCATAAAAAATATATTTGGATAATAACATGCACTGTAACCAAATGGGTTTAAACACTAATTTTATATGTAGTAGCTAGAAATAGTATAGGTCACATAATTTATTAGAAAATGGATATGGGTTATCCATAGTTTGTTTTATTAAAGGACTCACATAATTGAAGGTCCATGGTTTTTCGTGGTACTACATTGAGTTCAGAAATGGGGGGTATAGTTCAGACATAAAATCTATAAACCATGAAACTCATTAAGAGAGGAATAAATAATTGGAAAAATATGTACTAAACCATGAATATGTATTTTATTATTGAATGTATTCCATTAAAAGGGTAACATATAAGGGTGGAAATTGTAATCACACATTGGGGATGGATTTTATGAAACTCGTAATGTAAAATTGGGGTGATATGTTTCTTAGAGGATTGAACACTTTTTAAAATCGAATTTGGGGCATGATAAGGATTTTTTTAGTGGAATTTATAATGTGGTATGAATAATATTATTATACAGACCTCCATTGAATAGGATAAATTATTTGGTAATCCTATGAATCTTCCATATTCGTATAGTATGGTGGGGTGTTTAATGGTGGTTCATACAAATATTACATACCTTAGGGAACAATCTATTGGGTTTTGGGATATGACTTGATGGAAGGTGTGCAATTTGTGAGAGTTTGATATTATAATTATAAAAAATTAGTATATATGAAATGTTCCACCAATTTTGAAAGGATAATTTGTATTTGTAGACTTCTCATTTCATGCTAGTATGATGGTCTTTAGGAGGTTATCATTTTATCTACGGGATATAAATTTGATATTTGGGTCTAGGGGATGATATAGGTTTTGATAATAATGTATCCTATCTTGAAGAAGTTAGATATCTATTGAATTATTAAATGATAATATTAAGCACTTGTGATATCTATATTATACATTTGTTGTCATATTCCTTTATTATAAGTTCCCGAACTTATACATTTACATAATATTGAATTAAACGAATAATTCACATTGAGGATCTTTTCAGGTTGAGAGTTTTGAAAATTAGGACATAACTATTACATCTCAAAATATTACAAGGTAGAAACTTATACATAGCTTCTATTTTTCTCATAAAATATAAACTCTTGAAAAAAAGAGTCATGTGTAATTCCATGTTTTAGATAGCATGACTTTTCCGTAATCCGATCTGTGACCCTATTCATCTTTAAGTCCTGTGAAAACATTTCAAAACTTTGGATGAGCATAAAAGGCTTAGAAACGGTTATAAAACAAGGAATGAAAACATATGTTCATAAATAGATACAAAACATGAACTCTTTTACTTACCTCATAATATCATAATATTTATGAATAACACATAGAAATCATAAATCATAAAGGTAACTTGTGGCATCCATATCATACTTACATTGTAGTTATCACAGCTACATAGGGAATTACTTCGGAATACCCATCACATTATATTCCCTAAATAACATAGGAGGAACATTCTCCTTTACCTCCATCACGTTACTCAATGCATTGGAAAGCTATATCGGGCTCACCCTCCCTAGGTTTATCACGGAACCACTCGTATATGTAAATAATTTCCAAGAACCATAACATGATCATAACACAAAACATAACCCTAAAGGAAAAATAAAATTTCCACATAAAATATCATTTAAAGATATTGAAATAATATATCCATTCTCAAAATCATTTTCAATTCCAAAATAAGTAAAAAATATTATATGGTATTTATTTTTTCCTTTTAAAAACATTACGACTTGTTAAGGAAGCCAAAGATAAAATAATACTCGCTGCGGTGGAAAGGTCAATGTCACTGCTTACATAAAGAAAAGAATCATTTTATTTGTCGTTTAGTAAAATGATTTGTATAAAAAGATTCCATTTTAACAAAATGAAATGTCAAAGGTGTTTATACAACGTATAAAATAAAATAGTGTATTAAATCAAAATATTCCTCAATGAAAGGAGATTGAGACGAAGTCCCTTATCTCGTGTCCGAATTGACTCAATCATTCTTTAATATCCTGATTAATTAACTAATGTTAATTTATACTTGCTTAAGAACCTTTTCCATGTTTATTATTCCATTTATATCTTTTTTTACCATGTTATTAACATTTTGTAATCATTTATGTTAATAACGTCCATTTTGTCGACTTTTGGTACTTGAGTCAACAATGAACACCTTATATTTACATGTTTTCCATGTGGTCAATAGTATATTATATCCATAATGATATTCATAATTTATAAATCACATATATCAGATTAATCCAGTATATACTTGTATTTATAATATTACATAACATTTCAATGTAGGAAAAGAAATGCACCATTCAAGGAGACGATATGTCGTACGTACAAATGAACGCTACCTTAATTTATACTACTTATTTTTTTTGGACTTAAAGCATAATGATACATAAGTATATATTAATTATAGTATAATATATTATATAATATCCTTAAATCCATGACTTATACATCCCACATAAGGCATTAATTAGTCACGTCACTTTGAGGGGGCGATAGTCCGCACTTCCTCAAATGAGATTATCGTGTTTACCCACTATGGAAACCATAAAGGATTGATATAATTGGGATGTACATAATCATAATGAAATCATAAAAATAATATATATCATATATAAATATAGGTCCATCATAATGACCACCATGAGAGGCGGTAAGATTTAATTGAACAATCATCGTTTCGTGAGGCGTTAGTTTTCCATCCATAGAAACATTTTGTTCTTCATCCATTAGATGGAGGTGTCTGTTAGTTTAGTTCGAATCCTTCTCCTAACAAAATAATAGTATAATTATTTTACTGGTGTTGTTACAAAATAGTGGAACAAAAAGAGTTTAGGGGTTTGAGAAGTAAAATAAAAGAAAACAAATTAAGAGAAACTGTTACCTTTAATTTGGGAAACTTCCTTTGGTTTGAACCAAAAGGACTTCTTAAAGTTCCTTCTTCTTGAGGTAATGGTTATAGGGGGTGTAGAGGGATGTAGAGAGATTAATAGGGTAGAGTTTGGACGATCCAAATGGCTTGAGAGGTGTGCGGAATTGGATAGAAATGGTCTCTTTTATAATGGAGAGGAAGGGGTCTTTTGTAAAGTGTGAAAATATTATTTTATTATATAATGATATTCGGTTTCTAATGGTCCAAAAATCAGTAATAATGAATATTATATTACTCATGGTCTAAATAAAATCATCCAATAGGAATTCGACAGGTTTGGATAATATTATAACCATTATAATCTTATTTATTTTAATCATTTATTAATGAAGTAAATATTGTATCATTAGAGTGTCATAAATAATTTAATTTATTTGATTTCTAAAAATTATGAAAAAATACTATCATGTAGGAAGTATTTTTATCTTTCAAATTAATACTTACAGTCAAAAATAAGACTTATATAACACCATATAAATATTAATTACTAAAAGATTTTGGCTATTGTCAATTTTGTCTTTACATTAAATTAATTAATCTAAATTGATATGATCACTCTCAAGTGGCTCAATGGGGTCCCAAAAATGACCGAAAGATGAACATGGTCGGCCATGAATCATCTAATATAGTTTGGTAATGTTTTAAGGTAACTTGGAATTTTTATATTATTCTTTTAACATTGAATTACCTTATTTACCTTTAACCGTGTTAAATAAAAGGCAAAAGTGACTATTCACCAAAAAATATTTTCTTCTTATTGAAAAAAAAATTAGTTTTCATAACAACCATGTATGTCAAGTTTTCGAAATTCATTTCATAGAAACAGTATAATTTTATTTAAATAAAAAAGTCAGTTTTTTTAACAACCACTAAGTGGTTTAACTATTCATCAAAAATTGATGTTTTTAAGAAAAATATAAAAAATTCAGCCTAATCTATATTTGATATTCCGAATTCAAAAATGATGCCAATTTTTTAAAATTAAAAAAATTGAATTGGAATTAATTATTTTTAAAATTAATTCCTGTTATCAAAACAAATATCCTTTTTTTAAGAAACAATAACTATCAAATGATTGACCCTTGTTTATGTCCAATTTCAAAGTTAAATTAATTCCAATGACCAAAATTGGATTAAATGGTAAAAATATATTTTAATTTCACTTTAAAACCAACTAAAAATATATTCTAACCATACAAATAAATTATATTAAAAGACACTTTTGAATTAAAATGCAATATTTTTCACTATTCATTAAAAATGAATTTTTTTCAGAAAAATACCAAAAAATTACTCAATGTAAAATTTTATGTCCCCATTATAAAGAAGTATTTTATTTGGTCAATTAGAATGTATTAAAGTGACCAAAAATATATTTAGATAGGGTTCTCTATTAAAAGGTGTTAAATCAGAGTGCTTAAATTTAGATTCATCTACATTTTAAGCCTATAACTTTTTATTGGATAATGTAAATAAATTTAACAAACTTGAATAATCATATTGTAGTTAGTTTAATTCATTCCCGCCAATAAAATGACAAAGAGTTAACTACCTTTTAAAATAATAATATTATATTATTAGTGTGCAACGTAAGATTCCAAATAAACATGTTGTTGCATATCAGGTATGCTATTGAACATAACAACCCCATTAAAGTAAAATTAATATTAAATTCAAAAATATTAATAAATATGAAATATGTCTTATTCTACATTTACCTAGGATTTTACATCCTTTCCCTATTTTGGGAATTGTTTCCTCGTAATTTTTATTTACTTATCACAATAATTTGGGGTATTTATCCCTCATAGAATTTTCAGATTCCCAGGTTGCCTCTTCAAACATATGGTTTTTCCACAAAACCATTACCATGTGAATCACCTTATTCCACAACACATGCTCTGTACAGTCAGGAATCTGAACTAGCTGTTCATCATAAGAGAGATTTTCTTCTAACTGAACTACCTCTGGGATCCAAACATTAGATGGATCTGGGATATAATTTCTCAACATCGACACATGAAAAACATCGTGTACCTGGGACTCAAATTTCCCCTCTTACCAAAAACACATGACACATTTCCATGGAGAAACTTTGAGAAAGACGTGATCACCTACATCAAAAGAAATATATTTTCTCCGGTTATCAGCATAACGTTTTTGTCTACTCTGAGATATTCTCTTGTGCTTCTGAATCAACATAACTTTCTCTTCCATCTCTTCTACCAATTCTGGTCTAATCAGCTTCCTTTCACCTACTTCATCCCAAAAATTTGGAGTTCGACACCATTTTCCATATAATTCCACAAACGGAGCCATATGTATACTGGAATGAAAAATTTTATTATATGAAAATTCAACCAAAGAAAGATGTTTCTCCCAACTTCCCTGATAATCCAGCGAACTAGCACATAGCATATCCTCTATGTTCTGAATATTTTGTTCTGACTTCCCATCTTATTTATGATGAAACGATGTACTAAAATTTAACTCAGTACCCAATGAATTCTGAAGGCATTTCCAAAAGATAGAAGTAAACCTGGGATCACGATCAGATACAATGGATAGGGGAACACAATGCAACCTTACTATCTCTTTAACATACAAACGAACAAGTTGATCTAGAGACAAAGTATATCGAATAAGTAGGAAATGAGAAGATTTAGTCAATCGATAAACTATAACATAGATTGCATTATTACCTCGAGATTTATTTGGTAATCTCACAATGATTACCATGGATATATTTTCACATTTTCACTCTGGCACCGGTAGAGGCTGAAGCATCCCTTTTAGTAACAGCCACTCTGCTTTAACCTGCTGACAAGTCAAACACTTCACAGCAAAATCAGGAATATATCTTTTCATTCCATCCCACCAGTAATACTCACAGAGATATCTATACATATTAGTACTGCAAGAATGAACTAAAAATGGAGAACTATGAGCTTCACATAACAACTCATTCTTCAACTATGAATCACAAGTTACAAATAATCTCTTCCCAAACATCACTACACAATCATTATCAAGATTAACATCTGGAAACTTACCCTTCTTAAACAACTCTTTCTTTTTCAGTAACTCACTGTCTTCTTTATGCGCTTTCTTAATTCTATCTGATAAAGATGTTCTCATTAACACCTGATACAAAATAGAAGAATTTACTACACCAAAAACATTTATGCCAAAGTTTATCAAATCGGAAACCAAAGGATCTCGTTTCAAACGTAACATTGTTAATGAAGCATTACTTTTTCGACTCAATGAATCATACACATTATTTACTTTTCTTATATGGTAATGGACCGTGCAATCACAATCCTTGATTAATTACAACCATGTACACTGTCTCATGTTAAATTCTTTTTGAGTGAAAATATACTTTAAATTTTTGTGGTCAGTATATATTTCACATTTTACTCCATACAAATGATGCCTCCAAATTTTTAAAGCAAATACCAAAGAAACTAATTCCAAATCATGTGTTGGGTAATTTAACTCATGAGGATTCTTCTAACAGGATGAATAAGCAATTACCTGATCATTCTACATTAGGACACAACCCAGTCCTTTCAACGAAGCATCACTTTAGTTAAAAAAACACACCATTTCTGGATGGCAGTGCCGAAACTGCCGCATTCACCAATCTTCTTTTAAACTCCTGAAAACAATCATCACATTTTTCTCCAAATGAACATAAAAACTTTTTGAGTTAACTTAGTCATTGGACTATATAACCGTGCAAAGTATTCAACAAACCTCTAGTAATAAGCTTCTAAACCAAGAAAACTACGAATCTTGGTTATATTTGTGGGTCTTGGCCATTCATCAACAACTTTCATTTTATCATGATCAACAGTTATTCCATTTTTTTAAAAAATGTGACCACGGAAAAAAAATTTGGTAACCAAAAATCACACATGCAAAATTTCCCAAGTAGTTTTTTTCATTGAAGGTTTGAAAGACAACCCTTAAATGACTTTCATGTTCCTCTTTACTTTTTGAATAAACCAAAATATCATCAATTAACACAACCACAAACTTATCCATGAACTCACGGAAATTTCTATTCATAAGATCCATGAATACAGTAGGTGAATTTTTTAAATCAAAAGGCATAACTACGAATTAATAATGCACATATCTAGTACAAAATGTGGTCTTAGGAATGTCTGCTTTTTTTACTTTCAACTGATGGTACCCTGAACTCAAATCCATCTTCGAAAAATACTGAGATCCCAGGAGCTGATCAAACAAATAATCGATATGAGGAAAATGATACTTATTCTTAACAGTGATGTAATTCAATTCTCTATAATCAATGTAAAGTGTTATTGAACCATCTTTCTTTTTAGAAAACAAGACATGAGCACCCCATGGTGAAGTGCTAGGTCGAATGAAACCATTATCTAATACTCCATCAATTGCTTCTTTAACTATAAAAGAATAATTTGAGCTATTCGATAAGAGGTTTTTTAAATTGTATTATCATCAGGAAATAAGTCAACTGTAAATTCATCTTTTTGATTATGTATAATACCAGGAAACTCATCAGAAAAAACAACATGGTACACATTTTCCACGGGCATATCATTAATCTGACCAGTTCCTTTGCTTTCAACAATATATACAAGGTAACATTCATTTCAATCTTTTACTAGTTTCCCAGCTTCCTGATATGTTATCAATAGCAAGGGTTATTTTTTTATTCAAACTAAAAATCATTCTGAAATGAAATCACTTTATCTCTACATTCAATAATATCTTGATAAACAGAAATCCAATCCATGCCCAAAATAGCATCAAACTCTACTATAGGAAAAAAAATAAGGTTTTCTAGTAGATTCATTCCACATAAAAGTATAAGAATGTTCTTATGTTTTATTTTTGTCTCTACATTTCCTCCAGGTGTTTTTACCATAAGATCTGTATTTATATCTTGGGATGGATTTCCCAATTTACTAGAAATCTTATCAGAAATAAAAGTGTGTGTATACCCTGAATCAAAAAACACATTGGCATAATTTGAACAAACAAATAGTGTACATGATACAACTTCATTTGATGTCCCAACATCTACTGAAGTAGTAGAAATGTATTTCTCCACCACTTTCTGCTTGTAGTCTAACTTCTTTCCTTCGGGTGAGTTATTTTTTGGACACTCATTTTAATAATGACCCTTTTCTTTGCACTTGAAACATTTTATTGACTGTAAAGCATATTTTTTCATACCATTACTCTGATCTTTTTCAATGCATTTATGAGCCTTATGTCCCATTTTACCACATCGGTAGCACTTACCAAAATTCATGTGACATTCCACAACATTCTTTTTACCACAATTTTCAAAAACTGTAAAATTAATTTTCTTACCATCAGAATTTTTTGAAAAGTTATTCCCTTTCTCCTACCACTTCGACCTTTTATTTTGTTGTTTTTCAATGAATACCTGATCATAGGAAAAATCCATTTCCACCATCTCCGCACAATAGAAATTTTTTTCATAAATGTTGAACCCATGAGAAACTAAAGCCCTTCGATACTATGGCATTTATCCTGAGTAAAAACAGTTAATTTTACTATCAAGATCTCATATGAAATTTGGATCATACCTTGCAAGTCGAGTGAATTTCTTAATAAGTAGCCACTGAATAATCCTCCTGCCTCAATTCCAGGAATTGGTTTTCCATCCTTAGACAAACCACCTTAGGAAAATATTTCTCAAGAAACATACCTCTGAATTCATCCCAATAAAGATCATCAATCTCACCACAATACCTGATACTTTTCACCATCGACCACCACTGATCAGCTTCACCATTAAAATGATAAACAGTGAGACTAACCTTTTTATGTTCTGAACAACCCATGTCATCGAAAATATTCTCTAGTTCTTTAATCCACCCTTCAGCTAGCACATGGTTAGATGATCCTCTGAATGATGGGGGATGTTGCCTCATGAAATGCTCTAGTACTATCATGTTCCTATGTGGTTGATTTGGCTGATTTAATGTGTGGATACCATAACAGTTTATAGCCTAATTCAACTATGCCATCACTACAAAAAACTATTTAGTTCTGATTCTGGCCATCTCAGGTTGATGATTTGGAAGGATGTCTTCCTTTTGATATCTTCCCAACATAGTTTCCATGTTTCCTCTATGGAAAACCAATTTGAACACAGAAATATATTATGCGAAGAAACGTGGTAATCTGTAAATGCTATATGATTTCAATATTAACATAAATTACTTTAGGTATATTAATTGAACAATACTCTAACTCCTAATGTTTTCTAAACCGACCTCTGATACCAAATTTAAGGACCGAGACAGAAACAATTACATAATATTGAATTAAACAAATAATTCACATTGAGGATCTTTTCAAGTTTAGAGTTTTAGAGAATTAATACATAACTATTACGTCTCAAAATATTTCAAGGTAGAAACCTCTACACAGCTTCCATTTTTTTCATAAAATATAAACACTTGAAAAAAATTGGCATGTATAGTTCCATTTTTTAGAAAGAAAGACTTTTCCTTGATCCCATCCTTGACCCTATTCATCTTTAAGTCCTAGGAAAACATTTCAAGGCATGGGATGAGCATAAAAGGCTCAGTAAGGGTTATAAAACATTAAATGAAAACATTTGTTAATAAATACATACAAAACTATAACTCTTTTACTTACCTCATAATAACAAATGATTTATACATAACACATAGAAATCATAATTCATAAAGGTAACTTGTGGCATCTATATCATTATTACATTGTAGTTATCACAGCTACATAGGGAGTTACTTTGGAATACCCATAACAGTATATTCCCTAAATCTCTTAGGAGAAACAATCATGTTTACCTCCGTCATGCTACCCAATGAATTGGAGATCTATCTCAGGCTCAACCTCCCTAGGATTATCACAGATCCAACATTATAAGTAAATAATTCCCAATAATTATAACATGATCATAACACATAACATAAGAAAATAGAAAAGTTAACATTTCCACATAAAATATCATTTCAAGATATTGAAATAATAAATCCATTCTCAAAAATCATTTTCAACACCAAAATACGTAAAAAGAGTATATGGTATTTATTTTTCCTTTTAAAAGAATTATGTATTCTTAAGGAAGCCAAAGATCAAATAATACTCACGGCGGTAGAATGATCATTATCACTACTTATGTAAAAAAAGAAAAATTCCTTTTTGTCTTTTATTAAAATGATTCATATAAAAATATTCCAGTTTAATGAAATGAAAATTCAAAGGTGTTTATACAACATATAAAAGAAAATCATGTATTAAAACAAAATATGCCTCAATGAAAGGAGATTGAGACGAAGTCCCTTACCTCGTGTCCGACTTGACTCGATCATTCTTTAATCTCATGAATAATAAAATTAAGTCAATTTATACTTCTTGAAGAATCATTTTCACGTTTATTATTCATTTTATATCAATTACTACCATGTTATAAACATTATTTAATCATTTATGTTAATAACATCCATTTTTCGATATTTGGTACTAAAGTCAATAATGAACACCTTATATTTACAAGTTGTCCATTTGGTCAATAGTCCATTATATCCAGAATAATATTCATTATTTGGATATCATATATATCATATATTTCTAGAATATACATGTATTTATAATTGTACATAACAATTATAGTTAATAAATGAAATCAACCATTCATGGAGATGGTAATTCGTACGTATGCAAGAATTCATCTTTCATTTCTATTTCTTATTTTTATGGAATTAAAGCATAATGATACATAGGTATATTATAATTACAGTATAATATCATATATAATATCATTAACTCCATCTTTTATACATCCCATGTCATGAACGAGTCTGGGGAGAACCTAAACTGGTCATTCGAGCTGGCTCACGACAAGTCCCGAGGGGCGTTCCTGATCCCCACGGGATTAAAACTAGTGCAGGTCAACAAAGTTAAAACAATGGGAACGATTTGGCCCATAAAAGATAAATAAGTAAATGCTGGAAACCAAGTGCAAGTAAATGTAAACAAGCCGATATATGCAATAAACATGGGTGATCTTAAACATCCCTAGAAAACACCTTGACGTACTCGATTTTAAACTAACTGTCGGTGTGGTACTCCATAGTCAATAACCTACTGGCCGCCCAAATAGCCAACCAGTGGCACATCCCTCCTTGCTTTTCCACGACTCCAGGGGGTACTAACCTGTCTAATTAGGGATATCAAGCAACTTTCACTCGATAATCTATAAGATACCCAGGAACCCATGGTGATTTTGATAATACTATGTTAGTAGGAGGCCCTCGCAGGCGTGGATCATCTCACCGCTCTTGCCAACCCCTTACATGGACACCATTACACGAGAACCCTTGAAGGGAAGTCTCCCTATAGAGATTCCCACAAATATTTATATATAAAATTCTTTCACATTCAACAAGGTGCCAACCGGGCCTTCACAACATGTGAAGTTTGAAAACATTTCATAAATGAGTTAAGTTGCCATTCGGGCACACACACTTTTCCCAAAAGTCAGTACAAACAACCCATTCAAAACCCAATACCAAACAGAACATCAAACCGAAAAACTATTCTACTCACACCAAAGGCCAACTGGGCCAACTTCTTTTCATCCCTCATTTAAATACTAATCCATTCCAAAAAAAACCTATTTTTAAGAGAATATAGTTTTTATGTGTCATTTTCATTTGAGGGCACATCCATGTGAGCACCTAGTGCTCCCATGGATGTTCCAACACCTAATGAAACATCTAGTTTTTAGAAGAATCACCTTATAAACCATTTTCATAATTCAATTATCATTAAAACCAAACACAATTCTTTCACAACAAACCACGATTTCCACAACTTTTTTAAAACAACCTATTGGTTCATCATTCTGTCAAAAAAACACCCCAAACCAAATCATACATTTCCAAAACAAAATCACTATCTATTACAACCAAACACATCACAAGGAACTGAATTTAACTTTACCAAGAACCTATGCATTTCATATAAACCAACATCAAAATCCACTTTCAAAAATTTAAAACAACAATATAAATATGTCAGAATCATTTCATAAACACGAATGAAATGCAACGATATAAAATAATTAATTGAAAACATTAAATTTCTCATGGTTTGAATCAAAAATCAAAAATTGTTGGAAACACCTACCTAGGTTAACCCATGTCCAAAACTCACGCTCTTCTAGCGGAAACCCTCTTCACACATCACACAGTCGTGCACATATGTCTTTGATGTGCATATATATATATATATATATCATAAACCTATATACCATAGGTATATATATCCTTCAATGAAAATACAGAGACATTGCTAAATTAATAATTCAGTTAAAGCCGACTCTGGACCAGATAATGACCTCAGGGGTACGCAACTCAAATTCACATTTAAATTGGCATCAGAATATATAACAATGTATAAATATATCCTTACCCAAATATTGTCGATAAACGTAGTGGCGCTCACCCATGGTTATCAGAGCGTGGTCCAACGGTCCGGAAAAGAAGCTCACAGAACCTTGAACATATAAACACGTCACCACATTAAACTGAAATAGCAGGCTTCGACCAAACCAAATCAGACGAGGAAACAAAACTAAATCACGGTTGTGATGATCAACAACATCAAGCTAATTCAAACCATGTCAAATCGAACCCAAAAAGGTAATAAAAAATTAGAAATTTACCACAGGTTGAATGTCTAAAAAGAGGGAAACACACCACATAGAATCTGCCCAAGAGATCCGGCTGTACGAGAATACATTGCACATCGTTGTTGCGGAGTTTCAGCACAAGGAGAAGGAGAAGGCACCAGGATAGGGTCGGGATAGGGCCAGTGGTGGTGGTTTCTGAGCAACGGGATACGGAGCCGAACGAGGAGCCGGAGGGGGCTAGTGCGTTGTCCGAGTGCAGCACCGAGGGGGGGGGGGTGAGGCGCGGTAGGCCGGTGGAGGCGGGGTCGAGTGGCCTGCGCGACCGGGAAGCCGATGGCGGTGCGCGTCTGGGATGTGGTCTGGAGGCCGGACGGGGGGGGGGGGGGGGTTCGCGCAGGGAAGAAGGATGTTTATATAAGACAACCTAAATCATCTAAAGATAATAATTTATATACTACGTTTTGTAATTTTCAATAGCCTATTTATGGATTGATGGAATATTTTCAGAGATAAAATATCTACTATTATGATACAATCAAATGGTTTGGTTTTATAAATAACATAAAATTATTCCTCTTTTATTATTGGTTAATACAATGTGTCTCAATATTTATAATGTATTATATAGATTAAATAGTTATTATCATAAATTATATATTGACACATCAATAATTGAAGTTGGGGATCTATAATTGTTTCTTAATGTATGGGATGGGTGAATCTTCCTACATTCATGATAATATTATTTATAAAGTGATATCTATGATTAATCATTGAATAATTAAGATAAAATATATTCTTAATATGCTAATGTTTTTTATCATATTGAACCACAGTAAATGATCTTTTCTAGTATTGCATGGAATGATTGTTATAAGGATTTAAGATCCTAGTAAATAGTAGGAGATGATTGAATAAATTCTTTATAATTCCACAACAGGATCTATCATGTATTCCATGGAATGTACCTAACTCGATGTAAATACTTCCTTGTCTTTAATAATATGATACAAATAAAATCTAAATTAGAGACACTGGATTATTGAAACGATATTTATTATGTACACGAGATGAAGAGAGGATGTTTCATTGGTAAATTGAAAAATTAGTAACTTCATTTAATGATTTAAAAAGTAAGTAATTTTCAATTTCACTAGAATTATATAAAACCTCAATCTTGATAGATTTTCATAAAAATAAGTGGAGCGCTAAGTTGGAAGTGTTCCATGAATACTACTGTAGAGGACTCGAAAACTATGGTTGAGTACAAAATTGTAGCTAATTCTATGATTTATGATATTTTGATCAATAATATGGCAATTGAACATGTGGTTGTTCCTATATCTAATAGACAATTTGAACTATATAATTACAACAATGGGGTTTCTTATCAAGATATGGAAATATTGTATCACATAAGGACCAAAAAAATCAACTAAAAATATCATGTCATACAATAGATCTATGAGATTTGATATATAAAAATTAGTTGTGTGGATATAATGAATAATGCAGTATATCCATTGATGAAATAATAATTTCCATATAAACCAGAGGGTGATGAAGAATATCAAGGTGTAATTCCTGTGATATAATGGTTTTTATTGTTGTAAATGTATCATGTTATTATAATAAAATAAATATATTCTTATCTTCCACATATGTGTTATATTATATATTTAATGTTATTGGTTGAATGAATATATACCCTCAATTTAAGAATATTATTTCTAACATAATTTTTATCATAAAAATGGATTATGGGTTGTGTTTATTTAATAAAGTTTGATGAAATGATTATTTCACTAAACATATAGAGTTATATGTTGAGATGTTGATAATAGATACCTGATGTATTAATTATAGGACTATTTATCATTCCGACCTACTAAATTAAATAAAATGGAATTTAATATAGTCATTAATATACATAGGGGTGTATCCTCATTATATATTATTCCATCCAGAGGTCAGAGGCTTACATATACTGAGAACCTTCCATCATTGACAAACCTCTTACTCAAGTAAAATGTTTACAAATATAATATTTTAGTGATTGGGTATACTACCGATCATGTCTTCAGTTTCAGTAAAATAAATATGACATTTTCGACCCTTCTGAATTAAATTATATATAGACCATGATAAAATTATCCTATGGAAATAAATTCCCATGTTATCACATACTATGTGATCAACTAGTTGGAATAGTTACATGATGTACTCATTAGATAGATGAATTACATGTGATGTGTTCATTTACTAGGTCAGTCTATTTAATATAATCATGAAAATATGTGAGTCTTAAAATAGATTGAAATCTTCCATATTTAGTGGTCACATTATTCCAAAGTGAAGAAGTTCACATAGGTATACATATTATTTATATGGAATGTATCAGGGATGCCATGTTCGTATAGAGATAAGAGTATGTTTGATAGTGATCACAAAAAATTCCTTAGTATATTAAGTAGAATTAATATATATGTAGAAGATATTCATTGATTTAATATATTGTATATGTATTTAATATTTATTTTAAATGGCACGTTAACATGTTTAGTTATATAGTTAGGTTTTTGGATATGGAATTTGTTTTGGAAAAGTTTTAGATCTAAAAATAATGTGAATTTTATAAAATAGTATCCAAAATGAGTACTATATTAATTAATTAATAATTTTGATTCCCTTCTTAATGGCCTTATTATTATTTAGTTAATTTAGGATATTGTGGAATGTGTATTAAAATGATATCCACTGCATCATGGTGATCCACGATGCCATTTTCGACAACCAAGATTTGATTTATTATGAATTTGATGAATATTGATTCCATGTACACATCAACTCAATTTATCATAAATTTTAAACCAAAGTGTTTATATTTTTATACATTACACACCCCATTAATTTAAGTGTTAAGGGAATATTCATGTCATGATGTGTAATTATCTAGTGTAGTGCAACAACACTTAAAGAGTTTCACATGGCCAATAATATACATTCACTGTAGAGTGTCAAGGATAACTATAAGAGGATGTGATCATATAATTTAGGTGTAGTTGTCAGTGTAATATACGTATATGATAATTTATGACATATTTTATCATTTGCATCTCCTGGAGAAGTAACTAGTGTCCCTTCAAGAATTTAGGAGTCCTTATGAATTGTTATTTGATTAATTGGTTGGTTTTACCCATGAGAGGAAACATATATTTTTATTTATCATTATGATCGTTATCAATATTAATCCATTTAATGAAGAAGTTTGATGTATCTTTTGTTCATGTTTTTATGTGATATTTTTATTCTCTTTTATCAAATATGTTTATAAATTATATTAATTATAGATTGATCTATCCATGACTATGTTTCCTTATGAAACCAATGGTCATATAATGATATTATAAACCCAACACATATATCATAAAAAATATCACTATTATCCATGATCATTAATGGTATTTCTTTATTAGTGAGATAATTGTCTAGTCATTTCACCATTGAGTATAGTACATTTGATTTATAGGGTATTTACTTCCTTAAAAGTTATACATGGAACAAATGATGATATTGTGAGAGGTTTTGTAGAATTTTGATGTGGTAATAAACCATCCATATATATGATAAAGTCCTTTAATGAGATGATGAATCTATAGATTTATTTTACCTTCATATAAATTTTCTTAACCCTTTTTGATGGTGATATTAAATGTAATAATATTTCTCCAATATTATACTATAAATCACCCTTATAATTACAAGCATAACTCTTTATTAGACATTGTGATTCATAATTATGTAATTGAAAGGTATAAATCATATTTAACATATCTTCAGAGATAGATTTTCCTAATAGATTCCATTTGTTGACATTATCATCATATTTTGGTGTTTTTAATATTTTATCACATAGAGGATCATATTATACTTTTTCAATTCATCAGTGAAAAAATTTATTTTATAAGGATTATAACTATGAATAAAAATGATCCCATCTAACTTTTAATTAAAAGTACCTTGATATCAAAGTAGATTATATAATTTAATATTGATTTCAAATTGATCATAATTTTACATAGTAAAAACTATGAAAATGATTAGATATATATCAAATTCTTATTTGATAATCTTGAAAAACATTTTTAAAAGCCTTGGATCTCAGCCTTATACAGTTGAATATGGTTCACCATGTAGTTATACGAAATTTTTTATTTATAACATTTAATGACTATTGATTGATAAATCATCTTGACATAAAATATAGAGTGAAAACATTGTAAGTCAGTCAACTCTAGCCTAAATGATAGCATATACATTATGAGACCATGTAAGACATATGAGAAAATATAATGATATTTACCCCCATATTCAAAATGGTATGGGTAACGGTTGTATAATCCCTAATGACAAGTGATGTTCAATCATAACCTTTTTATAAACCCAGCATTGTGGTATCTACTCCACAGTCTCTGAATTCAAGTTATCCTACACGAAATACTGTATTAGATCTCAATATATCACTATTCTTCATGGGTGAATAGAGAGTTATGAGTTATTCACAACATTAAAAATCTCATTCCACAATTCTGTATTTTATAGAACTCAAATTCATTTTCCAATGCTTACAACTTTATATTTATAATTTTTGAACTCTAATACATTTAACATCTTCTTTTATAGATTCGTATGATCCTTTTGTGACACATTTTCTTCAAATATATGGACGTTCGACTGATCATCTAGGAAATACATGATTTCTTCAATTCCTTTATGATTTCCATGTCCATCATTTTAATAAAAATAATGATCTATCCACTTAATATATTAATCATATACAAGGAACGATGATTCTACCAATTCATATCATATGCCACATTTTTTTCCTTCCATGTATGGTAATGTATTGGGAAATAATAGTACATAATCAATTATAACTATATAATTTGACACATGTTAGACTTATTCTATGTGAATATATTCTTTGATCTATTATCTTATGGGTATATATATCACTTTTTTTAGAGAGATAATTTTACGAAATTTTTAATGTAAAATTTTCCATGAAATATCTAAATCTTGCATTAGTTAATTTTTTATGTTTGTTTTTAATTATTTTGGGGAATAGGATATATCCTTATAATTTGATACCATGACTCATAACATGGATTTTATTTAAGAATCGATATATGTCAAAACCATTATAGACTACATTGTATAATGAGAAATTTTTTCATGTATAACTTATTCAAAATACAGATGAATCTATACCTACATTAATCATTCCCAAAAAAAGTTACACCCATCCTTGTAAAATTTTTCATTCGGTTTTTTAGTCAAAATAAATTTCATTCAATAAAATTTAGGTATATAGAAAATATGAGAAAATTATGTATATGTGTTAAAAAATTTTCATTATTTTATTCATTAAATATAAATATAATTTATGGATCCATTGATATAACATATATTTTTATTATAAGAACATTGAATTTTATTTTTGAATAAAAAAATCATCGATTCTAAGCCTAGAGTACATATTTTATTTTGTAATGTTTTTTGAAAAAAATTCAAATTGAATTTACCTTCATCTATAATCTATGATTATTTTAGAATATCATAAATAAAAAATAAAATGAAATTATCAATGTAATTTATAAATAAATTATTCATAACATTTGTGATGATAGTTTGGGGTTGTTTCCTGACTAAATTGAATCACTTTGAATTCAGAGTTATCATCTAATTTATAGATTCACATATTCTATATAGACTCCTTATTCAACATTAATATAGGATTTATATATTTAAGACACACTTTTTAAGAATATTACCCCATTTACATAGAACAAAAATGTCCTTAAAATAGGGTAGACGATACTTTTTCTTTATCGTGATCATTTTATGATAATAATAATCAAGGAAAAATCATAATGATCGATCCATATTCTTAATGAAGGGGAAGTTAGGACCCTATAGAAAAAATATTGGGTGGATAAATCAATTTTCCAGATTCTATTGATATTTATCTTTTATTTCTTCTAATTAATTAAGTTATATTCTCTTTGGTTTCAATTTTATATGTTTATAAAAAGTTGAGACTTTAATTAAAAATTAAATATCAAATTCTAGGGTAAGAAAAAATTACTATTCATGATATATATCAATATATTACTTAAAAATTGAAATTTATTCCACATGGATTTTTCCCTAATCATTTTTTTTGAAAATAATTTATTAGTGGATATCCAATTCCATATAATTGATTCAGATTCCATATGTATTTCATAATTTTATATCAATTTATATTTTAGAAATTTATGATTTGGGTAATGAAATTAAATTCCTCATACCAAATTTTATATTAATCTTTTCTTGATATAACATTAAATAATACCATGGGAATAATAAATACATTATCAAGAACAATTTCACTGAAAAATTAGATAGAAAATAATTTGTTAATTTTTATACAATCATCACACCAATATGTGTTTTAGAAGACAATTTCATATATATTAATTTAAGTGGTTTGTCAATATTATTTCAATACATGGTTGAAAAAAGGAAAACAATATACATGAATCGTATAATAAATTTTGAATTATTGATTGGTTTATGAATGTAACTATCACAACTTTATTATCATTTTCTACATTTGTAGTAGTGATTTAATAATACCATAACTTTTTCCATTGTTTTATATATAACTAGTGTCGATTCACATTATTATAGTATACACTCTTGAATATATTTTCATATTAAAAAAAACATTACATTGGATGAACATGAGTGTCGGGGTTGTACTAGTTGGTAACATATCATAATATATTATGTCAATTCATCAATTTATATTTCAATATACTTTATTTTATTATGGTTATTATATACTACAAGTAAAATATAATCATATTTCATTTAAGAAATTTATCAAGTGTTTCCTACAATAATATTTTAATATGGTGGTATAAATTTTATTATTCCCAAAGATTTATCATTCGAGTTTCCAAAATAACCAATTTTTATTTTCCAAGATCCGTATTTATTAGAATATTGAGGGTCTCAAATTTATATTTTTCCCTTATGTCAAAATGGAACCGTTGATATTTTTTTTGCATTCCCTTATAGTTAATATTTTTGAGATTTGGTTTTTATCCTCTAAATAAAGGATAATATTTATTTTAATGATTTATAATTAACATGAGGATACTTTTTATGTCTCACTAATATTACATCATAAAAAATGAGGTATTATTTATCATTTTGTGTATACTTAAATAATTCTAGGTGAATCTCAATGAAAATATTTCATTGTAAATATTTTATAAAAAATTCCTTATTAAAATCCCATATTTCTATTGAGTTAATTTATTATTTTTTCATCATTATTTTGATCTAAGGCCACTATTGGTGCACTATTTACTCAAAATGATAAACTGGAAAACTACAAATTCATGATCTCTTCAATATTGAATATGAAATATATTTTCTATTACCTCAATCCATTTCTCGTTATTCATGGATCATAATAAACACTAAAAATATAGTGTTTTCGTCGCGAAAGGAATCTAAAAAATTTTAATCCTTTTTTGGAGTTTATTGATGTATTTTGGTTCAAATTATTTCTCATAACCTAATATTACATATCCGTAGTTTTTCTATTTGAAATAATATTTTGTTATTCAATGGGACAAAAAGGACGTCATCCATCACACATGAATTCATCTATGTTTCGTCCTCATTCCATCTATTTAAAAAAATGGTTTGAGTGAGTAAATAAAATTAATATTTTAAGAATATTATATCAAAAAATAATATGAATTTGAATGAATGAACCTATTATTATTTTTATTTATGACAAATTTCACTAAACCCACAACAATTTTGGTTTGTCTTGGGATGTTTTATATTTTCTTTACTTATTAACCAAATACCAAAAAACAACAACCAATATTGAAACCAACTATTATGACCCAAAAATAGATTTAAAATATTTTACTTCATTTCCCCAAAATTAGTCATTTTAAATCCAATGAAACACACTCATGAAACACAAATTTCTAGTGTCCTTATATATTATCTATATAAAATTTTATTATTAAAAAAAATCATCGCATTCTATATGATTCTATAACAACGACTGATTTTTAGAAATAATTTGGTTTATACAAATATAGGTGACATAAATAATGGGTTATATAAATTTCTCTATAAGTTAAAACATATCAAAAATGAATGAATTCTTTATCATTAGAATATAAAAATTCCATGAAATAATAATATGGAATAAATAAAAAAGTAATGGATTAAGATCATAGAATATTTTGAATTGATCATTATTATTTATATATTAATCCCAGAACCAAACATATAGAATATTGAAATATAATGGATTCATCATGAATGAATAAAATATACCATATCATAATAATTCATGGTGAAAATAATGTTTTTAGGGGACATTTAAACATAAAAAATAAGTGTGTAAAAATATAATAATAAAATCATAAAATAATCAAGGTTTTCTAATAAGATTGTCATCACATAAGTCATCAATTATTGAAATATCAAGAGAAAATATAATTTATTAGAAATTAATAAATTCAAATAATATAGTGGATCAATAATCACTAATCGAGTCTTATAATAATTTTAGATGATATATAGCTCCACATAATGTATTATGGAGATTTATAATTTCAATATAACTATTAAAATAATGATAAAACAAACATATATGTGTCACATTAAATGAATCATAAATCAATTCTATATTAAATCATTCATTGAAAATGGATTCAAAATATTTTCATGAGGTATCTCATAATAACCTATTGGATGCTAGATAACATGATTCCCAAAACTAAATGAACCAAATGAAATATATATAATTAATACATGTAGTTTGATAAATGAATCTGGATTCCAATAATGAATTATAACATTGAGTTCCAATGAAAAAAATGAGCAGTGGTAAAATTTGGGTAAATTTGTTTAATAAAATTTATATGACACTTTCCAAATGATTTTGAAAAAGTTGAAAATAAGACTGTTAAAATATTTACATTTTTGACACTTTAAAATTGATTTTATATTTAATAATATTATTAATAAATACTAGAACCATAGATTTTATCATTTTACATAATAATATTAATTTATTATTTTCTATTCCATATATAGAAAAAAAAATTCGAATTTAATTTTCGGGTTTTTTTTTGACAAATATTGGATTTAGTTCTGGTGGTTTCAATCTTCAATCATTGAGATTGTATTCTGTACATGTAGAATTTTTTTGGGGACTATATAGGTTTTTTATAAACATCATATATAACATGATTGTTTCATGGATTTTATGTCGATGGATTATAATGAACCATTATAAATTTTTTTTTGTGAATATTGTATACATAACAAGAAGTGATCTCATTCATGAATATAACTATATATAATACCATAGAATAATTATCAGAACATAAATATCTAATAAATTTAACAATGTTTAACAATTATTTATTTTTTCTTAATCATACTTAATAGATGTATAATAACAATAGTCATATAGGTGATAAAACAGAACAAAATAAGAATATAATTATAACCGATTAATTTTAAGATAACTCAATCATTGGATAGTCGAAGATTCTCATTGAATACATTAAAAAATTATAATATATTTAATAATTATTGAGAATATATGTTACCAAAAAAATTTAGCAAATGTATTGGGAGAGACTTTTTGAAGGAATTCAATAAAAAAATAAAATTAATGTCACTCTTGAAGGTGGGTAGAAGAGGGTAATTTTTATAGTTTATATTAATTATCATTTCCATAAATATTCATTATTAAATGTGAATGGAATTTAAATTTTCAATGATATTTATTATAATGTAGAAAATATGTGATATGGATTTTAAATACCCTTATTAAAAATGTTTTCTGATAAGGATAGATATATTTTAAGGCATTACACCTTAATTAATCCCTTTAACATAACATTACACTTTACCGTTTTATGAAAAATACATGACTTCTTTTGAGGATATTTTTTCATTTAATTACCATTATTTCTTTATTGTGGGGGATTCCTATACATTTTTGGAGAAACTGTGAGTTTTTGTTATTTGAGCCAAACCGTGTGCCCATTTATATATTAAAAAACAAATATTATTTCTTTTATTACTCTTTCATTTTTCAAAATTTTACACCCATTACACTACCCAATTAGGATCCCCTGGTATATTAAAAATATCATATCAATTTGGACCCCAATGGAATCCATAATAATTACGGATTTTTTATTTTTATTAATGTATTGGGCCATCCCGAAATCCCATTTCCCTGTTTAATTTTTTTAATTATTTAATATCTCATTCAATTTTTACGTTTTTTGGTGAATCCAACTCTCACCTCATCCCACATACCCAAGGAGACCCCATGATCTCCTACCACTCTTTTGAGCTTATATTCATCTCAAATTTGGGAGAACATATCTGTATTTATCAAATCACCCAGATTGGAATAAATATTTTTTTATCAATAAATCCTTCAATCTTTACTCTTTTCCACCATTATAGTTCCTAAAATACCAAATCATCCTTATTCTAACATCAATTACATTTTTTGTTGTTTGGAAATTCATCTATTGGTGTATTGTGGTCATTTTATTTCAGATTTCATCAAGTATGTGTTTCTATCTTTATTTCATTCCTTCTCCTTCGGGCTTCATCCCTCTTTATAAACGCTCTAAAATTTCTAGAAGAGAGGTTCGTACCTAGGGTTTGATTTGGGGTCATTTTGGTCAAATATTGGGATTTTCGGTTGGATCTAACACCCTCGTGATGCTGCAATGGTGCAGTTGAAGATTCTCACAACGAATTGGTGTTTTGATACAAAAGGTATGTGGTACCATGTGTAAACAACCTATTATTATTAATCGACTCGTGATTCATTTTTATATAATACTCCTCTTACATTATGTGTGGTGGGGAACCATTTTTTCTAGTATTGATTATTCTTTTAGTTTCACAGTTGCATATTTGTTTAAAAATGTGTGTTTTCCGTGTGTATCATTTGTTGTTTCATTTGAGGTAATTTAATAACATTTGAACATGGTTTAATAAATTTTTATAGGGCTGAAAACTATATTTTTTATTGTTATTAGGGTGTTTTTGGCGTTGAAAGTGGGTTTTGAAATGGGTTTTGTGTGCAAAACATGGTTATATCATTGGGATTGTTTAATAAAAATTGTGAGTGATTTATTGAGTTAAACAAAACGGGAAAAGGATGTACATGTAATATTTTGGTGAGTGTTTTCACTTAATATTTGTTTTTTAAAGGTAAATTTGGGATTTATGATTTCAAACTTTTTTCTAATGCTTTATAAGTTTATGAAATTATTTATCAAATTGCATGAAAGGCGTGAAACATGATTTTGGGCTGTTTTGTGTGAGTATAATGACAAAAATGAATATTTTATAGTGAAAGGTGTATTATGTGACATGTGGGTGGTATGTTTTGATTGTGTGTCACTTGGAACTAGTATTTTCAGGTGAAATTTTTATTTTATGTCATGTGGAACTTGTTTGAGAACAAGAGAGAAAACCCTGGTATCTATGTGGGTGGACATGAACTATTAACCTAGTGATCCAGTGGGGTTTGGAGCCAGTTTCACATAGCAAGTTTGATGATGAAAACACTAACTAAACTATAATGATGATGATGATGATAATTTTGGGGGACCACTAGGTACTAGGTATGATCCCTACTAGTGGATCATGTTCATGAGAATAGCTATTTTTATGGTAAATTTCACCGAGATACGGGTTACCTGAGACCCACATCGGGCTAGTACATATGGCTTATTTCCAATTGCTTGTGCTCATTAGATACATTAAGCTTACCATCAGAATACAATATATATGAATATAAAATTCAGAAGCTTTGAAATTAAATTTTAATGTGTTCATTCATTATGTTTTACCACTTGAAAACTATTTCCATTTAAAGTTTCATCTCTTTAAAAAAATTATTAGCATTTCATGTTTATGAAAACATGGATGCTTTTTGTCCTTGATTGTTTATCATATGGAATCTATTAGTTGTGGAATTTTAATGGGGTTTGGATCACACCCTACTAAAACCTTTGGTTGTTAATAGACATGGTTATTTTTATTGTAGGATTGGGTAATGATTTTAGTTCTAGTGGGTCAGATTTCTAGTGGTCATTCTAGGAATATTGTCATAAAGATGGCTTGAGGGTGGTCCCCCATTCAATGTGGAGGTTCATGGGCTGTCCATTTTTGGATACTTCATTTGTTATAGTCTTTGATAATTTTATAAAATTATGTAATTAAATTATGATTTTTTTGTAAATGATTTCCTGTTATAAAAAATAGTTATTTTTTATATTGTATTTTTTTGTTGTATTATGTTTGTAATATTGAGTAAATCATTACCAAATCACATATTGTGATCCTTGGGAACTTTTTCCAGCTTGTGGGGATCAGGAATTACCTTCATACCTTTCCACTGGCCAGGTCGTGTGCCGTTTTTGATGGAGACCAAATATGGTTTGTGGAAAAAATGTTATCAGAGGGAGGTTATGTTCATTCTTTGGGTCAGGTAATTTTTGGATGATTTGATATAGTCTGGATCAAGGATTTTCGGGGCTTGAAATTCTAGTTATGTATAGTGTTCCTACCCAGCACACCTCATGATGAGATTCAATATGTCATGGGAAGTCAGGATTTATCATAGTCCTTTGGTTTAATTGGGTTAATGATTATTAGGGAAAATAAATAGATAGTTGGGATAATTGTCTCAATAAGCTCATAGGGCCTGGAAAGCAATGTGTAGGTGGGGATATTTTCCTTGAACAATCTCTATGATAGTGTAGTGATTGACGTATGGCTGCCAACAATATGTCCAAGTCACTCACTAGAACTAGTTTCCTCTCGTATTGTCTCGCGTCTCGTCCTGTTGGAATATTTGAACATGGTTTTAATAAAAAATTACATTATTTATGAAATGTGAAATTTTATTAAACAATTTTCCTATAAAGATAATGTGGTTTTATATTTTAATTTTTAGAACTAAATTTTAATAATTGTTTTGAAATAGATAACGGTGTGTTTACACCTCTTTCGAATGTAGGAAATTATGTTAATGTTGGTTTTGAAAAAGTGTTTCCAATAGATTTTTCTAAACTATTGAAAGGTGTTTTAATTAGACGAATTGTTTTTGAGGTCATGTGTGGAGTTTTTATGGTATTTTTACATGGTAAATAGAGATCATTTGAAATGTTTTATGAAATTTTGGAATCTTGTTTTGAAATGAGAAGAGTTGAGTTTCATATTTAATAGGGATTTATGAAATGACGTTTTTCAATAAATTAGAAGTGTCTTGAAATGGGATGATATGTTTTGAAATTAATGTACATGAATTGAAGGTGAGTTTTTACGGAATTACTGTTGATATTTTGAAATTTTTTACAAATTATTTGATCCCTATTTTAAATAATAATAGATGAGGATTCAAAGGAATGAAGTATGATGAAACAGAGCTTTTCATTAAATTTAGAGTGTTTTGAAATGGAATGATATGTTTTGAAATTATTATGTATGACTTGAATGTGAGTTCTTATTTGAATTATTGGGCCTTTCATGAATTTTTTTTGGAATGATTTAAATTGCGATTTTGATTCATGGTTAGCGGTCATGAGAAAAAAATAAGTATTGGTTGACTGTTTTGGTTTTGAAAATTGGAAATATTTTTTATTTTAAACTTTTTAATTT
Organism: Viscum album; assembly: GCA_963277665.1. Taxonomy (NCBI): domain Eukaryota; kingdom Viridiplantae; phylum Streptophyta; class Magnoliopsida; order Santalales; family Viscaceae; genus Viscum; species Viscum album. The sequence goes on from CAUJRU010000211.1 coordinate 545,669, forward strand.
CTACGGGATACCACATGCATGTGGTTACATGGGATGATGTATGGTCAATGGAATGGATAGATGAGATATGAGATTTATATTAGAAGGGTTCTTAGTGAGGCACCAAACCAGGCATGTGTGAGACCCATGGGGTAACATTGGTTGATACACAAACTGTAGGACCGTTTATTTTCAAATAGATGATTTTATGTAAAAATAGATGTTTTATGGCTTGTTTTCGATGGTGTGTCTTATTTGTTTTTTTTAATTGTTTTTATAGTGGATGTTTTGAGTCTAATCACCCCTCTTGTTTGAACAGTGTTTTGGGTTGGTGTTTTGTCGGTAAGCTGGGATGAAGGGATTGTTAGTGGTCCCTTTTGAGAAAAATTCGTGAAGACATTAAACCAGTTCCCCTCATATGTTCAATTGTAGTTTTTGTAAATTTATGAGTAATGGACCATCTTGGTTGTTCCTTGGGTTTTCTATTTGGATATGGTACTCCCCCTATAAGAGTTAATACATGAATAATGTTCATGTCAGATTGTTTCACAATTGGAAAATTCTCCAGTTGATCAACATAAAGGATTTCTTCTCGGGTTTTGGAAATTTAGTATGCCTCATTTACCATTCAAGGATTTGGAGATCCTATAGTGGTGGGTTTGTGATCATGTAAGGTTTAAAGGGGCCTTGGTTTATTATGTAATCTCATTCATCGATGTTGAATGTAGTATGGGGTTGTTAATGTGGATGGTGTCTAAAAGGGACTATGGGTCCCTCATAGTCTCTTTTAATTGGGGGTTTATGTTAAACAAGAATTGTAGGAAATCTGGTAATCAGAGGATGTTATGGCCACTTTCAGGAATTTTGGGTTGTTTGGGGACGTTCTATATGGTCCCACTCCTTGTATTGAATCTCTCAATCATAATAGTCATGTACGGTGATTCCTTATGATGTTTTGTGCTTGTTTGACTATAATTGTGAAGGTTTCACAATCATCATATAATCTATATTTTGTAGTAAGTGTGTCTCCCTTAATAAAATATTTTTATCTATGTTTATTAGAAGGTGTTTCTATATATACATTCCTCCTTCCGTTTCTCATCCGAAGATACAAGGGGTGCTGTATTCGTGTACTCAAATCACTTGTTTTAGTGAAATTCTGGGTTAGAGTATAGTGAGTTTTGAATGTGTTATGTTTTTTTTAACACATTTGGGATCATGTTATTTTTTTAATTGAACCTAATTTAGAAATTACATTTGGGGGGTTTCATAAGCCTATTTGTGAGGCCGAAGATGCATCAATAATTTGAGCTGCAACCATATTTACAGGAGTGAAGATGGAACGTAGTCAGGGGAAATCCCAGGGTCATTCAAACCCTTGTACAATGTCTTATCCTTAGTATGAATGATGTGAATAGTTAAACCTTCTAGTGTTGGCATATTTCTTTATTTTTTTCCGTTAGGTTGAATGAGGTGGGAGGACCTCGTGCCCATGTTATCGGATAATGTCAATCCTTCCCCCATTGGTTTAGATTGAGTTTTTAGAGAATGGTTTGGAATTTGTCTATATAGGTTGATCTTAGTATTTTTCCATCGTTAGTAGTAACTATTCAACAAAAAAAACATGAAGATAGAAGGATCCCCATTGTTAGTGCACTATTCCCAAAACTGTGGGGACTAACCATGAGACCATCCCAACTCTTTATATTTGGGTCTTTTTGTAACGGACTGTGATGGTTGGTTGTGATGGTTGGTTATTATGTTGGAGAGACCCATAATGAGTCTCATTTAAGCTCTTTTGGAAATGTGTAATTGAATTCTTCCCCTTGTACTGGGGAGTCTGTTCGGGCCTCCACTTATTAATGTCCTGATTCTGTCTTACGAAAATTTTAGTTGTCTCTTATGGTACAAAACCCATTTATTTCTCCATGCATCAGTAACTTGATATGTTTTGTGGACTTTTCTTAGTGATTGGTAGACTCATTCGAAGTTATCGAACTACCAACATCTCCCTTAGGTAAACGTTGGTTTTGGAGATCGCAAAATGGTTTAGTTAATGTAAGGTTGTGGTTACCCTGTTTAGTTAAGAAAGTGTTGTATGTTTTAGTTGTTGAGAGTATTCATTACATGATTCATCAATTGGAGGTTTTTTTCCAAATTGGGGGTGGAAAAAACATGGCAAAGGAGTCCATTTCGGTTTTTTGGTTTGGTTTGATTTTTTCTTTAGGTCTCTCGGTGGATTTCCATGGGCAGAGAGTTTTATGGTGATGGGTATTGTCATATAAATGACATATTTTATGTTTACTTTTCCATTTAATTTCTATTTTTACTTTTTTGTGGGTGTATTCCATAAATGTTTTGGAGGAAATGTTGTGTTTTCATGATTTGGCCCAAACCATGAGCCCATTTTTAGATTTAAAAACCAATTTTGGTTCTTTTATAACAAATTAATTTTTATTCATTTTACCCCCATTAAACTTCCTAATTGGCATCCCCTTGTATAATAAAACCGCCATATCAATTTGGATCCCATATGAATCCATAATAATTATGGATTTGGGATTTTTATTAAGGTATTACGCCAGCCCGAAAGACCATTTTATCATTTAATTTTTTTAATTACTTATTATATCATTGTATTTTTATGTTATTTTAGTGATTTCATCTCTCACCCAATACCACATACTAATGGCTCACCCCCATTCACTCCTCCCCGTCTTTGAAGCTCATATTAATCTCAAATTCGGATGAAACTTATCTTGATTTCTCAAATCCCCCAGATTTGAAGAGGTAAATTGATTCATTAATAACTCCTTCAATTTTTAATCCTTTTCCCCCATTCTAGTCTTTACATGACCTCTTCATCCTTATTAAAACCTCACTTTCAATTTGGGATGTATGTAAATTCATTTACTGGTATATTTGGGTCATTTTATTCAATATTTCTTCATGTAAGTGTTTCTCTGTTCATTTCCTTCCTTATCCTTAAGGATTCCTCCCCCTTTAATGAGGTTCTAAAATGTCTAGATGTTATTGATCGCAGCTAGGGTTTGACTTGTTGCATTTTTTTGTGAATTATTGGGGGGGGGGGGTTTAGGATGGATTTAACTCCCTCGTGGTGTGGCTGTGGTGCGATTGAAGTTTCAGACAACAAACTGGTGTATCGACACAAAAGTTAGGTTATTCAATGTGCAATAATCCAATGATGTGTAATATTTGTTTAATTCATATTTGTTTTATACTCATATTACATTATTCTTGTGATGGAATAATTTTTGGTAGAATTGATTAAGTGTTTTATATCAAAGAAGTATATTTGTTTGAAAATGTGTGTTTTCCATTTGTTTCTTTTGATGTATCATTTGAGGTAATTTGATAACATTTGATCATGGTTTAATAAATGTTTCTATGGATGGAAAATTTGTTTTGTATTGGTATTGGGGTGATTTTGTCCTTGAAATAGGGTTTTTAAATTTTTGTTGTTTGCAAAACATGGTTATACCTCGTAAGAATTTTATTTGACAAATTTATGTGATTTATTGAGTTAAAAAAAGTTGAAAAAGTATGTAAATGTATTATTTTGGTGATTGTGTTCACTTAAGATGGGTTTTGGAAAGGTAAAGTGGTGATTTAAAATTTAAAATTTTTTATAATGTTTTATAATTTTCAATAATTATTTATCAAATTGCAAGAAATTTGAGAAACAATATTTTTGGCTGTTTTGTGTGAGTATGATGTGAAAAATGAATATTTTTTTGTGAAAGGAGTATTATGTGATATTTTTATGGAATTTTGGTTTGTGTGTGTGACATTGAACTGGAATTTGAATGTGTAAATTATATTTCAGGGCTTATGGATATTTTTTTAGAACCTGAGGGAAAAATCGAGCATCTAGTTGGGTAGACGTGTACTAGAATGCTAGTGATCGCGTGGGGTCTGGTGGTAGTTCCATGTAGAAATTTTGACGATGGAAACACTAAATGAAATATCATTATGGTGATGATGATGATGGAGGACCGCTAGGTTATGGGTGTGATCTCTAATAGTGGGTTGTGTGCACAAGAACAAAAATTTGTATGGTTACTTTAACTGAGATACGAGGTACCTAAGAGCCACAACGATCTAGTGCATAGGGGTTATTTCCCATTCCTTATGATCATTAGATACTTTATTCCTAACATCGTCATATAGTATGTTTTTCTGGAAAAATCATTATCATAGAAATTATTTTTAAATGTGTTCATTCATTAATGTAGCACAATTGAAAACTGTTTTTATTTAACATTTCATCTTTTTAGAATTCTTATTATCATTTCTTGTTTATGTAAACCTGTAATATTTTCACCCATGAATGTTTATCACATGGAATATTTTATTTGTAGAATTATTTTGGGATTTGGATCAAACCTTACACACACCCTCGGGTGTAAGTATACATGGTTATTTTTTCATTGGTTTGGATATTGATTTTAGTTTAAGTTGTTCAGGTTTCTAGTGGTCCTTCTTGGAATAGTGTCACAGATATGACTTGAGAGAAGTTACCCTTTTCATGAGGAGGATCATGGGCTATACATTTTCGGTTCCTTCATTTTTTATAGTCTTTTATTTTTTTTAAATTATGTAATTAAAATTTGAATTTTTTTAAAAAGATAGTTTGTTTTGAAAAATCCTTATTTTTATATTGGAATTGTTTGTTGTTTTATGTTTATAAACTCAAGTAAATTGTTTCCGAATTCCATTTTGTGATACCCGGACACTGGTACCAACCCATGGGGATCAACAATTCCCTTTGGGCCTTACAAAGGTCCTGGTCGGGTTCCAGTTTTGATGGTGACCAGATTAGGTTCATGACATTGTAACTCACATTTTATATCAAAATCTTATTTTATTGTGTAAAAACAAATTAAAAAAATAGATAACTTCAAAATTCTTATTTTAGTGACCCTGAATCCAGTACCACTATGTCAGAGCCTACATTAAAACATTGTTATAGATACATAGTGTAAAATCCTAATGTACTGATCAATTTTGTAGTTTTTGAGAACCAAATACAAATATGATTCCAATATTATTTATGAAAATTAATAAAAAATCATAGTAGAGGAAACATTTTTCATCTACAAACTCATTCCATGAATTCCTCACCATTTCATGTGGAAATAAAACAAAATAAGTTTGTTCTAAATTTCTCAATAATGTTTATATATATTAGATTATATCATGTGTAAGAAAATAATATTTAATATATAATGGTAAATAATATATACAAATTTCATATAATTAATAACTTGAACATTAAATAATCATTAATCAATATGGAAGTGTATGTAACTAAACACACATTCCATTTAATCATTAAAAAATTAACGAAATAAAACAAAAGAAAATATTTATGATAAAATCCAATGTATAAAAATAATAAATTAATTTAAAATAAATGAAATTACATATTATTAGGCATATTAGTAAAACACATCATGATACCTCTGTTATCATGACATTTCACAAAACAGTTTAAATCTGTGGGTAAAACCCATTTTATTTGGACAACCCATTTTTCAAATTAGACATATCGAAGAATAGAGAGGCTATTTATAATAGTTACTTACCCTTAATTGAATTTTCAATGTATTCCTCATATATTAAATTATAAATTTAAATCAAAAATCAGTTTGACTTTAAATAAAATATCAATATAGAGTGAGGATGTGGATTTATAAATATTTTTCCTACTAATAAAATAAAACTAAAAGTAAGAATTTTTTATATAAATATTATAATGTTTAGAAAAGAATCATATCAATTATAAAATAATATGGTTATTTCATGTAAATGTAATCTTCACTAAAAATTGATCACAAGAAAATGAATATTTCAAGAGAATGTAGACATTCATAAAATAATGTGAGATTATACAATTTTTTACCTCATTAGTTAGTTTTAAATTGTAAACCATTATGGAATTAATTTTAACAAAAACATCCTACATGAATAAATACATTTTCATGTTTAATACATGACATGGGTTTTATATACACCACATAAAAGAGAATATGTTTATATCAACAAATATGTTTCAATAAAAGGGAAATAGAGACAAAATCCCTTACCACTTGTTAGTATTCATGTAAAATCTCCCATAGATAAAAGAATTAAAAAAACATAAAATACCATGAATAATGATAGACTAATGATATTACATGTAAAATTGGTAGTATGTACACCATAACATAGAAAAGATATAAAAAATAATATAATATACTTTAATGAAGGGAAAATGAGATAAAGTCCCACATCTCACATATTACATGTTGAGTCAATAAGGTTTTCCTTATGACTTTTCCATTCCTTCTTGTTTTGAAAATCACAAACACCTTATCTTTAAGGAAAATCGCTTTTGTAAGGAAAAATGCTTTCTTAAGGAAAATTGCTTTTATAAGGAAAAATGCTTTCTTAAGGAAAAACGCTTTTATAAGAAAAATTTATCCTTATCATATTTTCATTAATATTTTTCTTAAGTATGAAATTCGGATTCACTTTCTCGGAATCATAAAAACTTTGATATAAAAGTATTCTGTTTTTAGGATTCGGTTCTGGACAAGAACTATAAGGAAGTTTCATTCCGAATTCCGGATATGAATTCTGACTTAGTTCTATTCCAGATTCAGGATACGAATTCTGAAGAAGAATTCTCATTACGAATTCTAATGAAGAAATCCCATTCCGAATTCTCATTACGAATTCTGAAGAAGAATTCTCATTACGAATTCCAATGAAGAATTCTCATTACGAATTCCAATGAAGAATTCTCATTACGAATTCTAATGAAGAAATCCCATTCCGAATTCTCATTATGAATTCTGATAAAGAATTCTCATTACGAATTCTGATGACGATTTCTCATTACGAATTCTGATGATGAAATCTCATTACGAATTCTGATGATGAATTCTCATTACGAATTCTGATGATAAATTCTCATTACTAATTCTGATGATGAATTCTCATTACGAATTCTAATGACGAATTCTCATTATGATTTCTGATGACGAATTCCTATTCCGAATTCCTATTCCGAATTCTCGTTCCGAATTCACCTATTAAACAGAATCTGATTATCATTGTTTTATACACTCTGAATTTATTCACTCCGAACTTTCACTCCGAAATTTCTATTCCTAACTTTTATGTTAGAGTTTAAAACGATGTCGTACTTTCTGTTACACTTGTTTTGTTATAAAACGATGTCGTCCATTTTGTTATAAACTAACCGTTGTCTAAGTGACACGTGTAGAGGTCCCTCCGAACATTAAGGGAAATATGACCGTTGGAGAAGGAGCCGACCTTACATATAAATAGGAGCTCATTTGAAAAAGCTCGCAACGGATGGATGAACAATTTTGATTTTGTGCATACATGCTGTTGAAGTGATTTCTAGAGAGAGAGTCTCTTATTAACTCTCAAAGCTTCGTGCGACTCCGAATGTTGGTGATTACATTCGAGGGCTTCCGGGGATAGGAAGACAGAGGTGCCGACTACCTTAAAGATCGAGGGCTTTCTTGATGAGAAAGACAGAGGTGCCGACTACCTTAAAGATCGAGGGCTTTCTTGCTGAGAAAGACAGAGGTTGCCAACTACCTTAAAGTTGAGGGCTTGCGGGGATAGCAAGACAGAGACACCGATCTTCGTATCGAGGGCTTACCCTGGTGTGGGTAAGACAGGCTTCCTTGAAAGTATAAATCAAGGGACCTTTATCCAAGGTTGTTGGATACCCTTCTCTTTGGGTTAAAAGACTATTATCTTGTTACTAGTAGTTTTACTACTTGTCTTTATTCCGCTGCAATTTGTATCTTAAGGAAAGTATAACTTTCTTATACTTCCTTACTTACTCTGATTAGTTTAGATTCTATACGCTTTAAGGTAGAATCTTATATTGTAACTTTTGTTACGTTTCAATTTCCGGAACCATATTTCCGGAATCTACTTTTGGAATCTCTTTCCAAGTTTAGTTCGGTGTTAGAGGTGTTGTGAATCAACTTAGTTTAACTTTGTTAAACATAGTCCTTTCCTTTTCTTAAGGAATCTTTAGTTATTCATAACTATCTTTAAAGGTTCCAAAGGAATTTTTAAAGTATACAATTCACCCCCTCTTGTATATTGAGCATCTCATATCATATTTCGATCCTACAATTGGTATCAGAGGTTGGAAACCTCTTACTCTGTACCATTCTTACATTTGGTATCAGAGCCAAGGTTACTGAAATACTTGTACTCACATACAAGTTTTTCTTGCTCACTTTTTTATTCCGAACTTTGTCATTCCGGATTATCCATTCCGAACTTTTCTCATTCCGAACATTTTGATTACGAACTTTTGCTACTAACTAGTTTGTGTGCAAAGTTATTTTTAGTATGGCAGGAATGAATGTTGGATCTATTGACAATTTGAATCCTACAAGGCCACATATCTTTGATGGTAATGATTATGAATACTGGAGAGATCGTATGAAGACTTTTGTTATCAATACTGGAGTAGACAACTTTGTAATGCTTACTGGTGATTATAAAATTCCTGACAAGGAAGTCAGAACCTTTACTAACCAGGAAAAGCAAGAATATCAACTCAACTATAAAGTACGCAATACTTTACTGTGTTCAATGACCAGAAATATATATAGCCAAATTTCTTCTTGTGAAGCAGCTAACTGTATATGGAAGAAGCTAGTGGTTACACACTTTGGGACTTCTAAGGTGATTGAGACTAGGAGAGCTATGCTTAGAGCTGAATATCATGGCTTCAATTTTCCTTATGGAGAACCTATCTGTAAAGTTCAACAAAGATTTATGACAATTGTCAACAGTCTACAATCTATGGGAGAGAAAGGTTTAGATGATGAAGCTCTTGTGGACAAGATAATTGATATTATGCCCAATGAGTGGGAATCCAAGAGAACAGCTATAGATGAGAACAGGAAGGTCACTCAAATTACTCTTGATGAATTATTTGGAACTCTTCTACAACATGAGACAAGAATGAAGAGAGATGCTGACAACATTAAGAAGAAGAATGGAAATGGTACTGTTGCTTTTACTACAACTTCAAATCAGATAAAAACTAAGACTCCTGAGAGAGTAACCAGATCCAAGTCTAAGAAAGTCATTTTCCAATCCGAATCTAGTGAAAGTAAAGTTTCAGAAAATGAATTAGCCAATCTTGCTCGAAGGATGAACAACATAGCTGGACAAAGAAACTTTCAATCCAAGTATATGAAGAAGGACAGGAAAGATAAGAAAGATGGAGAAGTTACTTGTTATGAATGTAAAAGAGCTGGAAATATTAGACCAGATTGCTCTATGCTCAGAAAGAAAGAAAGGAAGGAAAGACATTCAGAAAAGAACAGGAAGAAGTATTACAAAGCCAAAGCTAAGAATGTTCTGAAAGCTAATGACATCTGGAGTGCCAGTGGTGGTGACTCTTCAGATGAATCTTCTGAATATGAATCTTCAGGACAGAAGAATCTTGGTCTTATAGCCAGATTACCCATTGAAAATCATTGTCTTATGGATAAGGTACGAAATGCTGAATCATTGACCAATGATTCTTTAAATTCTAATGATAGTAAGTATTATAACTCTTCTGATGAAGAATCATCTTCTGATGAGGAAAATACATTACCTACTTATGAAGAAGTCTCTAGGTTTGCTGAACTTCTTGAGATTGAGAATTCCAAACTCAACAAGAAACTTGATAAGGCAAATTCTAGGAAGTCTATTCTTACTAAAGAGATATCAGATCTTTCTAAAGATCTTGATAAGAAAAACGCTGATTTTGAAAATATTTCAAAAAATCTTGAGGAAGTAAGTTCTGAGAAGAAAAAACTTTCTAAAGAATTAGAAAAAGTAATTTCTAATAAAAAAGTTTTCGAGCTTAACTCTAGTTCAAAAACTAATGATTTTGAGGATAAAAACTTGGTTGTAAAACTCAAGTCCGAAATTTTTTCCTTAGAGAAGTGTTTATCAAACTTTACCCATGGTAAGGAAAATTTTGATAAGATGTATTCTCAAATACGACCTTTAAGAAATAAATCCGGATTTGGTTATACCCAAGCAAAACCTGTTTTCAGCAACAATTATTTTGTTCCTCAAAGTGCCCCATTTTGCACTAAATGTCAATGTGGTGGTCACTGGGCAAGAAATTGTTCCTTAAACAAAACCCAATCCTTAGGTTTTCATAAAGCTTACTTTTCTAAGAAAATGTGGATACCAAAAATTTTATTGTCCGGAAATCTCAGATCCAAACAAGTTTGGATTCCGAAAGTCTAACTTTGTTCTTAATTTCAGAAAAATAAAGAAAGTTCCAGCAACAATATTTGGTACATGGATAGTGGATGTTCCCGGCATATGACTGGTAACAAAATCTTTTTTGAAAAGATGATCAAAACGAAAGGAGGAAATGTAACTTTCGGAGACAATGCTAAGGGAGAGATTGTTGGTATTGGTAATATTGTTCTTTTAGGTAAAACTTTGATTTCAAATGTTCTTTTTGTTAAAGGTCTTAAGCACAACCTCATTAGCATAAGTCAGTTATGTGATGAAGGTTACCTTGTGAATTTTAGGAATGATAAATGCTTAGTTCACAATTCGAAGGAAGAATTTATTCTCTCAGCCAATAGGCAAGAGAATGTTTACACCTTAAACTTAGAAGACCTAAGAAGCCAAGATTTACCTTGCCTAAGTGCAATGGAAGATCACTCTTGGTTATGGCATAGAAGATTAGGACACTGTAATTTTAGGAACCTATGTAAACTCTCTAAGAAGAAACTTGTTAAGGATCTACCGGAGCTTAGATTTGATTCTTCTAAAGTTTGTGATCCTTGTCAATATGGAAAGCAACATAAATCTAGTTTTAAGTCAATCGGTGAAGTCTCAACAACTGATGCATTACAGTTGGTGCATATGGATCTTTTTGGTCCAACACAAACTGGAAGAATTGGAGGCAAATACTATGTGTTTGTTCTTGTTGATGATTACACTAGATTTACTTGGGTCTATTTTCTAGCAAGGAAATCTGAAGCTCTTTCTTATTTCAATAGTTTTAGAGCCCAAGTTAAAAATGAGAAAAACCTTCCATTGAAAACTATTCATAGTGATCATGGAGGAGAATTTCAAAATTCAGATTTTGAAACTTTTTGTAGTAAGAAAGGTATTACTCACAACTTTTCAGCACCTAGAACTCCTCAACAGAATGGTGTAGTTGAAAGAAGAAATAGAATTCTTCAAGAGATAACTAGAACCATGTTGAGTGAATATTCTATTGCTAGACATTTCTGGGCTGAAGCTGTAAGTACTGCTTGTTATACTATAAATCGAGTTTTGATTAGACCTTTTCTTAATAAAACTCCTTATGAGTTGATGAAAATGTTTTCTTTGATGAAATAATCTTTTTTAAAAAATATTTATTTTTCATAAAAATGTTTATTATTTTAATTTATAATAAATAACAAACCAATGAACATATTTAAAATGTATTTTTTTTATTTAATCATATTCGTACTCACCAACATAATGGGTACGATATATTGATCATTTTAAATAATATTTTAATAGAGTATTTACCTTCATACATGGTGTTGTGTGCATAACATCCAATAAAATAAATTAAAATTATTAAGAGTAAAAAAAATACATTGGTTGTAAAATTCTTCCCTCCTAAATTTTTTTTTCTGCATCAACATTATGGACATTACCATATTGGTAGACGATGATATGTTCTTCTACATAACATCCCCTATATCCCTTTCTTCTTCCTTTTTTTGTGATTTCTTTAATGTACCTCTACGAGATGAGTCAATTGATTACACAATAATTTCAATATATGAACAAAGAATATGTTTGGGTTCTTCATAATTATATATATCATGTTCCAATTCTATTTCATTTGTGTTGATCAAATGTGTTCAGTATGGTATGTACATGCTTAAAAATGATATATGGAACACATCATGTACAATTGAGATAATTGAGGTATTGAAAAAAGGTAAGAACAACATAATTTATTTTATTTATATTAATTGGACTTCTATACTAGGAACTAATTTTCCCATTTTTTCTACCCTTATAACACCATTACAGGGATATAATATCATGAAGACATGAGTTCTCACAAAGAATTTGAAATTCTTCCGCTGATTGTTGGTATAACTCTTCATCCTTCATTGAGATATTTTAATATTAAAAATAATATCCATTACCATTGTTGATTACTCTTAAACAATTTCTAGTCCTATGAGTTTCCCCTCAACATCATCTTCATGGAAATTTGATGTATGAACGTTTTTGCAATATAATGCTTCATATAGACCCATTTGAATAACTGAATGGAAACTATTGTTGTATGATAACCCTAAAAAAGGAAAATAATGTTCCTAATAGCTATTATAATCATGATAGAAAAGTATAAATATGACTCATATTGTTTGATTAGTCATTTCATATCATCCATTAGTTGTAGTATACTAGCTAGTGTCAAATGAAGATCCATATCAATAGCCATCTGAGGACTCTAAAAATAATTCAATGTAAAATGTGGATGAAAATCAGACATGATAAAAATTGGTGCTCAATAACATCATATAAAAACATTAATATATATCATTTTGATGTGATCAATTGTAAAATCTACTACTATATTGAGGAAATGTTTAGACTTTATTATGTGGTCAATAATAAACCATATTGAATTATTCATCATTAGATTATTTATTAGTCCTTAGAAAAAGGTCATTATAATGACATACTAAGTCCACATAGGAATATAAATAAGATTCATGAATCCTCTTCATTCTTGTCTATATTCTTTGAAATATTGATGAAACATACATCATGATAAATTGTCCAAAAAATTCCAACTTCATGTTATCCTACCAAAATGTTTCCCCAAATCCCTATATGATTTTTTTATACAACTGTGTATATAGAAATCAAGATATGATTTTAATAGAAGAATTTTTTTTTATATCAGATATATAATGAACATGTAATCTATTTCCAAATTCCGGAAATCCATCTTCACAAATGATGTCTATTAATTTCCCCTCATCTAAACCATAAATATTCATCAAAAAAAATTCATAAATGGATTTTAATATTTATATATTCTATAACAATGATTGTTTCAAAATAATTTTAAAATTGAGTGATATATGACATTCCTTAATAAATCTCATATACATATTTACTATATTCTTGAGAATAATATTCCTTAAAATATTCATTTTAGTCAGAACTCAATAATCATCTAAATTTAATGAGTCCTCTACCTTATTTTATTCAACTGAGTGGTACTGTATCGAGAAATCATAGTCATTGACTAGCTCGAGCCATTTCCTTCTTCTCAAATTCATATCATTTACTAAAAAATATAATTTAGGAATTTATGATCTATTTATATCTAACACCATACTCTATAGAGATAATTACTCAATATCAATAATGAAAAAAATTAAAAAATCCAACACAATATCATGTATTATATAGTTAGTCAATTGATTCTTGAATTTCCTTGATCCATATGATATAACCTTTTTATTTTTAAATAGGACACAAATAATTCCTTTGTTTGAAGAATAAATTTTTATCACATACACTTCATTTCAATATGGAAGATTAACAATATAAATATTGGAAAACCTCACCTTCAATTTATCAAAAAATTCTTCAAATTTGTTATTGAATATGAACATATCCAATTTATATTTAATCTTGTTTAATGGGATATACATGTACGATATTTTATAACTAATTTAGGATAGAAACCTTTTATCCCAATGAAACCACATATCTTAGTTATGTTAAATTGTATAATACTTTTTCTGAAATCCTATATCTCCATAAGATCAAATGGCATTCCATATATAGATAATATATATTTATTTAAAGAAACTTATTAAAGCCATAAATCACTCCCACTAAATGTCTCATAGAACATTATCATTATATGATTCCCATTCTTTATCTTAAATATATTACCATTTTCCTAATTTATTTTATAAATACCCAATTGATCATAAATTAATACTAAATATATTATTCAATATTTTCGTGGAATACTATGTTCCATAGATTTGTTAAAATAAATGTTGAGTTAGTCAATCCAAATTACATTACGGTAAAATCATAACTTCCATACCTAATTCATAATGTTGTCTTTATAATGACATCCTTCTTTACAATCAACTATTGATACTCTAAATGTCAGTATATATTTAAAAAATATTAATTTTCTTTAGGTTGATTAGCTAATTCATCTGTTAGTGGAAAAGGTTTATTTTCATTATCATAATATAATATAATTCCCAATAATAATTATATAGCCTCATGGATCCATATTTCTTCTTAATAATGAGAACAAGGGGTGTCCATTTAAAAATAGTATGGATAGTGAAAACCTTATCCAATAACTCCTCTAAACTAATTCCACATTGGACATTATATATTGATTAATTGATATAATTCATAAAAAATGAATTATATCAATTGAATAGTAAATTTATTACTCTAGTGGATGTCCTGAAAACTACCAAATAAGTAAATAAATATATTCATGTTTGATATTTACAAATTGAATTTGAATATTAGCTTCTCCATACATATATTTTATTTTCACTTACTCTCAATGGATCTCATAATATATAGCTAAATTGTATGTATTTAGAAAGGCATTAGATTTTAGTACCTCCTCTCTGATTATTATGATTTCTATAGCATCATTACATATCATAATTTCCTTATTCATGAAAAAAATTATTCATCATATTTTGAAATAAAATCCATACCATGTATTATATCAATTTCAACCAAGGTTATGATAATAAATACAACAAATAATTAATATTTATGTATTATATTTCTAACTTCGTCACACCTCCTTGATGTGGTGAGACTTCTAGTTGGAGTTCTTATTGATAACATACATTCAAAACAAAATTTGGAATATATAAATTTATATAGACAATATTAAAGATATAATATAGTGTTAGTGTATCAACAATCATATTAAGAATTATATAAAACTCAATTTATGATTAAAGTACCTAAACCATATTTTTGGGTAATTTCACTTCATTTCTAGTGATCTCATATGATTTTTCATTTCCCTAATCATCGTCTATATAGATTCCCTTGATGTTATGGGTGTTGATTTTCATGGTTAGTTTTGTCCCAATAGTTGAAACACTGAAAAATATGTTTTTTTCATCCCATTTCATTTATTAGAAAGATTAAAATTATCTCCAAAGTTATAACTAAATCCAAAGTCGTTCATAGATTTCATAGGATGATTCCTTTTATTATTAACACAATATAGATGTAGAATTATTATATTATTCATCTATGATGTATAAAAATTTTATTTTTTCTAAATCGACCAAATATTTTCATGATTTCCAATGAACCTATATGATGTATATAATTTCCATTCTATTTGGGGGAATTTAAAACAATTTTTTTATATGATGAAAATTTTTAATTGGCTAGTGACCTTTGGAGACTTTTCCTAATCTCAATATAGAAATTATCAATCTTAAAATTCATTTTTCAATTCTAATTATTAGTGTTGTAGGATAACCTTGAAAAAGAATCATCCTACTCTACAATACATCATATCTCATATCTAATTATGATGAGGGACATTCTCTTAATTTATGTTTGTTTCTATATAGGGAAATATTTAATAATGAATGTATCCTTAAAAAACATTAAATGAGTTTTATTTATTCAAATCCAAAATTATGATAGATCAACTACCAACATTTATCAATTTATCCTTTTTAAAAAATATATTGTAGTTGTATCCTTTTATTTTTCATGACATCCAAATGCTATAAATAAATTCTCAATGTAATTAGTCCATTTCTCAACTACCTTTGTATTAATATTCCCACCAAAAGAAATGGTTTTTTATCACATGAGGTGTTCTTATATAAATTAATCTCTCTATGTAATTGGTTGATCCATCATGGAAATGACATTTTTTATAATGTATTAATTATTCCATAATATATCTATGATCCACTCAGATAAAACACATGCTATGTTGGATTTTTAAATAGGAAAACCACGGCATTGGAAAAGTTTTTCTGATTCAGTTATTCCTTCCTAGATCCCTTTCTACAAAAATTAATTTAATGGACTAGTTTATAAGATTTTGAAATTTAAATTACAATATATAATAATAAATTTGTTTTAAAACTAAACATAAATTTAAATATTTGTGCACTCGTATTATCAAAATCGAAAACATTATTTCATTGAGTATATCATTAATATCAAAACATACATAATGGTTTGTAAAAAATTTATTTATACTGAAAATATCTCTTAGTAGTGTAAAAATTGGTGTGAATTGAGCTTTAATTTTAATCCCAATGTGACATTCAGGTCAAGCCCAATTGATAAATTTTCAAATTTGTTACATAATATTTAATCTGTGTAAAAAACATTTCCACTAGTACTATCCATATATAGTTTTATTACAATGAAACCCCAAACAATATATCATTATGAAATCATTAGTATGTGATTATATAATTGTAATCAAAATATATCTATGTTTTATGTTAATATTAAATTGTTTTCTTTAATATTGTATATAACATTTCTACAAAACATGTTCATATACAAACTATAACAACCAAGAATCTAATAAAAAAAGTAATTTTTGACTTTATTATTTTTGCATTGTTACAGTGGTTAAAATCCTAATGCAATAATACATTTATCTATTTTGAAAAACCCTATTTATATATGGTTCCCAATTTATATCCAGAAATAATATTTGAAGCTTGTTAATTGAATAAAAAATTTACCCATAAACTCATTCAAATAAATTATGAATGATTAAATCTTGTAATAATGTAAATTATAAAATATCAATGATAAAAATAGTAACTAAATTCTGAATGAATGATATTTTTTGATATCATTATTTCTATAACCCTAATACATCTACTATCAAAAGCATTTAGATTTCATTTTAAAACTATAAGTAGAAACCCATATGATTTTCCAATGAATTTGACTCATTAGACAATTCAATGCACCAAGAGGATATATGTAACAATTAACAATGATATTTACATGTCCAATGAATTCCCTATATATTGAATAATTTTTTCAATTCAAGAATACATATTCCTTATCCTGAAATATCTGTACTGTGTAATGATATTTATTTATCAATGATTCTCCTTATAATAAAATAACATCAAACGTAAAAATTATATGTAATAATGGAATATTATTTTTGAAATAATTAAATTCATCATAAATTAATATTGATATTAAATTGAAATGTAATGTTAAATAAAATATGATTGCAAGATAATGATATATTCAATAGACAGTAAACAATCTCTAATGAATGTGATATTGTATAAAAATCTTTACCATGTAGGAAAATTTCAAATTGTAAATATTTAAAGAATAAACATTAAAAGAATCATAAAAGAACATGAAAATGTATTTTTTTCATTTTAAATCAATCAATGGGTTAGTATATACCCAACATAAAAGTGAATAGGTACATAATACGAAATATTTCTCAATTAAATGGAAATTGAGACCAAATCTATTACCACTTGGTAATGTTCGTGTAATTACTCCATGGGTGAAATAATGAAAATTGAATCATAATGAAACATTTAATATCTATTATTTATGATATTAAATGTAATGGGGGGGTTTAGATACACCATATAAATTAAATTAGGTGAACAAGTAAAAAATATTCCTCAATGAAGTGAAATTGATGAGAAGTCCTTTACCTCAAATGTTTCGTTGCTTGAATGTTATTTAAAATCATGTCTCATGGGTCTAAAATTTTAATTTATTTATATAAATACTATATTAATCTTCAAAATATAATATATCAGCGTATTATAACATTTTACAAGAAATTTTTTAATAATGTTACAATATATTCACAATTTTGGGTGTTAATTTCCTTGTTTCCTCATCCGTAGATAGACAAGGAAGATTCGATTATTTTATATATTATTTTAAAAAATAAACTATATAAATTTAAATAGGTTTGAAATATCCTATTTATTAATTATATGCTTTATTAGAATCATTTTTAATAGTTGGGAATGGAAAATTGATCACATCGCTTCGGAGTGGTGGTAGTTTGTATGCACACATGAGTGACGATATCATTCCCCTAACAGGTGACCGAAAAAATATGTGTATGATATATTAATTTCAAATAATATATGAGATAACATATTTATATAATTTATGCATTAAATGTGTCCTCTATAACTTCTATGTAAATCCTAAATGGAAAAAATATCACATTTCTTGGTAAGGCGGTCAACCATCATAGACACAAGCGACATTATCATTTTTAAAATGGAAGGGAATATAAGAAGGAATGTGTGATATTAAAATTCAAAAATTATAATTATATAATAATTAATATATATATATAAATATATATAATTAGACCCAATATTATATTAAACTATGATAGGTGTTGATAGAAAAACATTATCCATTAGTTTGTGAAGAGGTAGTCTGCCATACACATGATAAACAATTTCATTTACGATTTTATGTATGTATAGATGTTTATATATCGTTATATTAAAATAGTGACATTAAATAATATAGTATATATGCATGTTCTTATATTTTAATGATTTATTAATATTTGAATGAGGTGAAAGAATAAATGAAAAAAATGATTATTTAATAAAATCACCTCTTCTTTAGATGAACTCTTTTGGTTTGCACAAAAAGAATTTGTAGGATGAATTATTATCCCATGGAGGTATATAGTTTGTTTGTAGTGGTGTAGTTATGTTTTTAGAGGGATTAATTTAACCAAATGTCATTAAAAGTGTTAATATGGGAGGAGAGGGAGTGGCCTTTTCTAATTGGAGAAATAACAGAAATGGAAATTTTGAAAAGAATCAATCACAACCATATTTTTTTTATTCTAATAAAATAAAACAATTTAAATTATTGGAACTTATAGTTTACAATGTATAAATATGGAATTATAATTATTTTTCTATATTTATTTCGGTCATTTTAATAAAAATCATTTTATTTTAACACCAAAGTAAATTAATTTTTATCTTAAAAGCTGTGATTAATATTTACTTCATTTACTATTTATAACTAAAAAAATAACATCTAATATTGTATATAATATATATTTCTATGATTCCAATTATTTAATCATCTATAAAAATTCAATTCATGGAATTTTAATAATTAATTTATAATTATACTCGCTAATGAAACAAAAAAGATGGATTTCATGGAGACCAATTCTCATAATTATATATGGATTAAATATAAAAATTACATATTAAATACACTAAAATGATCCAAATTTCTTTTAATATATTATAATTGAATAAATTTTATGTTAAATAAATTTGAATTATAATTTTACCTTTTGCATTATTTAAATGGAATTTCATATTTCAATAATAATTAGCTCTATATAATATTTATAAAAAATGAATCATTTCATAAAAATCTATGAAAAGGCCCTAAGATAATTTTGATATGGTTATTTCATAAATTATATTAATTAATATAATTAAAATTAATAAATTTTAAAATAATTACATTTTATCAAAAGGGTGGATGAATAGATGAAGCTATTTTCATGACAAAATTAAAATTTTTTATTCCAAAAACATTTATTTTACATTCAAATTATTAATATATGAATTTATAATAAATGAATTTAAAAATGAAATTTGTTACTCATATTTATATATTAAATAAAATATCTCTAATAATACCCACAAATTTACCTTACAGGATATAGTGGCCATGTTTGAATAATATTTTAATATATTATTTCGTTTAGGCATGGTGTTGTGTATATCCTAAGCTATCGAATAGATTAAATTTTTAAAAATTTAATACACTAAAATATTAAATTTTTTTATAATAAATAAGATTAATAAATCTATACTGTAAAAATAAATTTTTAATATTAAATTAAAAAATTTATAATTGAAATTCATAACACATTATCTTTTTCATAATAATATAATTTAGGACTTAAAAATAATTCAATTTTTATTTATTAAAAAGTATTAATAATTATATTTAAGGTAAATGTTTTATTTACATATATTGATATAAGTTTCATTAATTCCATTCTTCAATAGGGATAACATTAATTTGATAATATAAAAATACCCCAAATATAGAAAAATAAAATCCTGGAATAATGTATCTTTTTATGATTAAATGATTTTATTCATACACCATTTAAAATATCCATTGACATAATTTTATTAACATGTTTAATAAAAATTATATAAATTTTAAAAGAAATTTTATAAAAACTATTAATTATATGTAAATTTATAAAAGAAATTAAAATTTAAGAAATAGAATAATATTACTTATAAAAAATTACAAAATTTCTTTAAAAAATATAAATTTTTTCTATAACAAAATCATGCTAATATCATCCTAAATTTGACATAATGAACCCCCACAGTAACTACATAATCCCTAAGGGTTATATATACAGTTTTCATAGTCGTGACTAGTGATTTAACATTAATAGATATTATAGTGATTTCTATGATCTTGAACTTATACCATATATTATTCTAATAAAGACATAGATATTAATCTTTATATTTATCATTTTATATGGGAATCAATGTAGTGCTACCTATGTACCAATAATTTTAAAATTAGCCTTATCAAGAAGTCATCTAATACTTGATTTCATAAGTTAATTCTTTCTATATAAAATTCACAATGTGATAATATCCCATTTCTCCACCACATTAACATCTTTATTATAAATAATAGTTTTAAATGAGTATAAAATTTTATTTACACTTACCTTATTACTCATTTTATTTTATCAAATAATTTAACATATTTAATATTAATATAATCATCGAAATCATATATTCCCAATGGTAACAGAAAAATGACCTTATAACTATCATCTACATAAATAATTTTCATTTGATATTCATATATATATATATATATATAAATCCTGAAATGATTCAAAAAAATCAATGAAAACATTCAATAATATAAATTATGTTGTTTTTCAACATATCTATAATGTTTATATTCACTCAATTGTTACCTTGTGAAGTATGGATTTTATTGAATATCGAGATAATGATAATTTCAATCATGTAGTATTTATATTTTCTTCAGGTTGTTTTCATTCTATAATTTCTTTGATTATGTATCATTTATAAAACATATAATTTACATTAATTATAATTAAATATTAATCATTAATTAAATAACATATTTTTCATTTTAATTTGGAGTTCCAAATAAAATATAATATCTGAAAAATGTGGTTTATTAAGAATAATTTCACACTATAAATCTGTGGTGATAAAAGCAGTCGGGGGATGGTGTTAATTTCAACTGATGATATAGATTATTATTTATACAACCAATTTTTATGAATGATTTAAACTATTTAAAATAATATTGAATAGATTATTTGTGTTCATATTGTCTATTTAGAATGTACGAGTGTCAAGGTTTCTTAAGGGTGGGACATCTAAATTGTTTTAAGGGTGTATAAATTTTAATTTATATGTATTATGTGAACTTGGTGGGAAAACACTATTTTTGAGGAATTCCTTCATAATCATATAGTTATTTCTGATAAATGAAGAAAATAATTTAATTTAATATAAATTATCCTTTTATTTTATTATATATATGCTAAATTATAGTTGTTATAATAAGTGATAAGAATACAAATAATAATGGAGTAGGATCATGAGTAGTGATCATCCATGTGTGTAATATATCATGTATTTATTTATTTATTTATTAACAATATTTATGGATGATATTATTATGTGGATAACCCTATGAATTAAAATCACCCATTGTCAATGAGTTTTATTTTTTGTAATTGATTGTTGTTGGTTGATAATGGTGACCAATGAATTTGTAAGACTTAATTGTTACCCATATGATGATGAAGTTCATTTTTAATAAATATTTGATGAATTACAAATGTATTTATATTTTAGGAATCACCTATTGAAGATTTTGAGTATAAAATGTGATTACTAGATAATTTTTGTGGATTTATTAAATGACATTGGATGTTATTCTTGGATAATTATAGTGTAATGTCATTCAATTATTGAACTAGTTATAAGTTCAGTGGAGTTTTTTCAATTGTGAGACATATTTTATAATAATTATGAAGATGTGAGTGATGAATTGATGATTGAATAAGTTTTTTGGAATTTGTAGTCAAAAAATAGTAAAATGATACATATTGGGGACCATGGAAAAATTTGGGTTCATATAATTTCAAGATGTTATTTTGAAGTGGTGGAAATAAAAAATTGTTATGGTGGTATTTTTTATGTGTTAGAGTATTTCACATAGATTTTCTTATAAATATAATGGGTTCCACATTAAAAAATATGTATAACTGACAAAGTATCCTTAACCAAACTCATCCTAAGGGGACTGTAGGACCCAGAGGTCAACTATTCCTCAAGGATGTTAGCATGGCCACATAGAAGTAAATACATGAAGCCATAATTGTCCCCAGGAATGGTATGTCAGAACCTATATAAGGACTGAATAGGGAATGTGAAAATGCATTCATTAGTTGGGATACAAGCCTATAGGGAATCCCATCAACCGCGTGTTCCATGACACATGTGGTCATGGTGTGTGCAGTGAATTTGTGCACTAGACATTATGTTATATTGATAAAATTGCATTAACCTTATAATTGATATACCAAATAAAGTAATATATGGTAGTTTAATGTGGTATGGGGAATAATTTCAACTATTTATGAATTGAAATAGTTTTTCATGTAATGGAATCCACCAAATCAGATGTATTGATGTCAACCAATATTCCATGCTTGTGTGTTAAAATAAATCATAATTAATTAATACTTATAGAGTTGGTTTCATTGTACCTTATACCTATTACAAAATTATTTAGAATATTGGATTACTAAACCACCATCAATCATGGAAGAGATTACATGGTCTTCTTAATATCGAAATTATTTGATAAGAACAATCAATAGAATAAAAAATCATCATATTTATGATTTATATGGAGTTTCTTAAGCCAAAATGAAATCTTAGTTGCATAATGAAATTAAAAAAATCATTTCCTATGGATGTACTACATGCATTTGGGAATATGAGATGTGGGAATATCTGTTCTGGTGAACATGATTTATTTAACGCAAATGAGTTTCCCGGTCATGAAGCAAAATTCCATGTTTTAGTGGAATTTTTATCCCATGTTTTATGAAATAAAGTTTTTTAATTTGGTAACCTAATCAATTTTTTTTAATAAAATAACTGTTATTATTTGATTTAGTGATTAAATGAGGTAGGTATAGATACTCTCTCCTATACATAATGAATCCCTGATTCTATGAATATGAATTCCATTATAATTTTTCTATTGAGATGTATTGGTTAAAAATATTGTATTCTCTATGTTTTGTGTTACACGGTAAATAATGGAGATTTAATACATCAAGTATATTAAAATAGGAGAGTCTCTTTCACATTCTTTCATTAATATGTTCTGAAAATTTCGTTACTTAATGAATAATATTCACGTCTATTTGATATGCAACTCAAACCCTTTTTTTGGGAAATAGAGAAGAACATTAAAATCCATTAAGAAGAATAATAGTAGTATAAGATCAAATTTAATTCACATAGTAGAGGTATATCATCATGATCAGATATGTGATACAATGATGGAGTAATATTCACTGAGTTATGAAATGATAATGTTCCACAATTTTATGATATTTATGACAAAAAGTTAACATGTGTGTGAAATATTACCTGAAGAATAATATATTGTCATTCAATGTACTTTTTTGTATGAAAAATGATATATTTAACCGGTATAAATTCTTATTTGAATGATATATTAGATATTATGACTCCTATTTTTAGGATAAAGAGCATCTAATGTTTTGGTTTTAATTAAGGAAGGAGGCTAGGATCCAACGTGTATTAATGTACATAATGATTAATAATTCGAATATATAAAGTTTATATATTATATACATTAATTATTTAAATATCACATAAAATACCAAAAAATTGTATTTTATATAAGTTCTAGTTCTCGTGGTTGAATGAATATGATAGTTTTTGTGCAGTTTCCCTA
This sequence comes from Viscum album, assembly GCA_963277665.1. Taxonomy (NCBI): domain Eukaryota; kingdom Viridiplantae; phylum Streptophyta; class Magnoliopsida; order Santalales; family Viscaceae; genus Viscum; species Viscum album. The sequence goes on from CAUJRU010000211.1 coordinate 569,861, forward strand.
AAACGAAGATAAAAAAACGAAGGATAATAAATTGGTCATTACTGTTAATGTGGGCTATAATTCAAGAATGAACAATGAGAAAAATAATTTTTAATGGATTATGTTTACATGATGTTTTGGTGAGAATTCCATTCATATTTTATATACATGAGTATGTTGATATTTATTGCGATTTATAATTAGTGGTTAAAAATATTATATTTCAATAAAAATGTAATCTACTAAAAAAAAAATTTCTAATATTATGTAAGAAGAGATTCCAAGAATTCAATCCAAAGTTCAATATATATATCATATTCAGTAAATAATATTTTAATTGTTTTGATGCTCTGTTGAGCTAATAATTAATTATTTCAACAATCACAAAACAGATTATGATAATAGAAATTATAATAATATAAATATTCAGTGAATTGTGGTTTTCAATGAATAAGTATGAGATTAAAACACTTAAATAATGTTTTACATTTATTTTGGATTCATGTATAATAGGTGAAGGATTATGTGACTAGACAAGTTGTTGTTAGTTGATCATAATTGTTTTAGAAGAATTCAGTGAGCAATAGTTGTAAACTAATTCATATTATTGTGACTCATAGAAAAAGAATATAGTGCATTTTTTATTTTTCTAAAATGAAAAACTATAAAGTATTTCATTTCAACTACTATAATAGTAACAATATGAAGATAATGTGTTATTATAACAAATCAGTATTGTGAAATCCAATTATCATAACAATAGGTGGAATAAATTATTAGTGTTACAAAAAACCATATCATGATGGCATATACTATCAATAGAGGAAGTATAAATATCATAAAATGCGTCGTTAAACATTAAATATCAACTGAATATAGTTCATTAAAATTGAAAGGGTACTTATGACGTGATGTAACCACATTCAAAATCTTACTTTATAGTGGGTGTGTGGTTGGATCATTTTCTTACCATGCCATGGACTAGATTCATATGTTATCTATTTAATATTGTAATTATATTTTGGTCTATTATAAATATATTTCATATATTTTTCTGCAAAAAGAAAAATATAATAGGATAATAAAGATCATAATAATACAAGATTTAAAAGGATAAAAAGTGGTGATTGGAATAATATTTCATCAACACTGATACACCCTGCCTCTTATTTTTTGGAATATTTCAAACTAGTTATTTCATGTGGTATCAATACCAAGTATCACCTCTAATGGATTCTTTATAGTAAAGATATTGTCTATTAAATATTTGATTTTATTTCATGATTTAATAATAAAGTGTTGTTTTTTATAAAAATTTAGCAAAATTTGATAATAATTATATATCTACCATGAACATAATGAAAATTAAAATGAAATAAAATATTACATTGAATAAGATGTCCCTCACATCTATATAAGAGGAGATATATGTTTCTCAATACCTTGGAATCAAATAAGAAAAAAGCAGGAATATAAATTATTGAGAAGGTGATCACGTTTATTTGAAGAAAATGAATAACCATCATACCACCATTAATCACAAGGTATGTACTATTAGATTTGAAATCATTATTTCAGATGAATATTTAACCACAATTGTTTATGATTATCAATATACCACATGTCATGAATTACCAGTTGATAGATTAAGGTTTTTGGATTGTGGTATTAAAAAAATTTGTATAACTTATTTGTGGATTATTTAAATACAAGAAAGAATAAATCACTCAGGTAGAAGTAGAATATTATGTCTTATATAAGGGAATGTATAACATTAATATATAATTTTTAAAAATAATCAAACAGGTTGAAATATTTGAAAAAAAACAGGAAAAAATGTCCACAAAATGAGTCAAATAAGATGACAAGAATGAGGGATTAAAAAAATATATAAAAGAAAATATAAATGTAATTGAGGATAATTTGGAATGTAACACACATGTAAATGGTTTTTAATGTTATGTGGATAATGTGGTATATGTTAAAATCATTATTTCTTTCCAATTACTGGTTAAGAGTAAAATTTTCCGCCATCAGAAAACGATAAGAATGTTATAATTAAACATTGTTAAGGACATAAAATATAATAAATATTTAAGTAAAATATTAACTATATTCTAGGAAAAACAATATTCGAAATATTTTAATAAATATTTGTATATAGAGTATATGATTCCAAATGAACTGGAAAAAAATATTGTTCTTCCTAAAATAATATTATTTCATTATACCTTGAAAAATAAATTGATTAAAATTTAAGGGTGAAAAGAAATTTAGATATTAAATAATTATAATCAAATATATATAAATTGGAATATATATATATATCATTAAATTTCATCATCGAAAAATTTACGTATAAATAATTACGATGAAAATTAGATTGTAACAGAAATCCCTTACCTCAGGTTCATCTTGAATCATATGAACTATACAATTTAGTAAAATGAGTTTATATTTATTATAATTTTATACCAACACAGTAGTAATATCAAAAATAACTCAAATATATTACTTCTATATTCATCTCCCTCATTAATTAGTAATCATTCATTATCATTGTTAATTTAGGCGTTAACATCTTCATTTTTCATGTATGTTTTTGTTTGACGTTTATGATGTATTCATATTGATCATATAAAAAATGATATCTAGATTATTTATAATGATATTTATATCATATATATTCATTATAAACATAAATATAATCATTAATCCTATGTAGTGACCAAAATTAATTAAATCACTACATTGATATGGTAGATTATATGTACACACGAGTGATGTTTCCATTTCTTGACAGATAGAATGGACACAAGGAAAATATTAATTCAAAATTAAAAAATAATTAAATTAACATAAAGACCATATTTTAATAATAAATATATCATAATAACAAACCATGAATGATGGTGATGGAAAAAGATTCATAATTCTATATGTAGGTGTTAGTCTACACATATGAATGAGGGATACCTTCATATCCTATTTGATTCAGATGTGGTTGTAAATGGTTGTTTCATCATTATCAAAGTATCTAATTATGTATATGATATTACATTCATCATAATTTTTTGGATAAAACATATTTATTTGATGTATAATATTACCTAAAACTAAAATATCTTAGTTTAGATATATAACCATACCCTGAGGCCCCTTCTTTGGCATACCCTTTAAGATATAAAATATTTGAATTAGGAGAAGACCAGAAGGGCTACTATCAAATAAAAAAAATATAGGAATGATTTTTTTCATGTATTTGCAAATCTATATATTTCAAATTGTTTGAATAATGGGGGAGAAGAGGGGCCCATTAATACGTGATGGGAGGGACATATATAGTATTTATTAATTGGTTTAAAAAAATTGGTCACCTTCATTGATTGGTGGCTATAAATTGAAATTTTTTCATTGTTTTGATAATGTATATTTTTTACTTATTCAACTAATGAAACAATTATAGGTTTGGTCAGAAATCCTACAATTTTCTCATGGTATAATCACCCATAATTATCATGGTTTAAAAATATTTGTGTTAATGAAATTGTACAAATTTTACTATTCACTATGAAAATAATATGTTTCCCTTCATTAATTATATTAATAATTATGATTAAAATTATTTAATCAATTTTATATGTATTTATATCAATTTTTTTATTTAATTTTTCTTTAGTATGAAAACCGCAATAAAGACCTATTTTAGAGAAATGATTTTTAATCAGAAAACATAATTTATATCCATTACATTTGTTTTAAAAGCCATAAAAGGTATATCATAAAAAAATTTGAATATATAATATATTAATTTAATAAAATAAAATAATATATAATGATAAAATAAACTTATTTTGATAAAAACATATTAATATCATAAAATAGTTTTTTAATCTCTTTTTATGAATAAAATTTACCTGATACGAAAATATTGTATAATCACGGAATCTGTGTAATTAATTTTATTATTGATATATAATTGATAATTATTTTACATTACATAAAAATAACATAAAACTATATTTAATTGAATAAAAATGATAATTTTTTAGTGTTTTTATTTTTCAATGTTCTCTTGAAAAAATATTTATTTTTATTCCTCAATGTTTTCCTTAAATTAATATAGATTTATTAATTTTATAAATTATATAAAAATTACACAAATAAAATGTGTATTAATGGTATAAATGAATATAATTTTTCATATGAAAAATGTGATAAAATTCATTAGTTGAAAAAATATATATTTTTATGAGTAAATTGACATTACCTAAAATGGTGTAATGAGTTATTTTCCATTAATAGATTAAATTTATTTAACTATAAACCATATACATATTTTTCATAATGTGGTTATTTTTATTCATATCGTAAAATTTTAATTATTATTTTATATTCATTTACTATACCATGATTCAAAACAACTCGAGGTTGTGTGTATAGAAAGCGAGAAAATACTTCATTTATTAAGGGAATACATATAAAATATTCAGGTTCCACAATTTACTCCCTTAAAATGAATTATTTTCTCAAAATTATATATAAATGAAAAAACTAATTTGGACATCTCTAAATTATCACATTACATGGTTTCCATGTGGCATCCCCATAGCTCAAAATTCCAATATAGGCAGTTAACCATGTGATGATTTTTATTCCATATATCTTTATCTCATAACAAATTATTTATACTGATTCTTGTTGGTAATAAAGATCATGATCCAATGGTGTGACTTATTAATTCATTGTGTAATAAGGATTTGGAATGTATTCTTTGGAGATACACATGGATCACATTGTGATCCTAAGAAAGGTTCGGTGGATGTTTCATAAATATGATATAATCTTGAGAGGATCTGGAATATTAATGGGACCAATAAACATAGATTTCATATTTCATATCCATTTGAATCTCATAAGATTATTCCATATGAATTTTCATTTAAAAAATTTCTCATAAACATTTAATTATAGATATCTCAAACAATTGTCAACAAAAATCCTTAGCCCACCAATATATGACTTGATGTGCTACTGAATGTATTTGTCCTTATCTACATTTTGACCTACTAACATAGTTTTCAATAGATTTCCCCCCATTATAATCCAATTTTTATTTATTTTAACACATCTTTATATAGATGTAATCATAAGATACATCTAAATGGTTGAGTGAATGATATTGTTGAAGGAAAAACTGAAAAGACAAATGTTTTAATCCTACCAAAAATGAAAATATTGAGAATAGGATCTCCACATGTCATTCAGGGTTAGAATGGTCCCATCAGTCTAACCATCAATCTTTTTCTTATAGAAATAACTATAACACAACTCTTTAATTCAAGATTGTTGAAGAATTATCCAAAACATCAATGTAATCCCCAGATCCAAATCAGAAACAACAAAATGGGGTAACACATTTTACAATAGAACATCATTATTTTATTTATTAGGAATATGTTTAATTGATAAATTTTCATTTAGATTGGTTGAATTTTCTAACATCATAACGAGAATTCCTATAAATAATATTTTTTAATATGATTTATATTTTTTCAGAATTTTAATGATGAAACACAGGGTGATAGTTTACATCATTCCTTCTTGTATGGATAATTTTTTAAATATACCTTTATAATTCTATATATCAATCCCAATATGTTAACCTTCCATGTACCAAGATATGTAATCCACAATACTCCTCTTCATATTTTCAAACCAAAAATAATATATTATATTTATAATCATTATTGTACATACAAGATGAATATAGAATGATGAGTTGTGATATTATTCCAAATGATCATTCTTCAGTTATGATATTGATGGGATACATTCTTGGATCATGATATAATTAATTATATCATGATCATGGTTAAAAAAATGAACATTTCTCACAATCATATTCCGGTCCACATCCACCTTTTCCATATCCTAAAAATAATCACATGGAATGATGGCTGATCACTCATTTGAGGAATATTAGTTTTATCCCATTCCATCCTAGTTACATAGTCAATCAATTTCCTATCCATAAATATTTTATTTTTGTGTTCCTTATCATAGATAAGATAAAATAATCCATTAGACATAAATAATTATCAATATTTATCTCTTTCCCAAGGTGGTACATTATTAATAAGTACTAATCATTAATGAAATAAAACCATATTATTCTTAACATATTCAACTATTTCTGGGTGAATATATACCTTAAACATTTATGATATGTAAATTTTCCAAAACAAATCTCAATAAATATAATTCCTCTATATATTCAGTGGACTTATTACAGAAACATACTCTATATCGTGATACAAGTAAATTATCTCATGAAAATGTTATTAGTATGAGTTATAATATATCACAATATAATTATTCAATATAACACACTGAAAATATTTCTTTGATGCATCCCATAATAATATAAAACCTTATAAAATATTTGGTAGTGTTATCCTAGATTCAATTACCAATAGTCTCTTATGTTCCTTGAAACGTTATTCACATACATTAGTATAAATAAACATACATCCCTTATGAGTTAACATGGGGAATAGATTGTATAGAAATGAAAAATACTTTCTAAAGTAATATTAAAATCCATCTAATATAGGAAAACTACATATTTCTATTACAATGTTTATTCTAAGAAAATTCTGAATAACATCAATCATAGATGGATCAACTGATTCACCATTACAAGATATTATATAACCTCATCATGAAACATTATATTGCTACAATTTATACTTGGTATATTTTGATTAAAAAGTATATATCCGTAGGGTATTTATTACAATTCTCATGTTACATTCACACTCTACATTTCACATGGAATATAAACGAATATCTTATATAACAACAACTGAAAAAATGATCAATGTAATTACTAAAAACATTATTCATTAAATCCATGATGATTTTGAGGGAATTAGTTAAAGAAAATATAATTATTATAAGTTTGTTGTTTATATAAATCGAATAGAAACCAATCATGGTTATTCCATCAATTATGAACCTAAACTAATAGATTACCGATTGATGATCAATATTGAAAAAATATTGATCTCATCATAATTGATTAAACAGGAAATTAATATGGGGAATATGAAACTTATTATTGATCAATAACTATTTAATTTCATGATATTCAAAAAAATCCCATTAATCTATATTTATTACAAACAAAAACCTATAAGTGTTCCCCATGTTGACACACATGGATTAATGAACCCATTTTTAGGATTCTCATCCAATTTCATCGCTAATTAATATAACTCATTCGGTTCCATTCAATATATAGTCATAATAATATCTGTTGAATTTAGTATATGTTCTATTAGAAACTAGACTTCCTGTTTATGAGGAAGACTAGGAAACTGTTCCAAAGACTCATTATCCAAATCTAAAAAAAAATCCATATCCTCGATGATGAGTTTATCCCTAATGATTTGAGATAAATAACCTCATTAAATTAGAATTAAGATACATGAAAAATATTTAATTTACATTAGAAGTTTATATTTATCATCACATCGATAAACAATCACATGTTGGTTCATAATATCAAATGTGGCTTCCCTCCTCTGAAAATTGATTTAATAGTTATAATATGAAATAAAATCCATTCACAAAAAACACATATAATTGAAATTGGATAATAAGGAAGATTTTCATGAATCATATTCCCTCAAACATTAAATAGGGATATTTCGTATCCCTGACATGCGATCATCATACCATTACAAATTTTTACAACTATTTTGTAACAATTAATTTTTGTGGTAATGTGATACACTTCACAACCTTTTCAAGAAAAAAATAGTTGGTATATCAAAAATAAAATAGGACATCATCATTTCAAGAGTAGATATTATGTTTACCATTCATCCTTATGATTAAAATTCCCTAATTAATAATAGATATCGCATGAAATTTCCCATTATCTCTATGAATAAGAGTTTATTTACAATGATACTATCATTAATACTTTGTTTACACACCCTATTTGTTTCTTCTAAGACTTTAAAATATTGTGATTTAATTTTCTTGACATACGAACTAAGATGAAATACGATTCGGAGGCCTGGTTTCCCACAATTGATTTTATAAAAATAGTACGTATATTTTATATTATAGATGCTCAGTTAATTAAAGAAAATGGGATAAATCATAAAATGTTGATCAGATCAAAAATCATATACAACGGCTGAGTCTATAACATGTTGTTTAGCATAGGCATATCCTAAGGTGATCATGCATAGGACATTTAGACTCATCTCTCTTTGGTGGTGTGTTTAATGGATAAATTAATTTTACCACTTAATTAATTAGTTAATTTTACATTGTAATGGATATTTATATAAATATATCATTATTGATTTTTTTGGCCAGTGTTGGCTTCATATTCCTACATCCACCAGCAAGAGAACTCCATCCCTATTTGTTAGGAGATCATGATTTATGGTGATACAACATCAGATAAAATCATATTAACACATGACAAACACAATTGATCCTCCAACTTTTCTATTGAACATCTTCTTCATCGTCGATCTATCCAAAAAAAATTTAAGACTCTGCAATTGGCTGTTTTATTCCATTTTGATTAAATTATTGATTATACCTAATGATTTTCTTCAATATTTACCATTTTGTATCCTTTTCATTTTCCAATGTAAAAAAAAGAATTCGTATTCAATTTTTTATTCTAACCCTAGTATACCCTATCATGATCGAATAACCAATAACACATGGCCCTAATCCCTAAATATTTTTTCTTGTGCCTTTCTCTTTGTTCTTCTTTTAGTTCATCACCATTTGGATCCCTGTAGTCAGGATTTCACTTATCTGGGAGATATTGAGCCCGATCCGACCCTTGTATTCATGTCAGATAGATGAAAGATGACATGATATATGATATATATATGTTCTAATATACAAGAAATTAGAAATGAGATATCAATATAAGATAAAATATATGATATATTATATATAAGAAATAATATATAATATATAAGATAAAAATATAGGCAAACTACACTTACTTCAGTTATGTCATTTAACAAATGTGTCTGTTTGAAAAAATGTCAGAGATACTATGATACTAGAATTGAGATGGTCATTTGATGATTGATGTTGGATTCCTTCTTTATAATCATACCTCATGTCAACAAAACAGAAAATAATTGTAAAATCGTTATTATTGGAGAATATTATATCTAATATATAACACCCATTTGTTTTCAAAATGATGAAAATTTTATGATACATCAACCTAGATATTAACGAATAAAATTCGATAACAGTATTAGGTATTTAGTTTTGAATCGTTGCTTGGGAACACGAGACACCATTCAAACATGATCTGGTGAAATGTGTCATTTTTACATGGTGTCCCATTGAAGAATGTGAATATCATATATCATGTTTTTTTAGTGTATGACACTATTTTGACCACTTTGGTGTATTTTTAGATAAAATTAGAGATGTTCTAACAATGACACTTCATGAGGTTACACCTTTTTCTGGAAGCGATTTTATAGGATCACCAAAGCCATTCTCGCATTACCCTATAGCAGGGATCGGTAGTGGAGTTCCATACTGACCTCTTTATGAGATTACCATCTAATGGAATTGGGTAGTGGTGTTCCCCGATGAACTTCCCATACATACCCTATAATTGTACTAGGTAGTGGCATTCCATGATGATCTTTTAGGCTTACCTTCCAGCCGGACTAACTAATGGAGATACCCATCGTTCCATGAAATATCATATAGAATGCATGGGTAATTGTTTTTTTATGACCATACATGTCTTAAAATCCATAATGGATAGACATTGGAGTTCCTCGATGACTTTTTTTTAGAGGTACCCTCGAAGAAGACTTGTTATTGGATTTCCTCTGTTACTTTTAGAGTGGAATCCCCCTTCGTACATACTAGGGTTCGGGTCCTCGACATTGAGTTTTTGGACCATCGACTATATAGAATAGTAACTATATTTAGTTAATAAATCTTTTGGACTCATGATAAAGAGTAACTCTTTCCCCACAAATATGAGTTTTTTTTATTCAACCAAAACCATGGGGGGAGGTAGTTCCACTAAATGTTGAAATAATTGAGGTGTGGTGATGGAGTTCCATAGAATTGTGTTTTCATGGATGATGCATTGGATGATGTGAATCATTTATGGACAATTTAAACAATTGGATATGCTTCTCCTTAGGCTAGTCTGTGATATGAAGAAACCTTGACTCTCATGATTGGGTTTCATTAACTGAGCATATATATATTCTTTCTTCTCGATTCACACTTTCGATTTTTACAATCTCCATCCAAGAGAGGTGATCATTACTTGGGTATTCCACATGATTTACCTGTTTAGATTCTCATGGATATATGATTACACAATCCCACTATAAGTAGAAATGATTTGATGAGAAGTTAATTCTCTCACCATGTCAAGCTCCTTATGTTTGGATGAGTATACCTTCTCTTTCTTGTTAGGATGAGACGTACTCCTTCATTATAACTTGTGAATATGTTTTCTTCCTATTCTACTGTATCTCTTACTTCTCCTATTCATCTTTTAGGGAGTCCTACTGGGTATTATTATACTAACCCATAAATGGGATTTTCCCTCACGTGTCATGTCTTATACTAATAATAAACATGTTGACCACGAATTCAAGGGTAGCCAGGGATATAGGGTACTTAGACCACGTACGGTGTTTTTAGTGAGGGTTTTAGTAGCATCACTATAGTTCTATTCTTTAGTTTTCATGTTTTCTATTAGGTTGGTATACATTTCTAGTTGGGTGTGCATTTCCCCCTTTATTTTTAGTTTAAATTACTATACATTTGTATCATCTAGGCGTAAAGGCATGTTTTGTTTACATTATAGAAGTGTTTAATTTTTTAATTTTCCCCCTGTACTTTATAATTGATCTAGATGTCTGTATGAGTACATGTTCATAGGAAAAGGCCTCCGTATGTTTGTGATTCCATCAACTCTTGTCGCCACCCATGGACAATAGAGGTAGGATGGTATATTTACAGATCAAGCTCCATCATGGGTCAGGTCATGACATATTGAAATTCAATAACAATTATTTCTTCATTTTTTTGTTTTAATGTATCCCCTTAAGATGATTGGTTGGGTTGAGTTTAATAGTTTCAATGTGTTTTGAGTGTGGCTTCTAGGGTAGGGAGACAAGTTGTAGAGACATGAAGCTTGACGTACATATATATTAAATTACTTTTGTGGAATACATAATACATAGCACAAACAGACAGACAAGGAACATAATAGTTTAGTGTCTTTGGAAACTTGGAACGTAATCTTCTAATTATGGTGAAAGATCTTCAACATCTCCCATAAAGATCATCCACCTTTTGTTTCCTTAACTAAAACCATTCTTTTAATCCTGGGGGAATATAAAACATAAAAAGGGTGAGCTCAAATGCTCAGTAAGGGTAAGCATGGATAAAACAAAACATAACATGTACATTTGAACCTAAAAACCTGAACATAATGTTTAAACATCAAAATCTTGAGAAACGACTTAAAACATGGAAGTACACAAGGCATAGATCATAATGGAAAATAAATCATGATATCACAGCATGGGAATAAAACATGTAATTGTGGAATCCATTAAGCACATGTAATGATTTCCATAGTAGCCACAACATTCCTACCAAGACCATATTAGTGGACAAAGTCCCTTTCTGAATCAAGTTCTCTCCTCATTAGAGTCCTGTAATACTGAACTAGATTAACTTACCGTTCCTGCTATGTCTATCCCATGAGATATAAATCTTTACCCAATGCATTGTCGAGATATATAGATCCCACCCATCTCATAATGAAATCATACTTACTTGTGCCACAAAATAAACATACTTCATTCATAATAACCCAATAAATAAAATGGGTTTCATCAACATCATCCCATCATTACATAATCCATATAAAATAAATGGATATAATTTCATAATAAGGAATGTGAAACCATGTAAAATATAGGGAAATTATAATTGAAACATACACATATGAAATAATTTCATCTTAGATGAAAAATGGTTTTGATAAAACACATAAAATGAATTCTTGAGGAAAATATCCTTTCTTCTTCAAAAACATTTTTTCCCAAAATGTCATGCAATTTTAAAATAAAAGGATTTTGTTGAAAATATTCATGAAATATATGGGAGGAAGCTTCATGAAAATAAGGATTTATAAAACTGTAAAAATTCTTTCATGTCGTATATGTTAAAAAAACATTCTTCTCGTACTTTTGTCGGAAAAGTCAAAAAAGTACCATGTAGGGTAAATAAAAGAAGTTTCCTTCCATACTATGTGGTATAAGTAAAAATGGGTAAAAAGGACTTTAAACATACATGAATACATTTTTATAAGACATGAACATGGATGATAGCAATAAACCCAGTAAATACTTACGAATAAGCAATCTCAGATAAAAATTAGATTTTCAATATTATCCCTTACCTTAGGTCCGATATGTTTCATACGTATCTGAACCTCATGTATAATGATTTAAATAATGTAATTGAATTATTACAGAATCCTATTCATTTTTATGATATCATATATGGTTCACTTATGACTATATATTACCCGTTCTTTTGTAAATTCCATGATAAAGAGCGTTTTGGGTAAAATCGTTTCATTTGTCATCCGTGTTTTCACTTGTAATTACTCATATGATTACTTAGATCATGATTACTTAATTACAGAATATAATACATGATTTATATATAATATATATATTCAGAATATACATATATATAATAGATCGATAAATGGAATGAAATACACCATTAATGGAGATGGTAGGCCGCATATACGCATGAACGCTGTTTTCGTTTCCTCATAGAATTGAATGGAATTAATTGGATGACATACATATATATATACATAAATCTAGTATCATTATTATGTCATATATTTAATGATTACTTATTATATATACTTTATAATCATTTATGAATGGTTAATCATTGAGAATGAATCTCATCGCGTTGTGGAGACGGTATTCCGTACGTACGCACGAGCGATGATATCGTTCCCATGATCATGGAATATTATTGGACTGTATGTATACTATTACAGAATCAATATCACTTTACAATAATCATATATATATATATTTTTTACACCATTATACCCATCCATGCAAGGTGGTGGTGGAAAATATATTACACCACGTCGTGGAGACGGTATTCTGTACGTACGCACGCGCGGTGATTTCGTTTTCCGTATGATGGATAGATGGGGAAATAGGGTTGTTTCATACTTATAATAACATATCTGTATATGAGTGATACTTATGTTATTACTTCATAATGAAACAATATAAGAAGAAGAAGTGGACGAAGAAATACAGTTGAAAGAATCGGTAACAGACATTACCTCTTCATTGAAGCCCCTCTTTGAGACTTCCTCTTTGGGCACTAAAATTTGTCTTTGAAGAAGACCAGGACTTATAGGTTGTTTCTAGGGAAGTTTAGAATAGAAATTGGCAGGGTTTATCCAAGATTGAAGGATCAAAGTGGTGTAAGGAAGAGAGGGAGGAGGTGCCCTTTTATAAGGGAGGAGAAGGGCACCTTTGGAATTACAAAAAATATTATTTTATTATAAAGTCACATTCGGTTTTTAATATCTCCAAATTAATTTATTTCGAAGATAAGATTTTTATGGGTCTAAAACCTCTCATAAAATAGAATATAGACAAGTTTAGGTCATTATATTAACCTTAACTTTTAGTTTTAACTCATAGTTAATTAGATTGACATTTACCATGTCACTTTGTATTTTTCTATCATATCGTTAATAAAATTAACATATACATCCAAGAGACCCCAATGTGGTCCATTAATGATTCACCTATCATTATATATGTATCTTTGCCGAACCTTAGATTTTTAGGAATATAATAACAATTTATAATATAATATTGTATTTAAAAACTATTTTATGTCAATTTTGACACTATTTGTTAATTGATTTTTGTGAAAATCATAAAAGAATTATTAGTTCAAAAAAAAGTTAATTAAATCAATAATAACATGTCAAATTAACATATAAATTTATTTTAATTCATAAAAAGTCTCAAATTACATTTATTTGGGTATTTATAACATCAATTATGTCAGTATTTCATTAATAAGATAATTACGACATCATCATTGTGTCATAAATAAATTAAATTATTTTAAGTCTAAAAATTAAAAATAAAATACCATTATGTATGAAATATTTTTATCTTTATAATTAATATTTATAGTAGAATTTATCTTATGTATAACATTATATTAAAAATGATTTAGTTATTAAACATTGATTTTAACTATTTTAACCCTTCTATAAATAAATTAATAATTAAGGTCCTAATCTAATCCAAGTGGGCCTAAATGGTCATATGTTATTCCTATGGTTGTTGTTGGAAGAATTACACTTATCCAATAGAATTAGGACATGTTTTAGGGTAATTATAATATCATTTTTACCCTTAATTACCCTATTTAACTTTAATCGTGGGAAAAAAAGTAAAAAGTTACTAATCACCAAAAATTATTATCATATCATTCAACCACATTTTAGTACTTGATATTAAACATGTCTCTTGGATTTTCTAAATTCCACTCACAGAAGTGGTAAAATTATGTTTTATGAAAGATTAATTTTTTTACTACCACTTAGTGGTTTCACTATTCATCAAAAAATGAATGTTTCCAAAAAAATACCAAAAATTAGGCCTAAGATATATTTGATATTATGAATTCAAAAATGATGTCTATTTTACCAAATTAAAAACATATCAGTTTCATTAATTAATTTAAAAATTAATTCCCGTCGTCAAAACAAATAGCGTGTTTTTAAAAGATAATAACTATCAAAAAATTGACATTTGTTTATGTCTGGTTTAAATGTGAAATTACATCCAATGACCAACATTGTATTAAATTGTTAAAATATATTATAAATATACTTTAAAACCACTCAAATTAAAAATTTAACACTATTAATTATTTCGATTAAAAAATTTATTTTTAATTAAAATTTAGTAATTTCCACTATTCATCAGAATAGGAAAGTTATCCGAAAAGTACCAAAATTTCACCCTAAGCTAATTTAGATATTCTGAATCCAAAAATTAAGTCCATATTGAATTATTAAATTTATAAAATTTCATAAAGTGGGTATTACTATTCATAACGGCTAGTTCATAATAATATTATAATAATATCTTGTTTAGTGAAACTCGGTATTGCGTACTACACATGCTATCGAGGAAAGTCGCAATTGCGTGTAATGAAAGGCATGTCAGGGATGGGTGTTGTGAAAGATCCTTTTGGTGTAGAGTACAAAAAAAGACATTAATGAAATTAAAAAGAATATTTTTCATAAAATCTCGGTGTGTTACATTCTACCCCCCTTAAAATGAATTTCGTCCTTGAAATTCGTCGGTGTTATAAATGGTTTACTACTCAAAAGTTTCTTTCATAGAATCCATAATTGTAAAAAAGGAATAACAAAACTTGGATTAAAAAACTAATGTATGAAACATAACGGTTACCCAAATTAACTCATCACTAGGTTTCCACGTAAGAGAACATAGGTGAAAATATGGATATGGAAGAAAAATATAACCATCATGTTCTGATAAAGAGTGGTAGATAACATGGCTATGAAAAAGCCAACAATCACAATGCCATAAATTTGAGACGATCTAAGGTACCATCTGATTCATTGGATATAAGAGCACTAGGACAATATTTTTGGTTTTTAAGATCATTTCCCTAAAGTTGATGAAATTGGAATTAGAAGAAATACTTTCGTGATTTTGGTACAGTCTCACCGTTGGTCGTTCATTGGACAATTTCCACTTCATATCTTAATGAAATGAAGTTGAATTTTTCATTCATGATGTGTTAGAAGATCATGTGATAGAATGATGGATCATTCCATCTGTCTCAAACAAAAGGTTAGAAAAGTTATCAAAAAAATACATAAGTCCATATGTAGTGACATTAATCATATATGGTTCCTAAACTGGACATATACTTCATATATCATACTGGTTAATATAATAAAACTAGTTTCTAATAAACATGGACTTCTTGTAGGCCATTGGTAGGCGATAAAGGCCAGACTCACTTCGGTTGTGGGTTCGATTCCCACAGCCTTGTCCGACGCGATGGGCGGTCGCCCATCCTGCAGGTTGTCCTTTTTCTAAAACTACATTACTATAACATCACATCAATAATATCGATAAAACTTATATCCTTAAACAATACTAACTTATGTCCATACTAATCCATTACAATCTTTAGGATTATCCAAAATACGGTTGTCCAATCTCATATTATACTAAAAATGATTACCAAAGAGTTCATATAACAAGCATGTTAATACCATCGTTGATCCCCATATATCATGAGAAATGTCTTGTTGGTCACATTCCAAACATTCTAAGGCCTCAATTATGTATTCTCTTGAAAAATGAATACCCATTAAATCTTAGTTAAAACATGGGTGCTGTCAAAAGTTAACTCTCTTCATATTCCAAAACCTCAGACCATGATATAAATATTTCCTTATATCAGTCATGAGCTCATGAATACTGTCAAACATTTCATTTTCTCTTCATCCCTTCATTTGATCATATAATCTTTTTTTCAAAAAATATCTCAATCATTTTCCATGGTTACCGGTACCATAAAATTATTGAAAACTACAATAGACCAATACATAAATATTCCAATATTCCACGATACTATATACAACATTATTTTGGAATCCCATTACATAAACACTTAATCATTCCACCACATCTTTGCCAATAGTGATCGCATGTGACTTCCCTTTGTCCTTTTCCTTAACTAGTTTCTCATGTTGATCATCACTATCCCTTGGATTATGGAATTTATTATCATAATTCCCCATTTCCTTGCACTTGAAGCATTGAAGTGTTGGTGGTGTGTTCTCTGTAGTCTTTTCTTTATTCACATAATTAGAAACCATTTTTCCATTACATTGACACTGAGCTTCTCGATGACCTTCTTTTGAACACTTAAAACATTTTCTAGTACCTTTAATACAATCTCCACCATGCTTCTTTCCACACATTGAGCATAAGGAAACATTCATCTTATTTTCACCATTATTCTGTGATTTCTCCTTGAAATCCATCTTTCATTTCTTATCAAAACTATGAGATGGATAACTATCATCAACTTCCATTTCTACCTTGATAGCACAACGCACAATTTCTTCATAGCTACTGAAGACTCTTATAGCTAATTCCCTACGAAGATTTGGTTTTAAGACACTGAATAATCGACCAACCTTACTTTCAAGTTGGATGATTAATCCAGATGCATACCTTTGAAGCCTTGTAAAATTTTCTTCACATACACCAACATATTCATAATTATTTTTCTTTAGTTCAAGAAACTGATTCTCCATATTTGTTTGAAGAATAAGAGGGAAGTACTTATTGAAAAATATGTTTTTGAACTCGTCTCATTACATGGACTCAATTTCATCTCTTGCACTTGTATTCTTGATAAGATTCCACCATTGATCAGCTTCAACTTACAAACGATATAATGCTAAGATGAATTTATCATGTTCAGAACATTGATGAACTGAAAATAGCTTTTCAGTGGTACTAATCCATTGTTCAGCAACAAGTGGATCAGAAGACCAATTGAAAGAAGGAGGACGTTGCCTCATGAAGGACTTAATAGAATATTGTTCCCTTCTCTGCTCATTTGGAAGTCCAAAATGATTCATAGCTTGTGTAAGTATAGAAATATGATTCGGCACTACATCTCTCATAACATTTGTTTTTTCAGGAGGAAAATCATTGCATTGTCCATTACATTGATCAACACAGTTCTTTCAGGTTCCAACCATAATCTAAATCCCAAAAAGAATAGTGTGAGAGGAAAAAATCATTCTAGGGAAAACAACATAATAAAGGGGGAGTACCTTGAATATATAAAATCTTAGGTTTAATTATAATATCATTACCGTAATTATAGGACTATAACCTATACTTATACGTAACCTTAGGGACATCCCTAGACATACCATAGAAATATCTCTAGGGATCTCACTACTGTTATCACAGCCTAGTTTCCAAAATTTGACTAAACCTTTCCACCGATACCAACTATAGAGACCCGAAGCTTGATGTACATAGATATTACATTACTTTTCCAGAATACATAATACATAACAAAAATAGACACACAAGGAATGTAATATTTTAGTGTATTTGGAAACATGGAACGTAATCTTCTAATCATGGTGAAAGATCTTCAACATCTCCCATTAAGATCTTCCAGTTTTTGTTTCCTTACCTAAAACCTTTCTTTTAATCCTGGGGGAAAACAAAACATAAAAAAGGTGAGCTCAAATGCTCAGTAAGGGTAAGCATGGATAAAATAAAACATACCATATACATTTGAATCTAAAAACCTGAACATAATGTTTAAACATGAAAATCTTGAGCAACGACTTAAAACATTGAAGTACATAAGGCATAGATCGTAATGGAACATAAATCATGATAACATAGCATTGGAATAAAACATGTAATTGTGGAATCCATTAAGAAAATTTAATGATTTCCATAGTAGCCAATGCATTGCTGCCAAGACCAACTTAGTGGACAAAGTCCCTTTCTGAATTGAGTTCACACCTCCTTCCAGTGCTGTAATACTGAACCAGATTAACAAACCATTCCAGCCATGTCTATCTCATGAGATATAAATCATTAACCAAAGCATTGGAGGGATATATAAGTCCCACCTATCTCATAATGAAATCATTCTTACTTGTACCACAATATAATCATACATCATTCATAATAACCCAATAAATAAAATGGGTTTCCTAAACATCATCCCATCATTACATAATCCATATAAAAGAAATGGATATCATTTCATAATAAGGAAAGTGAAACAATGTCAAACATATATACACTATACTTGAAACATACACATATGAAATAATTTCATCTTATATGAATAATGTTTTTGATAAGACGCTTGAAATTAATTCTTGAGGAAAATTTCCTTTCTTTATCAAAATCACTTTCTTTTCACAAAATGTCATGAAATTTAAAAACAGGATTTTGGTGAAAATAGTCATGAAATATTTTGGAGGAAGCTTCATGAAAATAAGGATTTATAAAACCGTAAAAATCATTTCATGCCGTATACTTTAAAAAAACATTCTCCTCGTACTTTTGTCGGAAAAGTCAAAAAAGTACCTTGTAGGGTAAATAAAAGAATATTCCTTCCATACCAAGGGGTAAAAGTCAAAATGGGTAAAAAGGATGTTAAACATACATGAATAAATTTTTATAAAACATGGACATGGATTGTAGCAATAACCCCACTAAATATATACGAATACGCAATCTCAGATGAAAATGAGATTTTCAAAATTATCCCATACCTTAGGTATGATATGATTCGTATGTATCTGAACCTCCTGTATAATGATTTAAATAATGTCATTGACTTATTACAGAATCATATTCATTGTTATGATATCATATATGGTTCACTTATGACTTTATATTACCCGTTATTTTGTAAATTCCATGTTAATGAGCGTTTTGGGTAAATTCGTTTCATTTTCCATCCGTGTTTTGACTTGTAATTATTCATATGATTACTTAGATCATGATTACTTAATTACAGAATCGTGATTTATATATATTGTATATTCAGAATATACATATATATAACAGATCGATAAATGTAATGAAATACACCGTTCATGCAGATGGTAGGACGTACGTACGCATGAATGTTGTTTTCATTTCCTCATTGTATTCAATGGAATTAATTGGATGAAATACATATATATATACAAAAATACAGTATCATTATTATGTCATATATTTCATGATTAATCATTATATGTACATTATAATCATTTATGAATGGTTATTCATTGAGAATGAATCTCATCGTGTCGTGGAGACTGTATTCTGTACGTACGCACGAGCGATGATATCATTCCCATGATCGTGGAATTTTATTGGAGTGTATTTATACTATTAAAGAATAAATATAACATTACAATAAAAATATATAGTTATTATTTACACCATAATACTCATCCAAGTAAGGTGGTGGTGGAAAATATATTACACCACGGCATGTAGACGGTATTCCGTAAGTACGCACGCGCGGTGATTTTGTTTTCCGTAGGATTGATAGATGGTGAAATAGTTTTTTTTCATACATATAATAACATATCTGTATATTAGTTATACTGATGTTATTACTTCATAATGAAACAACTTTATAAGATAAAGTGGAAGAAGAAATAAAGTTGAACGAATCGGTAACAGACATTACCTATTCTTTGAAGCACCTCCTTGAGACCTCCTCTTAGGGCACTAAAATTGCCCTTTGAAGAAGAATAGGACCACTAGGATGTTACTAGGGAAGTGGATAAGATAAATATTCAGGGTTTGGACGAGAATGAAGGCTCAATGTGGTGTGAGGAATAGAGGGAGGAGGTTCCCTTTTATAATGGAGGAGAGGGGCACCTTTGGAATAACTAAAAATATTGTTTTATTATAAAGTCATATTCGGTTTTTAATAGCTCCAAATTAATTTATTTCAAAGAAAATGTGGGGATGGGCCTAAATAATCTCATCCAATAGAATTTAGACATGTTTAGGTCATTATATTAACCTTACCATTTAGTTTTAGCTCTTAGTTAATTAGATTGACATTTACCATGTCACTTTGTATTTTTATATTATATAGTTAATAAACCTACCATATACATCCAAGAGACCCCCAGGTGGTCCATTAAAGATACACCAATCATGATATAAGTATCTTGGCCGATCCTTAGATTTTTAGGAATATAATAACAATTTATAATATAATATTTTTTTTAAAACGACTTTATGTCAATTTTGATACTATTTGGTAATTGATTTTTCTGAAAATAATAAAAGAATGATTACTTCGGAAAAAGTTTATTTAATCAATACTAACAAGTCATAGTATCATATAAAATTAATCTAATTCATAAAAAGTCTCAAATTACTTTTATTTGGGTATTTATAACATCAATTATGTCAATATTTCAGTAATAAGATAATTACTCCATCATCATTGTGTTATCAATAAATTAATTTATTTTAAGTCTAAAAATTAAAAATAAAATACCATTATGTAGGAAATCGTTTTAGCTTTATAATATATATTTATAGTTGAATTTATCTTATGTATAACCCTACATTAAAAATTATTTATTTATTAAACATTGATTTTAACTATTTTAACCCTTCTTTAAATAAAGTAATAATAAATGTCCTAGTCTAATCCATGTGGGCCTAAATGGTCATATTTTATTCCTATGGTTGTTTTTGGCCGAATTACACTTATCCAATAGAATTAGGACATGTGTTAGGGTAATAATAATATCATTTTTACCCTTAAATACCCTATTTACTTTTAACCGTGGTAAAAAAAATGAAAACGTTACTATTCACCAAAAATTATTTTCAACTCATTGAACCACATTTTATTCCTTGATATTAACAATTTCTCTCAGATTTCTTAAATTACACTCACAGAAGCGGTAAACTTATGTTTTATGAAAAATTTAGTTTTTTTACTACCACTTAGTGGTTTCACTATTCATCAAAAAATGAATGTTTCCAAAAAAATACCAAAAATTTGGCCTAAGCTATATTTGATCTTATTAATTAAAAAATGATGTCTATTTTACCAAATTCATAATTTATCAGATGCATTAATTAATTTAAAAATTAATTCCCATCGTCAAAACAAATAGCATGTTCTTAAGAGATAATAACTATCAAAAGATTGACACTTGTTTATGTCTGGTTTAAATGTAAAATTACTTCCAATGTCCAAAATTGAATTAAATTGTAAAAATATATTATAAATATACATTAATTCCACTCAAATTAATAATTTTTCACTATTAATTATTTCGATTAAAAAAGTCATTTTTAATTAAAATTTATTAATTTCCATTATTCATCATAATATGAAAGTTATACGAAAAGTACCAAAATTTTACCCTAAGCTAATTTTGATATTCCAAATCCAAAAATGAAGTCCATTTTGAAAGATAAAATTTTTAAAATTTCAAAAACGGGTTATTACTATTCATAACAGCTAGTTCATAATAATATTATAATAATATCTCTTTTAGTGAAACCCGCTATTGCATACTACACACGCTAACGAGGAAGGTCAATATTGTGTGTAATAAAAGGAAAGTCAGGGATTCGTGTTTTGAAAGATCCTTTTGGTGTAGCGTACATCACAAGACATTACTGAAATTAAAAAGAATATTTTTCATAAAATCTCGGGGTGTTACACAAGTGATGGTATCAGCAACTGACATATCCATTCCCCATGAGCTTGACTATATGGTTGTCAACTCTGCATGCCAAAACATTTTTTAGGATTTATTGTACAGGTATCATATAGGATTTAGGGTTTTACTATCCATCTTGATTCATCTCTACATTTTTGTTGATTTATATATATATCATCATCTAACCATGGTAATCATTGATAACATTCAAAATGCCTACCAGAAAATAACCAGCCAGAATACAACTTCTAGATCATGGTGAAGAACTTATGTGTCACAATTCCTCACTTCATGGTGCATCCAATGATCCCCATACTCCAGGTTGGTAGGTAGTAGCACCTCCATCTATCAAGTAGTAGACCATACCAATATAACAAGACATATACATGTTCATGATGAGTTCTAGCATTAGTAACCCATGTGGTTCCATGGCGATCTACATCCCATGCTGCAATGGATTGGCTTGAGTTAGTGATCTTTATATTGAGTCTTGTTTAGACCCCGATCTATTTTATGGTTGATTTGGAATCTATACATTTCCACCTAGAATCATGGCTGTTAGCGGATCCTTGTTACATAGATGTTTTATGAGTCCACACTCTCTTGAGTCGACTTCCAGCTATTAGTCCATGATATTTACTACCCATCATTCTTAATCTCAGTTTCGATCCCAAATCTATTAGATAATTAGACTGAATAGATGAAAATACCTGAAAAAATTGCGAAGATCACATACCTTATAAATACTCTACTAATATAATCTATGATGGATACATATATGTACAAACATTAGATCATGGAATCTGCCAAGAGATTTGAGACAGAGTTTTTCCCTTCTTCATCCCATCCTATACCTATATTCACACGTGGGAACTAGTGAAAGAGATCGTTCTGTTAGAGGAACAATGGACAAATATAGCTAGAAGTGGGTGAAATTTAACATAGTTGTCTACAAAATCTAGCAGGTGTCGAGTGCTATGATCATGGTACAAGGGATATTTTTGTGAGAAGACTCAGGATCATGTTCATATAGTTCTTGGAAAGTGTTTAACTCCATAAAATATTGGAGAGGGAGAGTGATATGGTTTTTTTGTGGGGACACATAGCGCGGGACTATGAAACCAGATGGGTATAGAAACCAAAGTATATCGATTATAGACTATCAGGACTGAGAAAATGTCATGATCAGGGATCTATGAGGCATATACAGGTTAGTCCCCAGGGGGGGAAAGATGGAAGTGGTGTATGAGCTATGGACGGTGGACACCGATATGAGATCCATCTAACACCATCACCATGAAACCCATTCTAGGCTCATGGAGTTGTTATATGATGGTTTGGAAAACTAAGTTAATTGTATGTCTATGAAACCACATCAAATGAGATGATTAATTGTACGATCTATTTTTTTATAAATTTTCTTTTTTTTATAAGACATAGGTCCTAGTCATTCATTAATCTCTATACTCTAGGTGTGACTCCGGAAGCACCCAGTAGATGTTCTAGCACAATAGCTTCATCTTGAAGTTCCTACACAGATCACTTCTTTTGTATCATTTATCCACAGGTATTGAATTTTATTACTTTGAGGATAAATATCCACATGGTGCATTTTTCTAATGATGGAAGTATATGACATCATCCTAGGTATTGATTTTCTTCCCATGGACACATACTAGATTTATTTTAACCGTAGAAAAATATTATGATTACATGCTGATGGGATGAGATTCTCTATTTCTTGCGAGATAGATCACATAGTCGTATATGTGAATGCAGTGATCATGAGGATTCATCATATCAACCATCAGTTAAAAACTGTATCCCATGGTACCATCAGATATTTGAGAATTTGATATACTTTATTTGTGGAGGATTACATTAATGTCTTCCCGAGGAACATATTAGGACTACCTCTAAGGTGTGAGATGGAGTTTTTCATCGAATTTATTCATGGTACTAATTCGATATCTTCTACATCATATCAGGTGGGGGCTACTGAAAATTAGGAGTTGCAGTTGCAGTTGAAGGACCTTCATCAGAAAGGATTCATCTGAGCCATTGTGTCCCTCTAGGAAGCTCTTGTGTTGTTCATGAAAGAGGAAGATGGGAGATTATGAAATTTTGTAGATTATTGTTTCCTGAACTGAGCCATGATAAAGAACAAGTACACATTTTCATGGACTGAAATATTCTTTTATCAGTTTTTGAAGTAATATATGATTATCTAAGATTGATCTCTTGTCCGACTACCACCAACCAGGGGTTTGAGAGGATGATATTTAAATGTTGGCAAAATTCTGTTGCTCTGGACACTTTGAGTTCTTATTGATTTCCTTTTGTGTGAATAATGAACCTTCCATGATGATGGATTTGAAGAACCTGTTATCCCATTCATACATGGACATTTTTTGTTTGATCAATGACATACTCATATACTCTGCATTAGAAGAGAAGCATGAAGATCATTTGAGGATAGTTCTAAACATGCTTCAAGAGCACCATTATTATTGAAAACTATAAATGTTATAGATCTAGAAAAATCATGTCTAGTTTTTTGGGAATGTCATTTGTAACACCCCACGATTTCCTAGTAAGTTATTTTGAAATGTAATTCAATTACATTCACTACAGGTAACACCGAGTTCAAGCGAACCACGACATACCAAACTAACCGTTCAAAATCAGTTATGAATAATATTAACTGAATTTTTAATTTTATATAATCATTATAATTTTAGGATCCATATTATGATTTTATTAGACATAATATAAGAACATATTCATTTTTTCAGAAAAAAAAAGAATTATTTTTCATAAAATGCAAATTTACAGCCTTTTAATGGTGAACCCACTTAAAGATCCAATATTTGATACTTTTATATATTCAATTTGTCAAAATAAATTTCTTTTTTAGAATCAGGACATCAAAATTTACTTTTTGAAAATTATTGGTATATTTCTGATAATTTTTTTTGATATATAGTGAAAAATACAGTATTTAAATTCAAGAAGACCTTTTAATCTAATTTATTTATGGATTTAGATTATCATTTTAAATGGTTTCAAATTGTAATTGAACTATATTTTTACCATTTAATTCAACTTTGTTCATTCTATGAGATTTCACTTTGAAATTGGGCATAAACAAGTGTCAATCTTTTGACAGATATTGTTTCTTAAAAACCCGCTATTTGTTTTGACAATGGGATTTATTTTTAAATTGATTAATGCAACATATATGATTTAATTTTTTAAAATAGGTATAATTTTTTAATTCGGAATATTAAATATATCATAGGATTAATTTTTGGTATTTTTCTAAAAAGATTAATTTTTAATGAATAGTGAAGCAATTAAGTAGTAGTTAAAAAACTGACTTTTTTCATTAAAATGAAATTTTACCGCTTTTGTGAATTGAATTTAAAAAATATGACATACATGGTTATTATTAGTATGTAAAATGTGGTTCAATAAGATCACAATACTTTTTGGTTAATAATAACTTTAGACTTTTATTTACCACAGGTAAATATAAATAGGGTAAATCCAGGTAAAAAGAATATTATAATAATACAAAATTACATTAACACTTTCCATAACCTTATTGGATGAGTCATTGAGTCCATGGGAATCCTTGGGTTGATATTTTGACCCCATGGAGCCACTTATGAGTGATAATGACACTTTATTTTAATTATCTTAAAGTAAAGGAAAAAATGAAATAAACATATATCTTTTAGTAAATTAATTATTACATGGGGTTATATAAGTAATTTTTTCGACTATAAATATTAATTGGAAATATAAAAATATTTCATACATTATGTTAGTTTTTTTATAATTTTTAGACAGCAAATAATATAAATTATTTATGTCACCATTATGATCTACTATTTACCTCATTAATAAATGATATAAATAAATGAGATTATAAATACTACAATAATATCCAAAACCTATAAATTCTAATTGGATTATTTTATTTTGAAAATTATTCATCATATATTTCACATTAATTATTTTTTGACCTTTTGAAACCGAATATAAGTTTATAATTAAATAATTGGTTTACACTTTCCTAAAGAGCCCCTCCTCTCCCTTATAAAAGAAGACCACTTCTAAACAATTACTCACACATCTCAAGACTTTTTTTTCTCACCCAAACTCTACACAATTAACCTCACTAAGTCCCTATATTTCACATAGATGACTTACCTTATGCATAAGGCACTTTAAGAATACATTTTAGTTCAAACCAAAGGGAGTTTCCCAAATTGAAGGTAGCAATTTCTCTTAAATTGTTTTCTATTATTTTACTTATCCAAACACCTAAACAATTTTTATTCCTTTATTTTATAACTACACAAGTATCCTAAATATACTAGGATGGTGTTATGAGAATTATTAGAACTACACATACACACACCTCCATCTAATGGTTGATAATGTTTCATGTGGATGTAAAACCAATGTCTCATGAAAGGATGATTTTTCAATTATCTCCTACCGCCTCTCATGGTATCCATTAAGATGAAACTGTATTTATATAATATATATATTATGTTTATGTGTTATTTATGCTTCTGTATTTTCCATTTATAACATACCTATATGGTTTCCATTATGGGTTAACGCGATAATTTAATTCGAGGAAGTGCGGACTACCGCCCACTCATAGTGATATGACACACCCATACCATGTGTCATACATATAAAAGATGGAGTTAATGGTAATATATAAGATAATGTACTTGAATTGTAATATAACTATTTATCATTATGTTTTCATTTTGTTAAATATGAAATAGAAATGAAAGTAGCATTAATGCTTATGTACGACTTACCGTCTCCATGAATGGTTCTTTTCATTTATTATATCCAAATGTTATGTACTATTATAAATACATGAATATACTAGATATAAATGATATATATGATATCTAAAATATTAATATCATTCTCTATATAATGAAATTTTGACCAAAAGAACAACTTGTAACCATAGGAAGTTCTTTTTTGACTCAAGTAACAAATATCGACAAAATGACCATTATTAACTTAAAGGATTACATAATGTTCATAACATGGTAATAAGAAATATAAAAGAATAATAAACTTGAAAAATGTTCTTAATAAATTATAAATTAACATTAGTTTATTATTCATGTGATTAAAGATCGAACGAGTCAATTCGAACACGAGGTAAGTTGTTTTCATCTCACTTTTTATTCCCGTGAGATCCATGTTATAATTAACACTATTTCCTTTTGTGTGGTATATGTAATACCAATTATTTTATTTTTTGGTATATAGAATTTTACTTATGGGTATTTACATCTTCCTTTTTCATACTTATTTCATGGGGTGTATGTTTTGTAAATTACCAAATCAGTGAGGGTTATTTCCTCAATCTCATTATTATCCAAGATTGTGCATGTGTATGTATTTTCTAAGACATACTTATTAATGATACTGATACTTCATAAAAAAAATCTCAAAAGGAATATATTAAGGTTTTAGGGGAGATCATATTTAACTATATCATCAATTTAAATGTTTTAATGATTTATCTTTCTAAACCCTCTTAATTAATTACCATGATTTCGAAATGATTTTAAGGATTTATTTATATGGATATAAGTGTTTTGGAGTAATAATTATTTTAAAAAATTTCAATGTGGTTTGTGATACTTTGATTCAAAAATATCATTAAAATTAATTCCCTTATAAATTTTGATACTTTTAAACTATTTCACGAAAAAGAATTATTTCTCTAAAACGATTTTATTGATCATTTTAATATATGGCAACATCCCTTGATAGATTTTAAACTTTTTTGAACTTGATTTATTAGGATAAAAACCATCAATATTTTATTTAGGGTTTTGTGATATGTTTGACTCTATATGTTCTATTTTTATACCATTCATGGTTTATGGACAAAGTATTGACATTTCATATACTAGATTTAATACGAATGTTTAAGTTATGTTTAAAACTTTTCATATGAAGAATTAATTGGACTTAGTAAGTGACGGGGGGATCCCGCTATAACACCTCGATGAATCTGTTTGTCTAATGAGACAAACTAATGTCTTGGCACAAGGCCTTGGCCAAAATAATTATTTGTAGTCTTCGAACGATTCCTTGACTTTGTGTTTATGAAATTCTGGCATAATGCATTCTATCGTTATGAAATTAGTTATTAGATGTGATTATTCGACTAGTAGAATATCCATGTTTATGTTAATATGGTAATGTTTTATTTATTTTTTCCAAAATTATTTACATGTTTATGTTTAAAATGATATTGTTTTTATTACGCATCTTTCCTTTTATGTTTATAGCTTCCGCTAAATTATTTACCTTTACTGAGCATCTGAGCTCATCACATTCTTATGTTTTATTTTTCATAGGATCCCATGCAGTGTTTTATGATTGAGATACAAGGTTAAGATAAGGGAACAATGGCGTTATCAAAGGATTATTTATGATGTGTTGTATGGTATAAAGTGTAAAGTAATGTTCATATATGTAATCTATTTCCCAAGACTACTAAACTGATCGGTCCTTCATGACTTGATTCCTTTTAATCATGAAAATATATGAAAATAATGCACCGAAACTGGGTAACTAGGGTCAGGGTGTTACAGTTGGTATCAGAGAAATTTTAGCAGCAACCATGGCAATATATTTAGATGAACTCTGATTAGAGAACATTACCCTAAGATGGACTTTGAGGATTAGTATAGAAGAACATCTTAAAATTTTGGTGTTGTAGATATTTTGTGAGTTTTCCATGAAATATATCCCTATCTAGATATGAGAAGGTAGAGGTGGCTTTGGCACTGATGTACATAGGGGTAAAACCCAAAAACACCTCCTTGATCTAGACACAAACAGAAACTGGTGCACGACAAAGGGCCTTACTGCACTCTTCGTTACGAAACTCATAGTGTATATTCTTAATATAATTCAAATTTTCATTACAGGACATTATAAAGGATTTAGGAGTAAATACATCCTCAAAGGAATCATTTTTATGATTAGGGATTATGTTCATAAACTTTTCAATTTACGTTAAGTATTTTACTTGTTTGGAATTACGAATTGTGATTCATAAACGGAACTAGTGTCTGGAATTGATTATAAATGGCACCTAGTAGAATGAATGAGAACTCCAGCAATACATATGGTCCAAATTGTTACAAGGATCATATATTTCTTGGTATTAATACAACATTTAGAAGGGAAATACTCTCCAATTTATTCTCATCATAAGAAGAAATAATATCATGTGTTAATAAGATAAGTAATGAATTCTCTATGTTTTGTGGAATTGAAGGGAAGAATGAGATGAAAAGGATAGAAGAGAGAAAGATGGATAATGGGAAGAGGGGAAACGGATTTTATGATATATAATAGCTATGGGAAGAAACACCCAGGTACTTGCTTGAAGGGAATGGGAGTCGTTTATAATTTTGGAGAAAAAGGACACCATGTACGTGACTGCAAGGGTAAGAAAAATGTTTCAAATGTACAATGCTTAATCTAAAAGAAGTTGGGACACTATGTGATTCAATGTCCAAATCATCAGAGTATTATCTAAATGAGACTATTGGATAATAATCAAGTTATGATAATACGATAGATGAAGAGGAATGATTAGTGTTCTTATATTGTTATTAATGAATTATGTCCTTTCAATGTTGTATCGATGATT